>JALBCR010002324.1:0-383607 GCA_030710515.1 Abscondita cerata | reverse complement strand
TTTGTAACGGTCACTGTGAGTTAGGCAACACACAATACACGGAGTCGAGGTGTAAACGCGACATTTCTCCGTGTTCGCTCCTTAACGAAAATTTTGGGGATTTAATTCCCAGAATTCAACTTCCGCGTTGTCCTAATTGGCCAATACATTTTCGGCTGATCTTCAATTTCCGCCTTGTAACAACTACTATCACGTCGTGTTACGTGAAATTCAAATTTGCCTTCATCTGAGTGCTTAATCGTAATTCCGTCAAATTTTCTAGTGGTATGTATAGGACCCTGCAAACTTTCAATGTATAGCGGTATATTTTTAGCTGGGGAAAGGATTGATTACTCGATTTTCTGAAGTTTATCTTAGGACGGATGCGTGTACTAATTTCTTCTAATGGTCGCTCGATTGCACTCAGGTACGACAAATATTCTTCATGGCTTCTTCAACGTTACACCGTGCATAATTTTCAGATAAGGCGAGTTACTCCGGGATTAGAGTTACTCCGGGATTAAAATTACTCGGCTTTAAAGGTTCTTTTGGCCTAAACAAAACCAATTACCTGGCTGATTAAATTCATCGTGGGATCTCTTTCTACCTTTTATTGTCTTGTCGCTGCGTGTGTCGCATACTTGGGGTTTGCTGTTAAGATTGCTGAAGTACGGGACATCCTACCGAAATTAGGGGTCGCCGCAGCTGGAACCGACACCACATATCTGTATCTCCTGTGTGTGTCAACATCGTAAACCTCTATCTACAACATAAGGTCAGATTTTTCTAATTATACTTCTGCGCTGAAAACAAACCATCTCCGGGACGTCACACTGCTACCGAAAACGTCTCAAGCGTAACACCTAAATAAGTACAACTTGTCTTGGCACCTTAAGTGCAGTTAAATCTTTGGAACTCGAAACGTATTTGTTCACGTATTTATATTTTTTGTTAATTCACTACAATATAATTAATTAACTTGTTGTGGCGCATATACTTGCCCAATCTGTAAACGAATGTGTACCGTAAAGGCGCGAACTTGCTTCATTTACCCACCATTGCTTGGGGATTTTTAGAGTATAAGTGTAAGACCACGGAAGAGCGCTCTTTTGGGGAAACACCTAACTCTCCGATACTTTTTAACGCTAAATATTGCAACTGCGAACACTAAATACACCTTCGTATTGTGCGGGTGTGGTTACGTCGCCATCTTGTCTAGATTAAATAACGCCAGTGGCGTACCGCATAAATTATTAACTTGCTATTAATCTTATATTTTTTTTCCTTCTTTTGTGTACGACTATATATATGGGTACGAACGAATACGCTTCGTAGAATTAACTTACGTTGTAAGTGGATATATTTAAATTGTGCTCTGTTCCTTCTTTTTATGGTGTGTTATTAAATATAACGTTTTGTAGGTTACTTGTCTCTCTCTCTTTATTGTATTTATTGCTCCTTTAATTTGTTACGGTTGATTGTTGCGTCTGTTTCTTTAGTTCGGAAGCAGGTTTGTATCCACGCATTAGGACTATGGCGCCCTCGGATTAAATCAAGACAGTTCTGAAGAAGCGGTGGATCCTTTTTCTCACCCGCCCTACGCTTCGGCTGCCGGCAAAACTTACTTTTCTTCAATTAACCGTAGCAAGAAATTGGCATCCCAACTTCGGGGCTCGATTTTCTTCTCGTTTCTTTCTTTTTGTGAAATCGGATTATCAGTCAAGGTTGCTCGAGTATTTTTCTTTACTTGTCGTTCGATTCTCTTTGGAAATTTTTATTTTTCTCTCTCTCTCTAGTACTTAGTGCTATTGCTTGCTTTCCTTATTACTATCAGTTTGATCAGTAATAGGACATTTACTTAAAATTGTTTTATTATTCTAGGGTTAGTATTTTAATACTGTTTTCTCTTTCTTACTTGTTGTTGTGGGTTCGAGTTTATTCTTTTTTTTTTGTATTGGAAGCTAGGAGATTTTATTTAAAATGCCGAAAGTGTGGAAATTCGAGGTCAATCGCCTTAAACAACACGAACTGCGATACGAGTTAGCTTCTAGGGGACTTAGTGCTGACGTTTCGGTGGAGGGTCTTCGGAAACTGGTCCGTAGTGCTCTTCAGCTGGAAGCGGAAAATCTTTATCCGAAATTAAATACAGCATCGAGTATGAAACCGATGTAACTGCGGTAAATGTCTCTTTAGGGGAGCTTCGTACGTTCGTTGATAATTTCACTGGTGACAGCACAACTTCGGAATTTCTTCGTTTTTCTACTCTTTGGACTCATACTATTCGCAGGTGCAAGCTGATGGTTGCCACCTCGACAGAACAAGCTGCCAATAGGAATTCTCTTCTACTTTCTCTCTTACCGATCTTCATAACACTATTGATTCTATGATCAAGAAGCATCGGCATACTACTTTTGGGATCAGTCAAGCTGTTACTTCTAGTCCTAAATTAACGGTTACTGAGGACGAAGGTGAACCTGACCAACTATCATCGGAGTCTGATGTCGAACCAGAACCAACACCTGTTGCCTCTTGTAGTGCTTCCTACTTTTCTAAATCTGTTGCTACAGCGAAACTAAACTTAACTTTTTCTGGGGATGGTAAAACATCTCTTTCTGAATTTCTTACTCGCTTGGAGGAATTAAGCACGGCTAGGGAATTTCTCTGACGCAATTGTTTCATGGTGCTCCAGAACTCTTAACTGGAAAAGCTCTTCTTCTCTTCAGGGCTCATCGACAATCGCTGTCTTCGTGGAAGGATGTGGTGCGTTTACTACAATCGGAGTTTCTTCCGGTGGATTACAACGATCGATTGCTGGACGAAATTAAGGCACGAACCATGGGTGCTCATGAGGGGGTTTGGGATATACTTGGCTACTATGCAAAGCCTTTTCCACGGTTGAGTGAACCATTATCGGAACCACAACAGATCCGAATAATCAGGCGCAATCTAACGCCATATTTCCAAACGGCCTTGGCTCTTCATGATGTCTCAACCATCTCGCATCTATTGTCGCTTGGGAAAAAGATTGAGCATAGTCAATTCTTAACCCAATCTTTCAAACCACCACCTACTAGACGCGTGACTTCTTTGCTGGAACCTAACCTAGCTTACGTCGCTCCAGAAACTTCTTCTTTGAATACTTCTTCTTGTTCTTCGGTCTCTTCGACTATTCCTTCTAGGCCTCTCAACTCTACAGGGGACCTGTACGTTGCTGGAATTGCGGGAATACGGGACATGTTTCTCCTCGTTGTCCAAACCCACAGAACCTTCATTGTTTTGGCTGTGGAAAGGCAGGTGTTACCAAGCCTAAAGTGCTCCCAATGTTCGCCGCAGGGAAACGCACGTCAGAACCCTCGGACCGAGTCGTAGGTTCTACTTCTCTCCAACCTCGGATTCTTCTTTTACTGATCTAGACCACTCCAACAATTGTTACTTAACTTTATTTTTGCTAGCGTTCGTGGTGATGAACGACCTTTTCTTAACGTATCAGTGCTGGGCATACCTTTTAAAGCCTTACTGGATACAGGATCTTCTAGGACGATACTAGGAAGTATCGGTTGGCATTTGCTTCAGTCCCTTAAGGTGTCCTTAAAAAATCTACTTCGACTTTTGTAACGTGGCTAATGGTGGACAATGTGCCATTTTGGGTGTTGTTTCTCTTCCTTATACTTTAGAGAAAAACCAAGGTAATAGAAACCTTAGTGGTTCCTGAGATTTCTCAAGGGTTGATATTGGGGATCGACTTTTGGAAGGCGATGGCCTTCGTACCAGATTTCAGCAAGGGTCATTGGTCCTTTGGTACTGATGCGGTTGGACATGCGTGGTTCATTCGAGTGCGCTGAACATCAAAGACGACTTATCAAGGTCGCAACAGTCTTCGCTAGAGGCTGTTATCTCTGCCAGCTTTTCTTTACAGCCATCTGGTCTAGGGTGTACCCAGCTCGTTCAACACAGTATCCATACCAAGGCTGAGCCAATTAAACAACGGTACTATCCTCTATCACCAGTACTATCTCGGATTGTCAATGAAGAACTGGACAAGATGCTACAGTTAGGTGTAGTAGAGCCATCTACCAGTCCATGGTCCAGTCCTGTGGTCTTGGTTAGGAAGAAAGACAACTCCTATCGGTTTTGCATTGACTATCGGAAGCTAAATCAGGTCACGGAACGCAACGCTTATCCTCTGCCGTATATCACTTCTATCTTGGATCGCTTACGGGATGCTAGATTTCTCTCGAGTTTGGACATTCGTTCTGCTTATTGGCAAATTCCTTTAACTCCTGAATCCAAACCGCTTACTGCCTTTACTGTTCCTCATCGTGGATTGTTCCAATTTACTAGAATGCCGTTCGGTCTGCATAATTCTCCTGCAACCTTTCAGCGGCTGATCGACCAAATTATCGGTGCAGAGCTGGAACCGTTTTGCTTCGCCTACCTGGACGATATTGTTATCGCGACACCAACTTTCGACGAACATCTTCGAGTACTGGAAAAAGTTCTGAAACGATTATTTGCTGCCGGTTTGACATTAAATCAGGAAAAATGCCATTTCTGTCGTTCGGAGTTGAAATACTTGGGCTACGTTGTGAATAAAAATGGGTTGCTGGTGGATCCAGAAAAGGTGACTGCCATACTTAACATTCCTATACCGACCACGGTCACCGAAGTGCGACGCGTGATTGGCATGGCTAGCTGGTATCGCCGTTTCATACCGAACTTCGCTTCTCTTACTTCTCCTTTATCTGCTCTTACTCGGAAAAATGCTTTGTTTGTGTGGACACCGGAATGTCAATCTGCTTTCGTTTCTCTTAAAGAACACTTAGTTTCTGCTCCTATCCTGACTTGTCCTAATTTTTCTCTGCCATTTGTTGTTCAAACTGACGCTTCGGACTTTGGCGTGGGTGCTGTCCTTAGTCAGGAATCGCCTGAGGGGAAAAGGTTATCAGTTACATCAGTCGCTCCTTAACTAAAGCGGAGAGGCGCTATAGTACTACGGAAAAAGAATGTATTGCAGTCTTATTCGCCATTCTTAAGTTCAGACCGTATATTGAGGGCTCTCACTTCACCATCATTACTGACCATCACTCGCTGGTATGGGCTTAACCGTTTGCAGAGTCCGTCTGGTCGTCTTGCTCGTTGGTCCTTACAACTCCAAGAGTATGACTTCACCATCAGACATAGGAAAGGCAAAGACCACGTTGTGCCAGATGCGTTATCTCGTGCTGTTCCTGCTGTTGGTGATGAAGCTGAAACCACCTCTCCTCATCTTGATTCCTTAGCTGTTCCTTCTTCTCTTGGTCTTGACTTACCTACTACAAATAAATGGTATAATAACTTACTGAATCGTGTACTCACAACACCTCACAAGTTGCCTCATTGGTCTGTCGATAATAACATCTTATATCGCAGAGTGACTAGTTCTTTACCACTTCTATGGTGGATCCGAATGATGAATGGAAGTTAGTCGTTCCGGCTGAACAAAGGAGACGCATCATTCAGGAGAACCATGATCCTCCAGTTGTTGGCCATGGTGGAGTAACTAAGACAACCGCAAGAATTCTGCAACATTATTACTGGCCTCGATTACGTGCAGACGTGGCTCGCTATATCCGCCGTTGTTCTACTTGCTCTTCCAATAAGGTATCTCAAGCAGCTCCTCCTGGAATGTTTGCTCCTCGTGCTCGTCCTACGGGACCGTGGCAAACTTTATGTTGCGATATTGTTGGGCCGCTTCCTCGTTCTTCTAAAGGCAATTGTTACGTGTTTGTGGTTGCCGATTGTTTCTCTAAATTTGCCCTTTTTCTTTGCTATGCGTGTTGCTACTGCTGCTGCGGTTACTAAAATCCTGGAAGAACAGGTGTTTTTACTATTTGGAGTGCCGCAGTACCTTATTTCTGACAACGAGTACAGTTCCGCAGTCGTGAATTCACTCAAATGTGTGAGAACTATCATTGCACCATCCTATATACTGCCAAATACCATCCGCAAGCAAATCCGGCTGAACGGATAAATCGCGTTCTTAAGACCATGATAGCGTCTTATGTTAAGGACAACCAGCGGAAATGGGATGTGAAGCTCCCTCACATTGGATGTGCAGTTCGTTCGGCGAAACACGAAGTGACTGGATGTACCCCGTACTTTGCTCTATTTGGTCGTGAACATGTCATCTCTGGCAATCTCTTCAATAAATCACGTCTTGAACCAACTGACTCAGAACCTGATCATAATGTGTCTACTCGACGTTACGCGGCTATCCAGGAATATATACTTCAACGCCTTCGGAAAGCCTATGAAACTACCCGAAATAGGTATAACTTACGCCGCCGACATGTCAAGTATAACGTGGGTGATCTGGTGTGCGTCGTAACTTCCAACTATCCGACGCTTCGAAGCATTTCAATGCGAAACTCGCACCTAAATTCTTAGGCCCGTTCACGGTGAAAACTGTCGTGTCTCCCTGGACGTATGAACTAGCTGATTCTTTAGGAAAGTCACTAGGTACGTGGCACGTGAAAGACCTTAAGCCAGAACCTCTCTCGAATTCGGAAGAGGCTAATGCTGAACTTGCTGTGCTGGAGCCTAATTGTTTAGATCACTCTTTACTTTATCCTAGACGGAAAAGCGTCGTAAACTTGCTTGTACTGCCAGCTAGAAGACACGGTTCATGACTGGATTTCTACTTGGACACGACTTATTTTATTTGACTATTTACTTTTGCTGATTTTATCATATCTGTATTATTTTTTTTCTTTCACGGGTTTCTAACGAATTTGCTCGGACTATCTTCCTTCTAGTAAGGAGAAGTTCGTATTTTCTCTTATATTGTTGCTGAATAAATTTCTTTTTATTTCTGCCTTACTGTAGGTTGGTTATTAATGAGATTATCGATGGTTTCTGGCTCTATTAGCTACACGACATTATGATCGATTTACATCGAAATCTCTGATTTATTTGGTGCTCTCCCCGTATATCTTTATTTTCTTTCTGCGAGAACTGTATATACGTAGATACAGGTTCTTTTGTTTTTGGTTTGAGAAGCTTTATTTTTTTGGGGATGCCTGTTGACTTGAGTACAAGTTGAGCGTGCTCCTGCTCTTGTTGACAATGCATCAAGATTGTTGGGTTTCTTTTTCTTTTTCTGGGAGATACCAAACCGCTTCGGCGAGCTTAATGATATACTGACTCAGTTCTAATTGAGTTAGCTCATAGTTATATTTAATTTTTTTTTGCTGGAACCATAATGGTTCACATTCGTTAGAATTCCATGTGATATGGGTAGGTTGGTTGGGCACGTAGGGATTGGACCTTCTCAGGTAAATAATACCAAAATTTGACCTTGAATTGGATTTCGAGCTTCGAGACTTAGTTTCATGAGTTCACGTAGTTGTGGGAGTACCGTGATTTCCCGATCCCGTGACGGATTGAACGCCCTCTCTATATGGCTCGTTGGTGTACGTCTTCGCCAGTTTGGCAATCCTTTTCAAAGCCGAATTCAGACACCTGAATGTGTCTTGTCTTGTGTGAACGTCGTTTTTGTTGCTCTCTGTCCTCTCGAGGAGGGATAGAGTATTTCCTTTTCCTTGTCTTTGCTATCATCTGTTCCTTCTTTCTTTCTTGCGTAGAGGTACCGCTTTGGCTGGGGGTTTCAGTGGGTGTTGGCGTGAGGGGAGTCGGAGCTCCTGTTTCTGGTACCCTTGTTTCGTTACCAGGCACACCAACCCTTAGGGGCCGTACGGGGCGAGCAAGATCTGGGGCAGGGGTAAACCGTTCGCCCTTAACCTCCGTCAATGGATCACTGGCCGTAGCCACTGCAGAACCTCAAACTGTTGACTTGTTCCAGTCTTTTACTTTTGGAAATTTTTGGGCAAAATTTTGGGATCCTTCCTTTCATTCTTCCATTATGCTATAGGGTTGGGGGTTTATCCTCGGTTTTCAGAGTCGCACTCTTTAACTGCATATCCATTAGTCTTGTGGTGTCGGGAGTATCGGCCCAAGACTAAATCCTTTCCTGGGTGGGAGGACTTTATTTTGGGAAGGCTCAGTACTAAGGGTCGTGAATGGCGAGGGGTGGATTTTCACTGGGGCCCAATGACGCGAGTTTCCATCCTTCGCGAGGGTCTTGGTGGGAGTGATGCCTGGTGCCACCCATTCGACATGCACGCCGCTAGGGAAATGCCCGATCTTAATAATTTCCTAGGGTTTATCCTAACCTCTTGGTATTTGGGTTTCAGCCTTATCCTTATTCCTATCTTACCTTAAACCTTTCCTAGGGTACCTTATTTTGGGGTAATTCAGGGTGGTATTGTTTTAATTTGGGTTGGGGTTTCATTGGTTTTTAGGGCTCTGTCCTGGACGCTTGTCCAAACTTCAAACTTTACTATAATAATATTTTCTGTTGACTGGGTTTAGTAAGGTTGGTTGAGATACTGTTGGATGACCCACGTTTTCTTTACCTTGCTTCTCGGAAATCGCTAATTGCGAGTTTTTGTGGGCGTTCAATCTCTTGGTGTTATCCTTTTCTTTTCTTGGTCGTTGCTTGACTTTTGTTGCTGGATACACCAAACGCTTCATGCGAGTTTTGAACAGATTTCATCAGATCAGCTACTCTTAGTTCAACAAACCGTCTATCTCTTAGGGGTTGGGTTTCATTAGGTTTTTATATGTGTGGGGTGGGTATCTTTGGTTATATGTCGCTCATGTTGGAGATTCCTTTTTTTTTTTTTTTTTGCTGAACACCTACGGATGTTAATTTTCTGGATTATGTATGGTGCAGCGGATTATGTTTATCCTTCTGCGCGGGCTTGAAGTTTTGTGTGGGGAATTTGTAACGGTCACTGTGAGTTAGGCAACACACAATACACGGAGTCGAGGTGTAAACGCGACATTTCTCCGTGTTCGCTCCTTAACGAAAATTTTTGGGGATTTAATTCCCAGAATTCAACTTCCGCGTTGTCCTAATTGGCCAATACATTTTCGGCTGATCTTCACTTTCCGCCTTGTAACAACTACCATCACGTCGTGTTACGTGAAATTCAAATTTGCCTTCATCTGAGTGCTTAATCGTAATTCCGTCAAATTTTCTAGTGGTATGTATAGGACCCTGCAAACTTTCAATGTATAGCGGTATATTTTTTAGCTGGGGAAAGGATTGATTACTCGATTTTCTGAAGTTTATCTTAGGACGGATGCGTGTACTAATTTCTTCTAATGGTCGCTCGATTGCACTCAGGTACGACAAATATTCTTCATGGCTTCTTCAACGTTACACCGTGCATAATTTTCAGATAAGGCGAGTTACTCCGGGATTAGAGTTACTCCGGGATTAAAATTACTCGGCTTTAAAGGTTCTTTTGGCCTAAACAAAACCAATTACCTGGCTGATTAAATTCATCGTGGGATCTCTTTCTACCTTTATTGTCTTGTCGCTGCGTGTGTCGCATACTTGGGTTTGCTGTTAAGATTGCTGAAGTACGGGACATCCTACCGAAATTAGGGTCGCCGCAGCTGGAACCGACACCACATATCTTCTCTCCTCCTGTGTGTCAACATCGTAAACCTCTATCTACAACATAAGGTCAGATTTTCTAATTATACTTCTGCGCTGAAAACAAACCATCTCCGGGACGTCACACTGCTACCGAAAACGTCTCAAGCGTAACACCTAAATAAGTACAACTTGTCTTGGCACCTTAAGTGCAGTTAAATCTTTGGAACTCGAAACGTATTTGTTCACGTATTTATATTTTTTTTGTTAATTCACTACAATATAATTAATTAACTTGTTGTGGCGCATATACTTGCCCAATCTGTAAACGAATGTGTACCGTAAAGGCGCGAACTTGCTTCATTTACCCACCATTGCTTGGGGATTTTAGAGTATAAGGGTAAGACCACGGAAGAGCGCTCTTTTGGGGAAACACCTAACTCTCCGATACTTTTTTAACGCTAAATATTGCAACTGCGAACACTAAATACACCTTCGTATTGTGCGGGTGTGGTTACGTCGCCATCTTGTCTAGATTAAATAACGCCAGTGGCGTACCGCATAAATTATTAACTTGCTATTAATCTTATATTTTTTTTCCTTCTTTTGTGTACGACTATATATATGGGTACGAACGAATACGCTTTTGTAGAATTAACTTACGTTGTAAGTGGATATATTTAAATTGTGCTCTGTTCCTTCTTCTTTATGGTGTGTTATTAAATATAACGTTTTGTAGGTTACTTGTGTCTCTCTCTCTTTTATTGTATTTATTGCTCCTTTAATTTGTTACGGTTGATTGTTGCGTCTGTTTCTTTAGTTCGGAAGCAGGTTTGTATCCACGCATTAGGACTATGGCGCCCTCGGATTAAATCAAGACAGTTCTGAAGAAGCGGTGGATCCTTTTCTCACCCACGCCCTACTCTTCGGCTGCCGGCAAAACTTACTTTTCTTCAATTAACCGTAGCAAACTTAAACATACAAAATTATCTCGGTGATAATAATTAAACATTCGATTTATGTGGACGACTTGCGATATAATTTCACGTATCGAGCCCACCCATTAGAAGGGTATTTCGGGCCTGACGCCAGACTGTCGTGCTCAAAACCATTTACCAAAATTCCAACGATGTCCTTAACTAATTTTTATTACCGATGCATTTGGATATTGGTTGCTTGACGTTTTTTCTAAAAATTATTGCCCTTTTCCATTGTAAAGTGTTCGGGAAAGTTGTATTCGGAACGCGGCATGCTCTTTGTAAATAAATGGGGCGCCGTGTTTAATTGCTTGGGCCAGAATTTCTAAGGGCTTCACGCAGCCAAAAAATGTTTCGGGTCTCGACAATGTGGCTACATGACTAGCATAATTTATTTTATTGCAGCACCTGCCCTATGCAGCTTGCCTTAAACCACGCTAATTGCAAAAAAATTGTATGCAGATTTAATCAAATTTGTTTTATAAGAGTTGTTTTATAAAATATGATTCAAATGACATGTGTGCGTGTAAAGTGCATAGTGCTATCTAAGCGACAGCTTTTAATGCTTGAAACACACGTGTGTCGATAAAACCAAGTAAAACTTGTACAGAAGCATAACACGCAACGAAAGAACACCTGATGCAGCATTTCGCTCTTGTTATGAGCTTATCAGAGGTGTAGGGGGAGACCCGGGAGGCTTGAGACAGGGGAGGAATGAGACACTGCATTTATTTACTAAAATCGGTCAAGTAGAGTCATCTGATGGTTAGTAGTTCATAGTTTAGGTTGAATACCCCACCACGTTACCTGCGTAACGGCATCAGTCGTTTGTAAACGTTGTTGTTGGTGCATGTGGTAAATTGCCGCTAAAACTAAAATTATATTCTTCAATATTGTGGTAGTTTGTAGCAAATTGAAGTGGAATTTCAAAGCGATTCTTCAGATAGAACGACCACAGGTATGTTCTCAATCTTATATAACTTTCAAGTAGATTAGAGGTTTAACAATGATTTTATGTTACATTATTCTGTAAAACGCTACATAGGGAGACATGAGACAGTTGTTTCGGGGAGCCATGAGACGTCTCAACCCTCTCTATTTCATATTTCCACTGATTAAACATTATTTTATAAACTTAAAAGTTGTTATTTCAAAGTGATTCAACACAATTTTATAATATTGTTTCAGAATCAATATGCCTCATTTATGGGTCAAAAGACTAAACGAGTAATTCCTCCACCAGACGTTATGAGAACAGCGGTGGATGAAGTTCTTGGGGAGCAAATTACGTGCAACTGCAAGAAAATATGATATAGACAAGCAGACGCTCAACAGATATGTAAAAAGAGGAACTCCAGCATACCTGATAGTAATATTTCTTATTCACCGGATTTTAAAACTGCATTAGTTTTCACCCATGAAGAAGAAGCTCTCCTATCAGATTACCTAGTCCAGCTTCGCAGATGCATCATGGTTTAACAGTCACATGTGCACGTCAATTGGCCTTCCAATTTGCCAAGGCCAATCATAAAAATATCCTATAAAATGGGATGAAAAATCCATTGCTGGCTATGATTGGTATCGCGGCTTCTGACATCGTCATCCAGAGTTATCGCTGAGGACTCCAGGGTCTACCACGCTAAAGGCGTTAAACATGTTGGAAACGTCACGTCTGCTGAACGCGGCACATTAGTAACTGCTTGTTGTGGCATTAGTGCTGGAGGAAGATTTATCCCTCCGTTTTTCGTCTTTCCATGAGTAAATTTCAAGGACTATATGTTGAGTGGTGCTTTTCCAGGAAGTGCTGGTGCTGCTCACCCCAGTGGATGGATGTCGTCAGAAAATTTTATTGCACTTAATAAAGCACAGTGGTTGCTCCGTAGAAAACAAAATTCTTCTATTAATGGATAACCACGAGAGTCATATTTCCGTAGATTCTCTGACAAAAGGAAAGGAAAATGGGATTGTGATGTTAACATTTCCACCACAGTGCAGCCATAAAATGCAGCCCTTGATGTGTCGCTCTATTTTCCGTTTAAGAATTTTTATAATTCTCAGTGTGCATCATGGATGGTTTCAAGTCCAGGTCAAACTTTGTCCATCTATAATATTGCTTCATTAGCTAGTCGAGCGTTTGAATTAGCATTCACTCCCAAAAATATTATCTCTGGTTTTACATCAACCGGAATTTGTCCTTTGAATCGTGAAGTATTCAGCGACATTGATTTTATGTCTAGTATGGTGACTGATCGACCACTGGAAACTACCAGTTCCATTTAAGAGAATGAAGCACCACCAATCGACAAGCCAGAGAAAATTTCAATGCAAGAGAATATTCCAGAGGGTAGAGCTCAACGTCAACAAGCTCAAGAGCAAGAAAAAATGTCATCACTAAGAATAGTCTTGTTAGTCCTGAAATTTTACGACTATTCCCAAAGGCAGGTCCACGAAAACAATTAATAAAAACGAAAACGTGGTTCTTCAAGAATTCTTACCGACACACCTGAAAAGGAAGCTATAGAGGCTGAAGCAAGGGCTCGAAAAATTAGAAAAGTTCCTCTGAAAGAAGGCCACCTTTTTCACGAAAGAATAGATCTGTACATAAATCTGCTACTCCACCTCAGTCTTCTTCAAGTGATGAAGAGGAATTAACTCAATCAGGTGGAAGCAGCGAAGATGTATCAGATTTTGAGAACTATGAAGCAGAAATGCTCCAAATTAAAGCTTTTGAGGATGTCAAAACACTCCAAGTAAGAGACTTTGCTATAGTCAAATTTGCCACAAAGTTTTCACTTATTCACTACGTGGGGTGTGTTTTAACAAAACAAGGTGATGAATACGAAATTAAATTTTACGTCGTCAAGGAACTATGGACGAAAAGGGTTGAAGCAATTACACCCACCAAGTACCGAGAGAGTAATTGAAAAATGCACAAAGAATGCACACAATGTAGGTACGTACACGCCTTGTACTTAGCCCAATTGCGTGTACAGAGAGTATGTAATACTTCTGTCAAGGAGGGCGGCGGAAAGGGTTGAACCATCTACGCCCTCGGCAAGTACTTAGAGTAATTGAAAATTGTACAAAGCATGCACACATGCAGGTACTCGCATGTACAGCTGCAACCCCTCTTTTACTTGCAAGTACACGCCGTGTATTTAGTGCAATTGCATGTACAGTGAGTATGTACATCGAGTATGAAACTTTGACCCAGAATGCCTATTACCCTCCTACTAATCTTTATTTCTCTCTCATATATCAATGAACTTGCTCTTCAGAAACTAATTTTTTCTGGTAATCCTTTTTATTTAGTGATATTTCTTTTTTCTAGACAAGTAGATTTATTTAAATTTTACGATCATTAATTATCTGTGATATTTTACTATAATAAATTTTATTAACAATGTTTTTATATAAATAATTTTTGTAATTTTATCAATTGATTTTTTTTTATATATTTGTGCTTAATTAATTGTTTTGTCTTAATAAAGATACCTTGAGAAAGGTCACCAGGTTGGCCGAAACGTTGGTCTAATGAAAAAAACTGGTTTTAATTGAGCAACCGATCTTTTCTCCTAAAGAAGTAAAAATACAGTAAAATTATGTTTTATTTAGTTAACTTTTTGCTGTATGCCAAATAAGATGAAGATGAATTTTGAGGAATTTAAAAGAATAGAGTGTTTAGCAGAAATATCATAAACATTGTTAAGATCGTTGTTAAGCTGATTTGTTTAAGTTAGCATAATCAAGTGAGTAATACAATTGCATCTCGTCAGCATACATTTGAAAAACATGTGATGAAAACATGAAAACAGCATGTGTAAACTGTAAAATACATCGGTCCAAGAATGAAACCTTGGAGGACATTAACTTTATTTACGCATTTTAAATTGGAAAGTTTTTTAACTTAACAAATTATAATATTCACGTCAAATAAGATTTAAAAAACAAAACAAATATAGTTAATTACTATTGCAAACAAATACTACTGAGGGTGCATAGCTTGAGGAAAGAATAAATATCACCATTTCACAACTTAAAGGGCCTATTAGTTAGGAACGATTTCACAAATAACGAAAGTTTATTTTTAATCCATGAGTGCACAATTTTTAAGGATTCCGTACTTCTTAGTCATATCGACACCGCTGTTAGGTGTTCCCGCTTTCTGAACGCTTCTTGTGTGTATGTTTCAAAAAGATCAAGTGTTCAACTGTAGATTTTCTTTTTCTGTAGTTGCTTGTTGTTCAATCAATAAATTATTTTCTTCTAGGATATTTTTGAGTAATTTGTTCACTATTCTTTCTAATATTTTGCCTATGCAACATGTGAGACAAAGGCGGCAAAAAATTAAATGGCGATAGTTTATTCTATTGGGCTTTAGAATCGGGAATTACTTTTGTTTTTTCTTCAGAAACTGGATAATTATTCTCCTTCCACAGTATGTTGTATAACATTACAATAGTTTTTTTATTGCAGGTGCAGCATATCGTTTGATATCGTATCTAGATCAGAAGCGCTAACTTAGATTCGTCAAGGGCTTTATCGAGTTCCAACAAGCTAAACGGTGAATTATAGTTATAAGTTTTTTCAGTATTAATGTCCAATATAAGTAGTTTTACGTCTTTATTTTGGAGAAACTTTGCGCTGCAATTGGACGTATTACTAGCATTCACAAAATAAGTAGCCATCATATTAGCTATATTTGTGGTATTTATTCTATATGTCCAGAGTCTGTTTCTAATGCGTTAATTAAATTTGGTGGATTATATCTCGTCAATGCTTTCCTGCTTTCTTCACACAATAGATATAGGTTCTTCAATGTGTTATGTTTGAGGTATAGACGTTCCAACTATTTCTTTTATTTTAGAGAATAACTTTTTTGGTGTATTTGCTCTGGATTTTTAAATTTAATTAGACTTTCTGTGGTGGGACGTTTTTTATATCTGTTAAAAATTAGATTTTTTTTATTTTAATATCATTCTTTAACCACTTTATTATATCAAGTTACTGATTTTTTTACTGATTTACCACCAGATTTCGGTATACTCTTTGGTAAGATAAGATAATGCTTTCTGTTACTTTGTCTACTTTAATATCTAATGGCGGGACATAAAATTTAAAAAAAATTGTTCCAGTCTGCTTTTTCTTGTATTCCATCGGATAGGAGCAGCATTAATTATTTTTAGAATTTCAAAATCAATAGCTATTGGAGTTAAAATGTGTCTTTGATCTTGTGTTTAGTAAGATTAGTTTTTCATTTTCTAACCAGCGTTCAATCAGATGTCTCCTGCTATCTTTTTAATGGAACGCCATAATAAATTGTAAGCATTAAAATCTCCCATTAGAATGAATGAATGATCTAACTGAATTATGATGGTGTTTAAATCCTCTAAAGTCCAGTTTGCGTCAGGTAAGTAGATATTACATAACGACATTCTTACAAAAACCGTAATATTTATCCCAACAACCTGTAAACGGCTAAGTATTTGGAGATCTTTATAAATGTGGCGTCTAGGGTGTATACTAATCGCCGGTTTAACCAGAGAAAGAAGTAGACTCGTCGTTTCGTGTTTAGATGCGTTTACTTACGTTGACTTACAGTTATCGTGATGTAGTATTTACAATAATGAATGAAGTTGGCGTAAGTCGTGGGACATAGTATAGTTCGCGTACTATGTGCTGCGTGAGTGATACCTGATAACGCGGTATCACAGTCGGGCCTGAGATCGCTAGCCGGGTTGGATGTTGGCGACGCATTCGTTCTGACCGCTGGTCAGTGTCGTCAACTGGTCGACACCAGTTAAGTGTCGAATCGAACTGGACTTAAACTATATCTTAACTGTGGTTGTGACTGACTTATTGACGGACTTTGTTAGCGTACGTACTTCATTTTATATGTACGGAGTAGGTTTGTTTCTTTTGTAAGCAAGGTCGTTAGAAATGCTTCCCAATTGTCAGCATTTCCTTAATCGTAATTGTTTGTTTAAATTCCGCATTTTACGTCGCAATATGCGGATGTAAGAAATGATTCCTTACTATGAAGTACTTTTAAAGTGAATGTTTGATTTAGTTATAGTATAACAAGACGTACTAGGTCGTGCTCTTGTAGAAATAATTTGATGTGGCAAAAATTATGTACGCATCCTCGACAGATCTATTGTATAATTTTGTTAGACATACTATATGAGAATATAATAATGTCGATTGTAATTTAATATGGATAATATTACATGAAAAAATTATTAAATTGATGTATAAATATATAAATAAATACTCTAACTACAAACAAAAAATATTACAGATAATATCACTGTTTAGTTTGACCCTTTTGAAGTTTACCTTTCGGCTATTCTTTTTTTCTTTTGACGGCGTTAGAAGCTATGGAGTTGCCAAAACATTTATCTTTTTATTGAACAGCATAAAGTTTCTTTATATGTCCTTTTCCTTTTTTGATAACCCACATCTGACAATAAAAGACTTTGACTTTTACCAGCTGTGTAATATCTACTTGTTGTTTCTTCTCAGTCACTTTTGCTTACAAAATACTTTGTTGTGAGATTTGGATTACCACTTTTCGTTTAGCTTTGTAATATGATAGCCTTTACTTTAATTTCTTGTATAGCTGTTTCTTATTTGGATACTGGGCAATATTTTTAAATTGCCTTTTGTTATCTTTTGCAGTTAACGCATTTTACCGAATCTTTACATTATTACGAACCCTTAATGATAAAGGAGGAATAAAAAATAATAAATTATAACATGTTTATTTACACAAAAAAAATAAGTTAACAAAAAGAATTTGTGTCAAATTTTGACGACAATAAATTAAAGACTATATAAATTAATAATCAATAAATTATCCAAATAATAATTGTTTTAACCACACATAAAGTATGTATACGTGTTGCCACCCGCATATTTTTTAAAAAAAAAATAATAATAATTATAAAAAAAAAAAAAAAAAAAAAAAAAAAAAAAAAAAAAAAAAAAAAAAAAAAAAAAAAAAAAAAAAAAAAAAAAAAAAAAAAAAAAAAAAAAAAAAAAAAAAAAAAAAAAAAAAAAAAAAAAATAAAAAAAAAAAAAAAAAAAAAAAAAAAAAAAAAAAAAAAAAAAAAAAAAAAAAAAATTTAAAAAAAAAAAAAAAAAAAAAAAAAAAAAAAAAAAAAAAAAAAAAAAAAAAAAAAAAAAAAAAAAAAAAAAAAAAAAAAAAAAAAAAAAAAAAAAAAAAAAAAAAAAAAAAAAAAAAAAAAAAAAAAAAAAAAAATAAAAAAAAAAAAAAAAAAAAAAAAAAAAAAAAAAAAAAAAAAAAAAAAAAAAAAAAAAAAAAAAAAAAAAAAAAAAAAAAAAAAAAAAAAAAAAAAAAAAAAAAATAAAAAAAAAAAAAAAAAAAAAATAAAAAAAATATTTTATTTAAAAATTAATAAAAATAAAAAAAAAATTAAAAAAAAAATTTTATTTATTATTTAATTTTTAATTAAAATAAATTTTATTTATTTTTTATTTTTTAATAAATTATTAAAATAATAAATATAAAAATATAATTATAAAAAAAATTTTTTTTTAATATTTTTTATAATTTTAAAAAAAATTTAAAAAAAAATATAATTTAAAAATAAAAAAAATTTTTTAATTAAAAAAATAAAAAAATTAAAAAAAAAATTATAAATAATTTATAAAAAAAAAAAAAAAAAAAAAAAAAAAAAAAATAAAAATAAATTTAAAATAATAATTTAAAATTAAAAAATTTTTATTTTTTATAAAAAAAAAAAAAAAAAATTAATAAAATATAAATTAAATTATAAAAAAAAAAAAAAATAAAAAATATTATAAAAATTTTTTAAAATTATTAAATTTTTTAAAAAATATTAAATTTAATTATTTTTAATTTTTTAAAAAAAATAAAAATATTTTTTATTTAAATTTTTTTTTTAAATTTTTTTTTATAAATAAATAATTTTTTTTTATTTATTTATTTTTTAAAAAAAAAAAAATTTATTATTTTTTTTAATTTTTTTAAAAATTTTAATTTTTTTTTTTTTTTTTTTTATAATTAAAAAATAAATTTTTTTTTTTTTAATTATAATTAAATAAAAAATAAAATTTTTTTTTTTTTTTTTTTTAATTTTATTAAAAAATAAAAAATATTAAAAATTAAAAAAAAATTTAAAATTTAAAAAAATATAATATTATTTTATAAATTTATTATAAATTTTTATTTTTTATTAATTTTTTATATTTTTTTTTAAATATTATTATTTTTTTTTTTATTTTAATTAAAATAAATAAATAATTTTTATTTTTTTAATTTTTAATATTAAAAATTATTAATATTTTATTTTAAAAATATAAATTTTATATTTTTATTTTTTTTTTATTTTTTATAAATATAATAATAAAAATAATAATAATAATAATAATAATAATAATAATATTTATTGACTGAAATTATGTTACATAACATGCTCTCAGACAATTGGAGTCCAGGTCAGCACTGCTGGTTTTCACTGTTCTCCTTCAACTGTGTACACAATAAATTATCTTTAACAGCAAGTTTGAAACAATAAAGGCTACTAAAATTAAATAAACTGTGATAGCTATTATAAACTATAGCAGCTTGATACTCAAACGACGCCTTAAACTTTTCGGTTTTGTGCATCGGTATTCTGACAACCCTTTTACGTCTATTCTCTTCACGTGGTATAAAATTTATGAGGTCGTTCAAATATCTTGGCGTTTTGTTAGTTATAATTTTGTATAACAAAGTTAAAAACATGAATGTATATCTATGATTAATTTTTATAATTTTGAAATTATTATAGAAGCGAGTTACATGAGAAAATTTAGGTATATAATATGAAAATTTTAAACATCTGTTCTGAACTATTTGTAATCTGTTTTTAAGTCTGTTAGTTAGGTAGTTATAAAATATGACTAGTCCGTAATCTATGATGCTAAGTACCAATGAATTGGTGATGTTAAACTTTATATCCGATGGAAATAAATTTCTAAATTGACTTAATAATTTTAATTTGGCATAACATAATCCGCATTTAACAGAAATGTGTTCTTCAAATGTCAGGTTTTCATCTAACGTGACTCCTAAAATCTTAATTTTCTTATCAAATTTAACAATATTTTTATTAATAAATATTTTAGATTCATATTCACCTAGACATTTACTTCGATTAATTTCAGTTCCAACACATAAACCTATAGTTTTTTGGCTATTTAATGTCAAACCATTATTACATGATAATTTAAATAGGGTGTCAAGATTTACATTTAATTCATAAATAGCATCGGTAATATTATATGGAAAAGTTGATAGATATAACTGAGTGTCATCAGCATACTGACTCATCTTACAGTTTTCAGTGAGGCAGTTAACAAAATCAGCAGTAAATATAATAAAATTAAAGGTCCTAAGATGCTGCCCTGTGGTACACCATGATGATTTACTAAAACATCAGAATATACCGTGGTATTGTTTAATTTTAATTTAACACATTGTTTTCTATCAGATAAGTAGGAAGCGAACCACTGAACTGCATCCGAGGAAAAACCATAATAATGTAACTTAGCCAATAATAATTTTCGATTCAACACATCAAATGCATTGGAATAATCTAGTGCTATAAATAAGGTAACCTGACCATTATCCCAAGCTTCAGTTATATCATTTGTTATCTTTAGAAGAGCCGTGTTGGTGCTATGATTACTTCTAAATCCAGACTGACAAGAAGGAAGTATATTATTTTCTTCAACAAACTCATACGTTTGGCGATGAATCCACTTTTCCAATACCTTACTTAAGACCGGCAGGATAGAAATGGGCCTTAAATGTTTGTGCTCACTGGCATTATTAATTTTTGCAACAGGAGTGATAAACGCAGTTTTCCATATCGACGGGTATGTATTAGTGTCCAGGGAAAAATTTATAATATGTGCAATTATGTCAGGACATACTTTGCTCATTAGATTTAACATTAAAATACTAATATCATCATATCCTATAGCATTCGTTTTAATGGAGTTAATAATGTTTAGGACTTGTTCGGTCGTGATATGTTTAAACGTAAGTTTTGTCTGGATTTTATGGTGCAAATTCGATTCAAAATGTTTAATAAAATCAGTTGGTATATTTTTATTGGTATTGAGTTTATAAAATGTCTATTAATAATATTGGGATCATTAATATTAGATGAAATAGTGTTACGCTTTTTGTATGAACCGAATTTTTGTTAAAAAGGACCATAATTTTCTAGGATTGTTTTTCATTTTATCAATATGAAAATTATAATAAGCTTGTTTTTCAGCTTTAACAGCAGAATTTACAAAATTTCGCATGCTTTTATATTCCATGTAATGGTTTTGAGATTTGGAGTTTTTATATTTCTTGTAAAGTAAATTTCGTTCCTTGATCATTAATTTCACGACTGGGGTTATGTATGGTTGATATTGTTTTTTGGTTACAAATGTACAAGTTGGTGCATGGATATCAAAAAGATAGAGTACAGAACTGTTAAAGAATTTAACTTTATCATCAATGTCTCCCATACTTAAAATATCTTCCCACAAAATTAAGGAAGCATCAAATAGAAATGAGTCAATGTCAAAATCTTTATATGATCGGTAAGTAACTTCTATTGGAGGTTGAATATGCACAGATATATCTAAGATACTATATGTTAACATATGGTCACTGAGGTTATTGACATCATCACACTTAGTTTCAAAACTGGATATATTGTCCGATACACAAATTAGATCAAGGAGAGATGGTGAATAGATGCCAATCCGTGTGGGATTATCCACTAATTGTTTGATTCTAAAAAATTAAAATAGCAATCAATCTATGTACGTCGTTGTTATTCAATAAGAGATTAACATTAAAGTCCCCGACAAAAATTAATTTATCAACTTGAGAATTAACACATGATAAAATGTTTTCCAAATCTGTAAACCAATCTTGACTCAGATTAGGAGGACGATAAAACACTCCAAAACCATAAACAATTTTTTTAATCTTAAACTTAATGAATGTATATTCTAGTTTAGTAAGAGAATTGAAATCAACATTCAAAGTCGTGAATTTATAATTGTTAGAAATATAGATAGCAACTCCACCTCCCCGGGTTTCACGATCCACCCTAACAATATTATACCCTGAAATCTCTACTAATTGGTTATTAATATTTTGGTTCAACCAAGTTTCAGTAATACCAAAAACATTAAACATGTGTAAAGACATCAACGACGAAAATTCATGAAATGATGGTGTGAGTGAGCGAATATTTATATGGCCAACTTTGAGTGAGGCATTGAAATTATTTGTGCAGTTCAAATAAGTAGAAGAGGGAGATGCGTCTAATGATGACACATTAGTTGATATCATTTTCAGTTTTTTGATTCAGTGAAGTGAAAGAGACATTTTTGTTGCTGGTAGGACCAAAATATTTAGTTTGACAGCATTCAAAGTATGTATATACGCAGTACATTTGCTTCTTTCCCACGCCGCATGATTAGAACTACAATCAGCAATTTTTTAACTCGCAAAAGATTCTCACAGTTCACACATTTAAAATTTTCTGGTTTCACCGTACATTCTTTTATAAGATGGGGTCCAGTACATAATGGGCATACTGGTTTATTTTTGTTAGGGCAGTAGACCGAAGAATGATTATAACTGCAGCATGTGAAACATCTCCTTAACTCCATCCCATCAAAAACTCTACATCTATCAAGACCAATTAGAATATGTTCAGCATCAATCAGTTTTTTGTACAAAACTGCATCCGTGCTAATTACTGCCTGGAAGATATTCGGATTATTTTTAATTGGAGAAATGAATAAGACACTGCACACACTATTATCACTAAAATATTCACTGTTTTGCATCCTCAAGTATTGTTGAATATCTGTTGGTTCAAGTTTTTCAGTAAATCCGACTATGCGTAATTTTATTGGAGTAGGTTTGATTTGTTTCATTTCATAAACACCGGATAATTTATCTTCAGCAGCTTTAAGTAATTTAGAAGATTGGTTTTCGTCCTTGCAACTAATAACAATCCCACCATTTTTTATTGTTTTCACGTTTTTGACTTCAATTTGAGAGGAAATAATATTGATATTTTGGAGCAAATCCGATTTAGTTTTAGACGATGTTTGATTGGTATTTACAGGCTTTATTAATATTTTAGTTTGGGCTGCATTGGCAGCTATGTTGGCATAAGAATTAGATTTTACATCTTTGTTAGTTTTAATAATGCTCTCTGAACAGTCATTCAACTTTAACGAGATTGTGTTCAAAGCATCTTGTTTTAGTGAAGACAATGTGCTTGTTAAATTAGATAGAGTCTCAGATTTAAGTTCATTAATCTTTAATTCAAACTGATTAATAAATTTTTCATAGCACTCAGTAATTTGAGTATGTATATCACTTTTAGCATTAGTAAGTGTGCCAATACACTCTTCACAACGCCAAATCAAGCCAGGGCAAGTTTTTAAATATTTACATAAATCACTGGGTAAATTTACGCATGAGAAATGAAACGGTTTGCGGCATACTCCTGCACAGTTTAGACCAGGATTCTTGGAAGAAAACGGATCCATGCAGGTAGAACACATTGGCGCAAGTGCCATTTAAAAGCAGCAATGATTATTTATTGACTAAAAATATATTCATTATCACACACATTAAGTTCAGCCAAAAGTCACGGTCAAGATGATAATCTTCTCTAACACTTACCGATTGCAATTTCTACGCACAGTTGATTACATTTAATTTCAAATGCTGTTATTTAAGATAGCCACATTATTTAATTGTATAGATGTAAATTCACTAAATAATTATAGCTTTAAAATTAAATATTTTAACACAAAAATCACACACCCAAATTAAACACACGAGCGAAAACTGTATTATTCCTTTAATAACCAATATTTAATATTTAATAACCAATATAAACCGAAACTGGATTCAACAATATTGGCCTCCGTCCTACATCACATTTGATGAAGTATTCCTTTAACAATTACATTTGCATATATTGTTTTACCATTGATAAATTTTTTATTATACATTTGTAAATACACGTATCACATTATTAATATTGGTCAAATATGCATTTTTATAAATGATAATTATAACTTTATTTCAACCAGTCTAAAATTTCCCTATTTGCAAATGTTGCATTCTGAAAAGAAGTTCGTTGCTAAATGGCAAAGTCAGCAGATTAAATCACGTTGGCGATAGCATAGCACAGTGTGTTGTGAATATCCGGAAGATTGTGTGTATGTGTATCAGTGTATTTACAAACATTAACCAAAAAAATTAATAAAAGGTAAGTTTCTTTATTGGCATATTATAAAGAAAATAACGTTAGTTTTTATTGAAATTGTTTTGCTTGAAATATATCTATTGCGTGTAGGTGAACGCACAAACCTCCGAGTTGCAGTATGGAAATGTAAGATCGGCAATTGTAATTAATGTTATTTTATTTATTAACATTTTTACGTGCAACACTCGTGTAATCTGTAGTAATCTCCAATGTCTGAAGTTTGCGTCACAGTGTATAATAAGAAAATAGAAAAAATGGGGTTCCTATTTGGATAAATTAAGATATCGTGATTTTAAGTGTATAAATATTAACTAAAAATTTTAATCACTCTATTTAATTTTTTTTAGTTTTGGTAATTTGAGTTCCGCCCTTACTCACCCTTATCCAAATTTGAGCATGTTTGAAGTGTTTGTAGATAAAGAATTAGTTGTATAATAAAAGTTACTTTAGCGTTTGATAAGGAATCAAAAACAAAATAATATTAAGTGGTTCTGTTTAAAATAACGTAAAAATTGATGAGCCGAAGTTTGTCACTAAATTAAAAAAACAAATGTTTGTATAATTTATAAAAATTGGCTAATACTCCTCGGATAACCTTATATTCTGAAAAGCATGAAACTGTTGCAATTAAATTTAAATTAAAAGTCAATATTGTATATTCTGTTGGTTGCAGTTATGAGCAGTAGGAGCGCAAAATATATGTACGCGAAACGAAGGGTGGATGATGTTATTAATAAATTCCAAAAAAAAGGAAACTGATTAATGATGCGACCCCGATTCTCTGGAACGAAAATGAAATTATAAATTCCACTTTTGGGGATAATTCTGGAGAAGTTGATTGTAATTCTACAATAGTCAGCAGTAGTAGCGGTACTTTTGATGTATCAATTATAGATAGCGTTAATAGAGATAATTACGAAATAGATGATTATAGTGCTTGTGAAGAAAATGCGGCCAAAAATATAAATCCCCACAATAGTTATAAAGAGAATAATGCAAACCTTGAATACAATATAAAACAAGACTTAAGGGCTTGGGTTATCGAATGTAATATAAATCACAATCAGTTGGATACGCTTCTAAAATTAATGAGAAAATACTATCCGTCTTTACCCAAAAGTAGCAAAACCATTATGAAATGTAAAGGTTCATATTATACAAAACCAATGTTGTCCTCTAGAGGTACTCAAGGAATGTTTACATATTTTGGCATAAAATTATCATTGTTGCCAATTCTTGATGAACTTGACTGTCAGGAAATAAATTTGATTATAAACATTGATGGTCTTCCAATTTATAAGAGTAAAAATAGCCAGCTTTGGCCCATTCTAGGACATATTTACCAGTCCCGCTATAAACCTTTTGTAATAGCGCTTTATTATGGGGATAGCAAACCTTCTTCGCTGGACGATTATTTACAATTATTCATTGAAGAATGTTGTTCATTATATTCTGGATTTATGTACAACAATACTCATTACACGGCAAAAGTGTTATATTTTGTTTGTGATGCACCAGCAAGAGCTTTCTTAAAAGCAATAAAAGGTCACAACTCTTATTATGCTTGTGAAAAATGCGAGGTTTTGGGTAAAAGAATTGACTACAAAATGGTTTACACAAATTTTGACGCACCTTTAAGAACACATGACAGTTTCGTATCCCAATCGAATAAAGCGCATCATAATGGCATCACACCATTATTAAAAATACCAAACATAGATATTATTGATGTTTTCTTTTTAGATTACATGCATATGTCATGTCTTGGGATTATGAAACGCATGTTGTTCATTTGGATTAAAATTCGAAGAACTGAACATTCTCTTTCACAGCAAAATATTCTTGAACTAAATAATATTATTGAAAATGTAACATCTTTTATTCCCATCGAATTTCAACGCAAACCTCGAGCTTTTACTGAATTAGAACACTGGAAAGCGACCGAATTACGATTTTTTATTTTATATTTAGGACCAGCGTTACTTAAAAACATTTTACCATTAAGGAAATACAGAAATTTTTTGCACTTTCATATTGCAATGCGCATTACTTGTTCCAATAGTTTACGAAATTATGATCTT
Source organism: Abscondita cerata (assembly GCA_030710515.1). Taxonomy (NCBI): domain Eukaryota; kingdom Metazoa; phylum Arthropoda; class Insecta; order Coleoptera; family Lampyridae; genus Abscondita; species Abscondita cerata. Next base: position 357,746 of record JALBCR010002324.1, on the reverse strand, counting down.
GTTGCACAGGCTTATATTGAAAAATTCTTTTCAAATTTTTTATTATTGTATGGAGAAGTTGAGTGCATATATAATATTCATAGCATTGTTCATTTAATTAAAGATGCAATTCGTTCAAAAATTAATTTAAATGACGTTAGTTCCTTTCGTTTTGAAAACCACTTAGGAGAATTGAAACGATTAATTCATGGTCCAAACAAGCCACTACAGCAGTTAACAAAAAGACTTCTTGAGCGGCAAATTAATGTAAATATTGGTTTTAAAAGGATAGTGAAAGAAGAAAATGGTCAAATAAAAAGTATAAATTTCGATAATTATACTATTTGTGCAAATCACAAGAGGGATTGATATGTAATACTACAAAAAAATAAAATCATGGAAGTATCAAAAATATTAAAGGGTAACACATATGAATTAGAAGGATACCTTTATCAAGACGTGATTGGCGCGTACTCATTGAGCAAAATTAAATCAAACAATTTGCATTATTATCTTATAAACAACATTCATAATAAGGTTACTTTTAGAGTATCACTGGACAAATTTGTAACCAAATGCTGTATTTTTCCATGCAATAATAAACTATTTGCTGTGGGAATGTTACATTAATAGATTTTTAAAGAATTTGTTTTTATTATTTATAAGTCAATATTCAATATTATCCATGATAGTTTTAAGATGCCTTGGGATTCCTTAATTTGGATCGACGAGAATGAAACGGGAGTAGTGCCTTCCTCTTGGATTTCAAATAAGAAAAAGCTTATATAAGTGGCCCACTAATCTCTCTGAAAGAAAATAAATAAACTGGTGAAAAAGGTCAAGAAATAGGTTATGATGTTGAAGTAAAGCTTCTGCGAGCCAGAGCAATTAGAACACATGAAACGTACGAGAAAGCATTTGAAGCTGCTGGAAACTTGATGTTTGATTCTAACGTTGAATCGGAAATAGAAGTAGTAGAAGGTAAGATAAATATTATCATTGTATATTTATTATGTTCATCGTTTTAGCAAATACTTTGAAGGTCCCTTCAACGACAGGTAGGGCTCGCGTATTATCAAAAACACCCGATGACCAACTTCAAAGCACAAGTAAGAATTTGTTTTCTGTTAATAATAATGATTCTACTTGGTAGTGATTTTATTCTTTTTCAATGCCAGTTTAATTAACACTTCGAAATTTTTGTAGCCAAGTAGACTTAATACATTTATCTGACTTATAAGTAGAAACTTTTTACTATTTATATGTCTAATTTTTTAAAGAAAGTTGTGCTAATTTCAAAATAACTGTTTGTTTACAAATTTTACAAAATTTTATTTGGTTTTGTAGGTAGCACATTCAATAATGATGTACTAAAAGGAATTTTTGAAGCTATAAGCAGGTTGGAGTTTACAATGTCTCAATTGAAGGTCAATCAAGAAAAAATTTTGTTTGCTATTGGTCAAAATGCAAATGTTGATTTGGTGAAAAAATGGCCAATGGAATTTCCAGTCACTACTATAGAGAAGTTTGAAGAGCTCGAACGTTTATTAACTACTGGTTTGCAGAATAAACTGGTTAGTTATTTATATTTAGTAGTTCAGTTATGGAACACGCCGTTGGGTAAATTTTTGTTGTTCTAAACATATTGAACGAATTTTGTTTTCCAATGCTTTATTATTATCACAAGAATTATGCGAGTTACTATCATTGAATTTCATAGCACCAAAATTGCAATAAATTGATAAACCTTGAAAATTTACAAGGAAAATTATGATGTTAAAATCTTGCAGTTACGTCCACATTTTGCATTGAGTTCATTCCCTATCATTGCCTGTTGTTCGAAATACTTCTGCCGAATGGCACAGACTTAAAGTTAAGTAATATCATTCAGCAATAATATTACTTTGTATTTTGTTTTAGATGAAACATTTGGTACTACAAGGAGGAAGGACCTGTAGGGAGAGTTGCAAAATAATGTTGCGTTTGGTCATTGACAAAAATGTTGCACACATGTTTTTCTGCCAGAGGCAAAAGGGAAAGAGGAATTTTTCTGCTACGAATATGTGCAACACAATTATTGGTAACTAATTATTTCTTGAAATTGCATTGGTTATCATAAATTTTCTTTAGTTTTATATACCTATACATTTGGCTATTTGCACGTGCACGGGCGATATTTCGAAAATATTCGGTTTAAAAAAATTTCCTAATGGAACCACCAATTTTTTATTGCAAATTTGGGTTGCTTGGGCAATTCTAACGTGACTTTATGCATTATACATGATTGTGTAAATTGGGCGGTTTTCGAGTTATTTCACTTTTTTCTGAAAAAAAAATCGCAGTTGAATAAATTCCAGGATAACTGAATTATTCAATTATTTCGAAACGTCAATTTTTCGGAGAAAGTAAAATAACGTTAGAATTGCCCAAGTAATCCAAATTTGTGTTAAAGAAAGGGTTCCATTTAAAAAACTTTGATATGTCGCGCTTTTATGGAACATTCTGTATAAACGAGGATAATTTCAAATTATCCACCTCATTGATCTGCACTTTTATTAAGAAAGTTTTTTCTAAATCCAATATGTTCTGAGATATCGCCCGTGCCCGCACTAATGGCCCACCCTATATAATAGTTCAGTTGTTGTTCATTTGTTTACAATAGGTTTATTTAATCAAAAACCTGAAATCAATCGGGGCCAGCAAAATGACTAGAACTGAGTTACGTGACTAATTTCAGATTGCAATGTGGTTTGATTAATTTGTAGTTTCTGATCAAATAAATATATATTTTATTTTTTTTATGGAGCTTAAGTCCAACTTTTCTTTAATTTAAGGGGCCATTCAAAGTAGATACGACGACCATACTGATCAAATTATCAGATATATTGGAGATTTATTGGCTACTTCAGGAGATTGGGGAGGTCGTAAACTAAGCATGCCCATTTCAACAAAGATAAATAATGAAGGAGATAGTATAATAGATAATCTTGAAAACAAAGAAGAGAGTAAAGAAGATCGTGCTAGCACAGATGCTAATGTTACAATCAATGATATAATCATATTGCCATACAATGATATAATTTTAGATTAAAATAATTTTGTTGAATATATTTCTCTTATTAATATAACAAGTATTGCATCATTCTGTAAATTTTTTTAACTGGCTTGTATTGTTTTTAAATGTACATGTGAATGAAATTTCTGAAATTTATGATACTGTGAATTGTTACCAGGCTGTATGGGCGTAAGTTTTTTCACAGCATTATGGTCGCAAATTTAAATTTGCCAGATTTACACTTACTGTATCTCTTTTTGTGATACGAGATAATTATAAAAAATCAGCATTAATAATTACAGGGGATGATATAAACCTTTAATTTGTTTATAAACTATTATAAAGTGTGTCCCATGAGGTTTTAGCCAGTTCTCGAAAACTATCTAAACTACGATATTGAAATTTGGCAGTTATAAACAGTGGGTAGTTATGCCCATTGTTAGTGAGAAATGACGTTGTTGAAACGTTATATTTCGGGTCATGTGATATCAAATTTTGAATAGGACACACTATATATATATATATATATATATATATATATATATAACTGTAAAAAACTCTGCAATATTTAAACATTTTTGGTTGTTTTTTTTTTTTTTTTGGGGGAGGGGTTGGTTTTTTTTTTAAAGTTTGTTTTTTTTTTCGATGGAGAAGGATTATTACTAAAATAAAAAAAGGGGTGCCTTTTTTGTTTTTTTTCAACTATTTTTTTTTTTGTTGGGGGGGGGAAAAATACCCTTTTTTTTTTTTTAAATTTTTTAATTTGTTGGGGTGAATATATATAAGGTTTGAAAATATTTGGGGGGGGGTTGTTTTGGTGTTGGTTTTTTTTTTTTTGTTGGGGGGGGGTTTTTTTTTGTTGTTATTATTTCTATTTTTGGTATTTTTGTGGGGGCTGGTGTAAAAAATTTTTTTTTTTTATTTTTAATTGGTTGGAAATGTTTATTAGGAAATTTTTTTATTTTATTGTGTGGTTTTTTTTTTATAAAAGAAAAAAAAAAATTTTTTTTGGGGGGGGTGAGGGTTTAAAAGGGAAGTTTTTTTTCAATTTTTAAAAATAAAAGTTGTAAAAACTTCTAAAATTAATAAAAAAATTTTAATGACAATTTGTTACCATAGTAACCAAGTCAAATTACAAAAGTCCCTTAGACTCGTCGGTTTGAATCCTCCTCGAGTCGATATTTTTTTTTGTTTTTGCTTTATTAAATTAAAAACTTACAAATGAGTATAAGAATATTTTCTAATAGATATTTTACCACTTAATTATACCAGATGTTTCAAAGAAGTGTTAACATGAGATTGAAATATTAACACGTAAAATCCTATGGCCAATGTTAAATGATAAGCTCTGTATAGTGTACGGTATTAGTTCCATCTATGCAAATCTGGACTTACAAAGCTTGATAAATACCTGACTTCCATTCTATATAAATATAATTTTACGAAGCTTAATAAATATGTGACGTCCAATCTATACAAATATGGATTTATGAGACTCGCTAAATATGTCATTTGCAATACATACTAATCTAGTTTTAGTTGTATCTCTATATATTTACAAAAACCGGTGAAATCTTTGAAAACAATCTCTGTAAATATATAAACTGTTAACAAAACTATGTTTGTATGGACTGCAAATAATATTTATTAAGGCAGTTTATTTTCTACTAGGGTATGTATTGTTTTAAATGATGACCCGTCTTTAATTTTTTTGACATCTTTGGGATCGCCAATTAAGCCAAACAATTTTTTTTATTATAAAAAAGTACTTTTTTTACTAAAGTCGTTACCGACTTTTTTAACGACTAGGAACCGGAGTGTTACCGCATTTTCCTGGTTCGTCGTCTTTGAGGTTTTGGTGTGGTTTCTAACACATCCATGTTTACAGAGATTAATTCCACGTCCAATATCGTTCTGGGGTTGTTATTATTGGGCTGAGGTCCCAAGACTTTACCTTCATTTGTGATTGCCAGTTTTGAATTTTAAAGTTAATGTCAGCTTACAGGGCGGAGACTGTCCAAATTGGTAGACCCCGCCGTACTTCCAACTAAATGGAGGTAATACAAAGGTAAGGGGATTTGATACGACTGTGGTCCCCTGGCCCACTGAAGAGTTAATCAAAGTTATTATTATGCAGCAAAAATTCAAAATATTAATTTTTACAGAAACAAACTAATTCTATTGTTATTACAAACACTACCATACAGTCTGCTTAATGTAAACGTCGTGCAACAGATTTTTTAATCTCGTGTATTGATAATATCCACATTATAATTCAAATACTATAAAGTAAACAATTCAAAGGATTTTTAAAGAAATTTAATAATACTAAAATCTTGATCCCAAAGTTATTATAAGTAAACAAATACTTTTGCTGACATACCAAAAACTTATCAAAAATCAATTCAGAGTACCAGGGTCTTTTTAGTCAAAAAGTGTAGTACTAGATCTTTTCTCCATTGGAGTATAAACCAACAACAATAGTTTGCTGTTAAATGAGCATATTTTTGAGATCAACTATCCAAAAAAGTGTACATTAGAGTTTTTTTGAAAGAAAAATACTCAAATTGCAAAAGCTATATATGTTTCAAAATTCAGAATGTTATGCAAATGAAAATAAACTAAACAATAACATTTTGATTAAATTTCTAAAAATGCTTGTAATTGCAACAACATGTCAAAATAATTTGAAACTGTTTTTACTGTAATTAATAAAATGTGAGCGTTTTGTATAATTTGGTTTCAGATTAGTAAGCCTTTATACGCTGAACGGCTGACACCGTATCGTAAACTTGGAGGCAACTTTGCTTCAGGCTAGTAAACTTTAAACCGTGTCTGTTATAATTTAATGCATAAAAAATTTATATAAGCTTAGTTTTATGAAGTGTTAATTATAACATATATGATAACAATGTGTTATTAAATATAGAACATAACTTTATTATTTCTTGTACTACATGTATGCCAGTATGTCGTTATGTTACAAATACAATTTGATAAAATACATACGATAAATAAAATTTACGCAGTCTCTTACACTCAAATACTAGCTACTACATAGATTTAAACAATGTACACAATAATATATCATTTTTTTCTTTGTCGCAGTTTTTATCGTAGAAATTTTTCCGGACCATTATACATTTTACGTGATATTACCTAAAATTAAATTAAAAAAAGATTTGTAAGATGAAAAAGTAAATGAATTTAAATAAAAATTTTAACATTTAAGTAGAATACAGAAGATTTCAATTTCGGTGATAGGAAATTATGATTTAAAATTCAATCAAAGTTAAAGTGTTAAAAGGCAACGGAAATGATATTGAATAAAAGCACAAAGTCATATATAAAATATAATAACTCAACTGAAAATAATTCTCTAAGAAAGAAATATCTCCGCATCGATTTCTCACTCTATAAAGTGATGCTGCTATGAAATAGCTTTTATATTCAGTAAATAAATTTAACATGTAACAATTTAAGTAGGTACTTAGATTACTACAATTTATACTAGTCCTTTAGAAAATTCTCATACGTTTTAAATTTGTTGACAATAACAGTTAGAAAAATGTTAAACAAATTAGTAAGTAAGATTGAATATGTCCCCTAGAGTGTTGTGAATAGAGTTGATCGTAGATCCGGGATAGGCGCCAAACCGTCGACCCAAGTCCTGAAATAAGTCCGGATGGCTCTGATATTGAACAGTGACCACAACACTATACTTAGTCGTGTTTTGGCGAGAATACGATAATTTATGTTTTACAGTAGAAGCCAAATGAAATTATAGGCCATTGAAAGCAGTTTTTTAAAATAAACTTTTAATGGATTTCTAAATGAATAAACATTTTTTTTAGAATAGATGTTATCCTTTTGATATACCTGTTAATATTGCATTGTTGTCTAACTAGAATCTACTTTGAAAATGTTATTAGGTATAAGGGTTGGAATACCTTCCGATTTAATATTAGAATGCTAAGCAACAAAAATATGAATTTGATTATCATATTTGATCTGGTAAAAACTTTGGATTCAACTTTTTTAAAATATAATATTGTGTAAAGCATAAAGCAATTTTCAGATTTACCTTGTTTTATAAAAGTTCTAAAATACAGCTATAAATTGTGGGTGAGAATATTAGATGCGTCTTTCAGTAATTTATCTGCATATTAATACTTAAAATTCGAATACTGAAAGATCAAATAAAATATTTCTAACACCCTTAAAAGGAAATCATACATCGGTCAGAACAAATTAAAAAAAAGATTTGTAATCGAATTGCACTATTCCACCTAAAACGTGCAATTCTTATTTGTAAAGAAATGACGGGAGTTGGTTAATTATGTCATGGTTGGTCTGGGTTACGCATTTACATACTTTTTCAGTAACATTAGTTACACACCCATTTCGTCAAGTTTATTTCTAGACACACTTTTTTTGCAAAACATTAATTTTTCTTGTATTATTTTTAGCAGGTGCAATTGTGCAATTGAATATCAAGTAAAGACATTTTATTGGATCATAAAAGTGAGTTGTCTGCTCTACTAATTTAGAAATAGAAGCAGAAACAGCAAAAATATGGATTTAGTAAAAAATACAGAATTATACCAGGAAAAAAACCAGTTTAAGTGAAGAAAAGTAAAAAGGTAAAAACTTTTCACTTTTGTTTGTAATTTATTTTCACTAGTCATAGTTTTACTGTAACCACCATTAGTAATTTTAAGTTGAACTGTACAAAGCAGAGGCATAAACAAAGTAGTTCACAATGCAAATTGCATTGTTATGCTGTTCACCCCAATAAACAGTTGAGAAGTAGGCTTTTAGTCTAGAATCTAGCTTGGTTGACAAGTTGATTACCGAACTATTAAATATCTACCTAGAACTTTTTGTTTGTTTCTTTCAAATATTTTCTGAATAATTTCTCTTCTCATTGGCAACTACTGTTACGATTTTCACACGAACGATACCCCGAAGACATTTTTGTTTTTTGTTTGTCATCTTTGTTTATTTGTGTTGTTTTTAAGTCAATTTTATTAACTTGGGCTAGACTGATAGATATCAAATGTAAATTTAAAAATAAGGTACAGTCAGAGTCATTATTGAAACAAAAATGTAATTGCCGAAGTTTGCTAATTATCGTGAGGGGCTTCATCAGTGCAAAAAACTTAAAACAAGCAAACAAAAATTTAAGTTAGACCGCTAATTCGGCAATCAACTTGTCAACTAAGCCACATTCTAGGCTAAAAAAAAGTCTTTGTCTTTCTGTTATTTGTTTCTCTGTTTTTCTGTATTTTTGTTTTTTTTGTCGGTTTTCTTCGGTTTTTTCAGTGGCTATTTGCATGTAGGCAATGGCCTCCAAAACTAATCCTTTTAGACTTTGTAAAATTCAATATGATTTTGGTTCAGGAAGTGACGTTATTATGGAGAAATGGGTTTGCGGTGCACTTTAGCTTTAACCAACGACCTACTAGAGACAGCTTTGAAGAAAACTGCGTAAACGGTTAAAATGGAATTCTGGTGAGTTAAGAAAATTTGCAGGGTAAATTTTTATTTTTAAATTTATGTTTTGTAAATGTGTAGTAGCAATCATAAAAATAAACGTACCATTTTCTAATTCGCATCTCAAAAACTAGCTCTATGAGGTGTCTGAAGAAATTCCAATTAACGACGATCTTTAGACCTGAATCTAAACGACACTAGTTCACCAACATATTGCGAAAACCTAAACCGATTTACCCAGGACACTGTTAATCATTATGTCAAAAACTTCAACATATGCTTACTTTGTTCATTCTTTGTAAAAAATTTGTATGCATCTTTACCCGACATTTTTATTTTATCTTTAATCAATTTTAGGTTTTATTGAATTTGGATTATATTTTAGTTTACTTGTAATTTTAACTTATCAATAACAGTTTTATTCTGAGTTTTAATTTATTAATTATGCTCGTTTTGAGTAAACAAGTTTTATAGTGTATATAATATTGGTATTGCATTAGTGAAGTTGTTACGTACCTTCCGTTGGTGTTAAAAACAAATTAAAATATACACTAGAGTATTTAGTCGGAAAGAGGTCGTAGATAATTTTTTTTAAAACTCTTTTTAAATAGCTTATATAATGCAAGAGGTAAACAAATCTAAATTTAATTTTATGCAGTACTACTTGAGTAGCGCCAACTCACACTACATATTTGTTCTATAGTAGTAGGTTTTTAATTGTAACTAAAATTTATTAACAATAAATAGAAAAGAAATTTATAAGGACCTTAAAACGTCTTTAAAGCAAAGACATTTGGTGTAATTGAACGTCTAAACAATTTACCAAAGAAAAAGGAATTATAATTTAGAAGTGTGTACAAATAAACATTTGATACATATGATTGAAACAGTTTTGCAGTATTGACAAATATATATGTACATTTATTTTAAAATCGAGATTGAAATAGGCACTAAACGCGTTAAATTTAAAAGGAAAATTTTGTGTTTCGTATATGAGACCCAAATTAATTAAAACAGTCAATCTTGACAACTACAAAAAATAATAATTTTAATTCTAAGTAATCACACATCAATGGTTTAAGGAATGCGTTTTGATTGTAGCAGCCGGAAGCACACAAAGGATGCATCGGTGTACTCGGTATATTTGATTTATTGTTAAGTTTTTGTATTTACTTTGTAGACTTTTCATAATCTTAACAAGATTCAAGAAAAATTATTAAAACCCATATTAATGGACATCGAGGATATCAAACATTCCAAACATAACTCCCAAATAGCCAACGTGTAGTAGACATAAAGACAGAATAATATGTTGTCCAATTCTGCTCAAGAACAAAAAAAAATGGATATGGCGTATGAGTTAATATTGCGTCGGTGAAGTCGTCAGAAGAAGTTATGATATTGTCCAATGCAACTAAAGAAAGTAACCAAATGTCTAAACAAATTGTCACGTTGTTACGTTGTAGTTATTATTTTATCTTTATTAATTTTCTCTAATACATTACATAAACTTAATGTACATATTTTGTAGAAGAAACTGGATATATTTATCTTTGATTTATCCACGTATATGTTTTCAGTATTTATTTATATCTATGGAATGCATATTTTTTAATTTGTCGAGTTGCGCTAATGCAAGTAGCAAGGACTGTTTGTGAATCTCGATAAACGCCATCCTCATGGTATACGTAACGTACTGTTTGTGCAAATATCTTCTTTAAAAAAAACCACAAATTAATCTGGTATGTTTGTTTTTGTTAATATTTTTTTTATCTAATGGTGTTATTTTGCTTTAGGGTATTTATTTTCTTTCAGTCTCTTGTTTCTTTGAATCTCTGATTATCTTTATCGTTACCTCACCTTCTGCGAATTAACTACATTCCAAATCGTTAATTATCTACCGCTGAAATCCAATGACTTAATCAGCTTATCTGAGGAAGGTCAACGCACCGACCGAATGACGCTGCCTTGTATCATCATTTCCGCAAATATAACATTCTTTTTTTTACGTTAAATGTTAAAACTGTAAGTATAATTTTACCTAAATTGATTTAACTGAACTTATCTAAAATTTTCTTAGTAACGTGAATGCAGGTAACATTTTAGTTAACTATGAAAAAATTGCATTAAAATTTAACTTGTATTTATTTGTGAAGATAATGGATGCAATTTCTATTTATATTTTATAGTTATAATATTATTTTAAATTAACGTATTTATCTTTAAGAAACTATTTACTACGCATTTATAATTGAACCCGTTAACTTTTGTTTGTGTAATAAATTTTTGATTCCGTAATTATATGTGTTTCAAATTATCTATTTATTGTTGGCACTTTTTACATTCTGGCAAAGAAATTAAAATGTGATGGTATCCCAAACAACATCTATGGGAAATGTGAGTCGACCAATTATTAGGTAAAAATTTATCAGATTTTTTTACATTAAAATTAACCTACGCTACGGTTAATTTCTAAGGAGACAACTGTGACAACAATTGTCACCATAAGAGCAAACCCAAAATTAAAGTTAACCAATGACTAAAAACCTGACTGTAACGGCTAGTATTTCAGTCATGGGTTAACTTAAATTTTGTGTTTACTGTCCTGGTAATAATTGTTGTCACAATTGTTTTCTTGGAAGTTAACCAAGAAATAACCTTAACCAGAGACTGAAATACTGGCCGTTAGACTCACTGATTTGTCGAGTTAAAATTAAAAGCTTCATACTTTGAAACTCAAGTTTGAAGTACACTAATGAAATTTAAAACTTGGACACCACAATTTCTATAAACAAAATTTTGCACATTGTGAAGCGGGCTTAAGGGTATCATTTACAATTCTAACAGCAGGTAGTCTCAGCAGGGGTTATCTTATAGAAGGACTGTAGAATGAATCATTACACTAAGCACGTTTTAGAAAATAGGTAATTTACGTTGCTTACTTAATTTTTTCTTTAAAGAATATATTTGAAGGTATCGCTAATTAAACACCATAGCTCGATTAATTATCGAATCAAAATTTTGTTTAGGAAATGTTTACAAAATAAAATTAGAAATAATTTTGATTTAAAAACGTCTACAAGCAATAACTTTTAAATTAAATCAAAAACTAAACATGGTTATTTGGGTTGACTGATTATTACTTATTTTTAAATAAATCTAACCTACTAATTATTGTAAGTTATTAAAAAAATCATTAAACTCTCATTCATAATATTTAGTCCTTACAAAATGTATATTTTATGACGTTTCATTTTTTTCTGTAGTTAATATAAAAGTGAAAATAAAAACTAAGGCAATTCTTATTGTCAACGTATATATTTAGTTTTTGACAAGAATTTATTACATAATTATAATTAAGATACCAAGTTATAGTTTAAAATTAAATGAAAACGTTTTTTTTTAAATAAAGGTATTACTATATAAATAAATATAAGAAATCAATAATGGGTGTGACCTCCATTATTATTGATACATTCTTGGAGGCGTCTGCTCATTGACGCTATCAAGGTATCAATATAATTAATATTAATCGTTTCCCATGCGGTATCAATGGCTGCAATTAGTGCATTACGGTTTACTGGTATAAAATTTGGCCCTTGTTGTCTTCGGATAACAGCAAGTATTCGAGCCCAAACATTTTCGATAATGTTAAAATCTGGGCTTTTTGCTGGCCAGGGTAACAGCTCCAAGTTATTTGCTTGTATCCAGTTGCGCACAACCTGCGAAGTATAGGGTCATCATATCCCGATAGTTAATTATCGAATGTTCCAAGAAAATATGTGTAAATAGTAAATGGAATCTACTAACGTAACGTTAAGTCGTTAATTATAGTTACATAACTCTCCTTTCATAAGATATAGTTCATATTAATATGCTTATTGTAAAGCTTCGTACACACCTGAACAACAAACCGAGGAACAAACAGAACAACGAACCGAACGGCAATCGGAACATTAATTTGGACGGTGCTACGTACGAATTTTAGAACAGATTCGCAAGTCCTGATTGTTCCACGAACGGTTTGCGGCGTTCCCGCAACTTGTCGGTTTTTTCTCCGACATCAAAGAAAATGCGCGGGAATGCGTTTGCAGGTTTGGACGAATCTAAACAAAACGGCGAACAAACTTATGCGGGAGAATTAAATTATTTATTTTTGTCCTCCCTTTTGTGGGTTTGTTGTGTTTTAGGTAATATTATGGAGTTGACAGAAGAAAAATGTTTTAAATTAATCAGTGTTTAAGAATGCAAAAAAATGATGTCCCTATTAGCATCATTTGGGCGGGAAATTTCAAAATAAAAAAAAGCGAAGTAAATTATAATTTTTACTCTTCTTTGTGCGTAAAAATTTGGTTGGCACTATCTTCTTGTTTTCCGCAATTTTCTCTTCTCAATAATAAATATATATGAACTGAAAACTACTGAAAATAATTATGGAACAGCACAAACGTTCCGTTTGTTGTTCGGATTGTGGAAATCATAAAAGATCGTTTGTCGTTCTGTTTGACTTTCGGTTCGTTGTTATGTTTGTTGCTCGGTTTGTTGTTCAGGTGTGTACGAAGCTTTACAACTTAAGCAACAATTTTTGGCGAATAAAGATTAGTTTGTGATGTAATATTAGAAACACAAATTTATATCATATCAAATTTATGACAACTTAAAACCAAGAACGTGTATGTTATTGCTAAGAAATTATTAAGGAAAAGCGCAATTGCAGTGTAAATATTTATAATTAGATATTTTCGAAAGTTTATAAGTCCTCTATTGTAATCTTAATACTTAAAAAAAATCCTGTCCATTAGCATTATAAGGAAATGGCTTTTACTTTATGAATAAGTTTCAATAACAATAGAATATCCTTGCTTGTTTAATTTACTTCCTTTGAGTCATATTGCTCTAAGGGTTGTTACATTGGTCATTAGAAGTATGTAATAAATAAACAATTACCTACTGTTTGAGAAGGGGTAGTGTGAACCAATAAATAAAGTAAGAAATGTAAATTCCATTTTAGTTTAAAATTTCAAGTGTTGTGAAAATGCCACCTCATCTCGGTGCTGATTTGAAAGCGCGGATTGTTTCGGAATTAGCGGCGGGCCGTAGCGTGCGTGAAATTTCACGTATGTTAGATATACCAAAAGCACCGTAGGGCATTACCGAGTAAAATGGAATCTTGAACACACTTTGGAAAGAGCCATCGGAAGTGGTAGACCTAAAGTATCTACACGTGCTCAAGATCTCGAGTTGTTTCATTACGTAACAGAACAACCATTTGCTACATACTCCAGGGCTATAGCAGATACACATTTTCCCGGATGCCGTATAACTGCACAAAAAAGATTAAAGGAGATGGGAATAAAGAAGTATAATGCTGCTGCGAAAGAAGTTCTCAGTGACGAAAATATGAGACGTCGTCTGGAATTTGCAAGGCGATATGTGAACGAACCTTTGGAATTTTGGAATCGAGTGATTTTTAGCGACGAAAAAACGTTCAATAGCCGCAACGATGGACCACTAAAAGTTTTTAGAATGGAAGGAACTCGTTACGAAAATAATCACATATGTCCTAAAAACGAAGTGGTTATTTTTCTGTGAATGTGTGGGGTTGGGTTAGCGCGGGGTCCAGGAGTTTGTTGGGCTATCGATGGACGTCTTGATTCTGCTGCGTATTTAGATATTTTGAAACTATTATGAAACCTTCAGTCGAAGTGTTTTATCCAGACGAAGATTATATTTTCCAACAAGTAAGTATTCTTATTTCACTATACTTTCTCAAAAAATAGTTCGGGATCTGTTGAATTAACATTTTCATAATGTATTTTTGTTGTTAAAGGACAACGCCCCTATTCATACTTCGCGGGTTGTGCGCAATTGGATACGAGAAAATAACTTGGAGCTGTTACCCTGGCCAGCAAAAGCCCAGATTTTAACATTATCGAAAATGTTTGGGCTCGAATACTTGCTGTTATCCGAAGACAACAAGGGCCAAATTTTATACCAGTAAACCGTAATGCACTAATTGCAGCCATTGATACCGCATGGGAAACGATTAATATTAATTATATTGATACCTTGATAGCGTCAATGAGCAGACGCCTCCAAGAATGTATCAATAATAATGGAGGTCACACCCATTATTGATTTCTTATATTTATTTATATAGTAATACCTTTATTTAAAAAAAAAGTTTTCATTTAATTTTAAACTATAACTTGGTATCTTAATTATAATTATGTAATAAATTCTTGTCAAAAACTAAATATATACGTTGACAATAAGAATTGCCTTAGTTTTTATTTTCACTTTTTATATTAACTACAGAAAAAATAAAACGTCATAAAATATACATTTTGTAAGGACTAAATATTATGAATAGAGAGTTTAATGATTTTTTTTTAATAACTTACAATAATTAGTAGGTTAGATTTATTTAAAAATAAGTAATAATCAGTCAACCCAAATAACCATGTTTAGTTTTTGATTTAATTTAAAAGTTATTGCTTGTAGACGTTTTTAAATCAAAATTATTTCTAATTTTATTTTGTAAACATTTCCTAAACAAAATTTTGATTCGATAATTAATCGAGCTATGGTGTTTAATTAGCGATACCTTCAAATATATTCTTTAAAGAAAAAAATTAAGTAAGCAACGTAAATTACCTATTTTCTAAAACGTGCTTAGTGTAATGATTCATTAAGTCCTTCTATAAGATAAACCCAGCTGAGACTACCTGCTGTTAGAATTGTAAATGATACCCTTAAGCCCGCTTCACAATGTGCAAACTTTTGTTTACAGAAATTGTGGTGTCCAAGTTTTAAATTTCATGAGTGTACATCTTACAAATAAAAAAATGGTCTTAGGTTCAAAGTCTGTATACTATTGGCGCGGAGTAATAAATCATAATTGCTTGAAATAATTCTTTATTTTCTTGTGAAAGCGGTACTTCTATGGTTAAGTAAAACCAATAAATTCTAACCAAAAATACGATCATTGTGCCGCTTCTTGCAGCATATCAACCCATCTAGGGTCTGAGCACATTAGTTTAATCTGTGTAAACACGTTGCCATCAGCCCAGGTACTGACAAAACGAGAATCATAGCCGTAGATGTGGGTATTATACCAAAATACAAAAATAATGGTATACGAGGATGTATTGATATCTAATTAGCCTAGACCAGTTCCTTGCATAAACAAAATATTGCGTTACCATAGCAACGAACAATAACTTATTAGAAGTGTCAGTGTAAAGTTTGACGTCAAAAAAGTAAACCAGAGTCACGCAAAATAAATTAAATAAAAAAGAAACCGAAATTGTAAAAATCGAAAAATTGGAGTATCGAGCCATCATCAAGTACCTGTATTTAAAAGGGTTAAGAGGTAAGCAGATTTACGAAGATATGCTTAATACCCTTGGTGATTAATGTCCTTAGTATGCGACCGTCAAAAATTGGAATGCAAGCTTAAAAGTGGTAAATTTTCCATTGAAGATGATGACCGATCGAAGGCCAGTTTCTGTGTCAGTCCCCGAAAATATCGATGCAGTTCATGACATGATTTTATCAGACCGTCAAATTGGGCTAAAACGGATATCTGAAGCACTGAATATTTCATACGAACGCGTTCATCATAAGGTTCACATCAATTTGGACATGAGAAAAATTGTTGCAAAATGGATCCCCAAATGTTTGAATGTTGACCAAAAGCGTGCAAGGGTAGAAGCATCGCGTTCGATTTGTGCTTAATTTGAAAACGATGTAGACTTCTTAAACCGAATTGTTACTATGGATGAGACTTGGGTACATTTCTACGATCCAGAAACAAAACAACAATCGATAGAATGGCGAAACTCTAGTTCTCCAAGACCTAAGACGTTTCGTGTCCAAAAATCTGCTGGAAAAGTTTTTGCTTCAGTTTTTGTGGATTGCCATGGAGTAATCATGATTGATTTTTGGATAAGGGTAGAACAATAACTGCAAATTACTATTTGACATTACTGACTACTCTACGGGAAATATTAAAGAGAAAAGACGCGGAAAGCTATCCAAAGGTGTTTTGTTTTGCAGGACAACGCCTCTGCACACAAATCTCATGTTGCCATGAAAAATTCGTGATTTAGGGTTTGAATTACTAGAACATCCCCCTTATTCACCTGATTTGGCTCCGTCCGACTATCACCTCTTTCCTCAACAGAAAAAAGTTTAAAGGGTCGTACATTTTCTTCCAACAAGGAGGTCTGGTCTGGTTTCAGAGCAAGAAGAAACATTTTTTTGAAAGGTCTAGAGACGTTGCAGGTTTGCTGTAATAAATGTATCCAATTAAGAAGAGAATATGTTGAGTAATAAAATATTTTGACATTGAAATTTTGTTTAGTTTTATAGTAGGCTAAGAATTTTTCAAAATATCCTCGTATAATAGTAAGAAGTAAAATTTGTAATGTGATCTACTATACAAATAAAATAAATGACATAAATAATATATGACATAAATATAAAATAAAATAGAATGCAGATATCGTCAATACATTTATTACAATTACAATTAATTTGCGGGGACCGATTTTTAGTCATTAAAAGTAAATTTGGCTCAATTATAAAATTATGTGGTTGTCATGGAAACTTATCAAAATGAATAGATAAAAGTAACAGGCATAAAAATGTTCATTTAAATAACAAAACATTAGTAGGTAAAATAAGTATATTTAAAAATAACTGACAATACTCACTCATGGTTACAATAAATGGTGTTTAGAGAGTAGAACACTGTTTCAGGCACATTACGCTTGGTCATTTAACTTTCTTCCTCGTCTGAAATTTCCATTTCGGAATCAGAATCGCTGTCTTGTGTGTTTACTGATATAATAATTGGCTCCAATGTTATCTCTACTAAATTATCCAGTTGCCAACATTTGTCTTCTTCCTTAACGACATGAGATACACAGTTCTTCCATCTTTCAGGTGTTACTTTGTTTAATGCATTTTCCAGAAGTTTTTTCACGTCGTCGAGTTTAAAAGTGTTATTGTTACGAGCGACGTCACCTTTTACTTGAGCCCAAACCAACTCTATAGGATTCAGCTCACAATGGTAATGTGGTGAACGCATTTCGTCAATAACATGACGTATATACTTATTCTTATGAACTTTAACAATATCCAATAATTCTCTTTTCACCATGTCATCCTCAAAAGTTATATTCTTAACAGATAACCAATCTATAACTTCTGCTTTCCTCCAAGCGCTGGTAGGTAAATTTTCGTATCTTCGTGAGTGGTAGCTGGCGTTGTCCATAACTATTATAGATCCTTGGGGTATCAAATCTAGCATCTGCTCAAAATATTCTTCAAACACATTAGCATTCATGTCTTCGTGGTAGTCGCCAGTTTTCTTTGATTCGAATTCTAACAAACCACCATCTACAAAACCATCTTCATTGCCAATATGAGTAATAATTAACCGTGTTCCTTTCCCAGAAAGCGGTCGAATAGCCCTTCTATAAATCCTTGTCGAGCACTCGTAACGGTATTATCATGCCATGTTTTTTTACGGTATGTCCTGCATTGATCCAGGTTTCATCCAAATAGAATATACGCCTGCCTTCACGCCTATATTTTCTTATTTCCCGAAGATAATTTCTCCTCCATGTAATAATCTCTTGTTTTTCAATTAAAACGGATCTTCTATTTATCTTCTCCCAAGTAAACTTCAACTTGCAAAGAAGTTTCCACAGTGTTCTACGACTCATTTGGGGTAGATTTTCATCCTCATTTACTGCTAGTAAAATCTTATCGATTGTAGGAATCTCTTTCCGTAAGTAGAACGAGTGAACCTTTCTACGGACAGAATTCCTCATTGCATCATCTAATTCCATCGGGCGCCGACCAGGAGATGGAAGTGGGTGAAGCACTTGTCCAAAATTTTTTCTTTCCCTCACTAGTTTATAAATGGTGGATTTTGATATTCCCGTCATTGCAGAACATAATCCTACAATATCATCGACACTTTTTGCAGGGTGTTGACATCGAACAGCGTCATGCACATTTAAAATTATAATTTTTTATTAGCAGATAACGCACCACTTTTAACACGTTTTGCTGGTGAAAAGTTTTCCATTTCAAAATTATTTGCACTAACACACAAACAAACAAACAAGCCGATTCATTGCTAATAACAAACTAAACATATTTTTTATTTAGAAAGTATACGAAGCCCTTCGGTCAAACAACTAATTATCTGTAATCTTTCGCAGAAATTACAACCCGTCTGCCGTAATGACTGCGCTAACGACCCCACTTTACCTGATGATAGATAATCCAACACACATTTTGACGCTAAAGAATAATTGTTTTTAAAATTACTTTATTTAGCTATATCGATTCTTAATTGTAATAATAAGAAACAAACCACATAATAGTAAATAATTTTTTTTGAAATATTCCACAGTTTAATAAGATACAAATAGATTCATAACTTTTGTAAAACTCAGTATACGTACCTATATAAAATTAAAATTTAAAATAGACAAATTGAGAAACGACACATTTGTCATTTATCGATTTTAGAGTTTAATTTATATTCAAATACTGTGTTTTACAAAAGTTTTGTATCTATTTATATCTTATTAAACGGTGGAATATTGCTGAATTAAATTATTTACTATGAAAAAATAGATTCCACAAAGTAAGGATTGAAACAATAAAAGAAACCACATAATAATTCATATCAAGGTAGATTTTACTATTATAATATATTTACCTACTAAAAATATGATTTTCCAAACGTATCAGGTACCTACGCCACTGCAATACGGGAGATTCGATAATTCTGACAGGATTATTACTCCGCGCCAATAGTATACTGAGTATAATTTACATTTAGAGAATTCTTAGTCAGTTCCAAAGAAATGCTAATTATTAATTTCTAAGGTCTATTTCTCATTACGTAAATTTTATGTACCTAAATTGAAATTTTGTAACATCTATAATATTCGATTGTAATTTGTCTTATACAATTACTTCACCGCTGAATACAAATTAATATAACCTGATTGTTGTGTCTTAATATTACATCAGTAACTTACAAATTAAGAAATTTTTAAGCTTGTTCAAAAAACGAGTTCTTTCAATTTACTTTCTTTTGATCTGATTTGCATTAACAGTGGCGTCTGGCGGTTCACAAAGCTGGCAATTACTGCTTTGTTTAAAGGTAGCTCGAGTGTGAAATGTGACTCTTCCAAACACAAAGCTCCTCAAATTGTAATTATCTGATACACACTATTTGTAGCACATACGCATTTTCTTCATTTAAAAGTACATTTCAAGTAAAGCATTTTAATTATATATGATTATCGTGAAATTGCTTGCACCAAAACTAATTTTTCTAAGGGGAAGAGTAAACAATGGAAAGTATTTTCTAAAACACAGTTTCGTTTTATATCTTTACCGATTACTATCAAGAATTTCACTTAGCGTAAAATGTACGTATAATAATAAATTTCATCGTCATAATCTGATTATAATTGTTTATTATCGTTCCTTCTTGTTCCCAACTGTTAATGTTTGTGGATGTTACTAAAATTAATATAAAATCCAACCTTCTTAACATAAACTACATAATTAATATACGTACTACTAATTCCAACAGATAGTGTAGATAGCTACAAAAGTCGATTTTTCCATCGTTAATGCTATCGACGGTGTAACTTATTATTGTCACTTCATATGTCAAGTTGAGATATTTGTTCTGATGAATCAGCCGCTAAATTACACAACATTATTGCAAATAATATTTATGGAATAAACAGTAGCAGCAAACTTACTGAAGTTTACAAGGAACTTCCATGTGTTATAATAATGTTCCAACCAAAACAAATACAGTGCTAAATAGACAACAAAAGTATTCATATAAATATTAAACACATAGTTGTAATTATAACAATAAACCTATTGAAGTATTATGGTAATGTTGTGGCATACAATTATATAAGTGCATAAATTATGTTTTCTTTTACAGTACAAGATTACATTTTAATCAGAAACTTTCACGCGATAAACCACCTAATTTGTTTTTATTTAAAGATTCAAACCGGTTAAGTGGAAGAACAGATGGTTTTTAAACCTATCTAAACTTCGTTCTTTTGGGGCTAACAATAATGTATTATTAATTTTTTCTTTTTTTATAATGTATCTTTACCCAAATAAAGTCTATATTGTTATTATTATAATGTTTATAAAAATCAGATGCAAATAATAAAATGTTAAATCAAACAACAGTATAAAGCAAAGTATAGAACTGAATATATAATTTTTTTTGTGTACAACGCTAAAATTACATTAATTATAGTGTGTAACTAGGTTTTTTTGTTTTTGGTTTCCATGTTTAAAGTTTTTAGTTGGTTACGAAAAAAAATAAATAAATGATTGTATGTCATGTAATTAAGGTGTATTAATGAAAAATAAAAGTTCTTAATTGTCCATCCATTAAATGAATAAAAAAAAAGGTTATAGGCCCAGATATATATATATATATATATAAATGTTAAGATTAGATGGCTCAAGAAAAGAAAAAGTGTCTATAACATCGAAGAGTTAAAAATAACAATTATCAAAGTTGGAAATTTAGGATGGAAATGGTATTACCAAAAAAGGAGTAATGCAGTACATAAAAAAATAAAAATACAGGAATCAGCTACTTCTGAAGAAAAAGCAAAGATTATTATGCATGACAATAAAGCAAAGTCACTCATAGTGCAATGCGTATCTGATGAATATTTGGAAAATTTACGAGATAAGAAAACTGCGTATCAAATGTGGAAAGTGTTAGAAGAAGATAATGAAAGAAAGGGTTTACCAGGCCAATTATTCTTAAAACGAAAACTCCAGCGATGAAGTTGAAAGAAGGCGAATTGGGGCTAAAATTTATAATGCAATTTGAAGAGGTATTAAGGCAATTAAAAGGAACTGGAGCTAATATAGATGAAAAAGATTTAATATGCAACTTATTATTGGCATTCACAAGATCTTATAACACGGTCGTTACAATAATTGAAAGTCTATCACCCGAGTTGTTAAATTATGAAAATGTAAAAAGGAAATTGTTAGCGGAAGAAGAAAAGCGTCAATTGGGAATAAAGACCGAGGAAGTGGCAACAAATTAAGCTGCGTTCACTTCGAAAATTGTTTGTTTTAGGTATGGAAAACCGGGACATTTTAAGCGAGAATGCAGGGTTCAATTAATAAGTACAAGTTCTGGAAGTGGGTTAAATATAGGACGAAGAAGTCTTGGTGGTAGAAACTACAGAGGACGATACACAGCAAATAGAGGTCATCATGGAAATAGAGGATACCGGTCTGGAAGCAGTTACAGGGGTTTTAGAAGTGCAGGCTCAGATATAATACAAGCAATTTTATTGAAACTTCACATGAGGTGAGTAAAAGTGATAACATTTGTTTCATTGGCAAAAACGGTATAAATAGAGAATCGTGTGATAAAAATTTTATAAAATTTTTTATTGATTCAGGTTGCACAGACCATTTCATTATTGATATGAATGTATTTTCTGAAGTAATTAAGCTAGAAACTCCTAGCTACAGCAGTTGGAAATGTAAATGTTGTTAGTCACGTAGGAAGTAGGAGAATTGAATGTAAAATTAAAAATTTATAATACCGATAAAGATGTTATAACTCAAAAGCTTTTAGGCAACTAGTTGGTTGTCTCATGTATATAATGTTGGGAACACGACCATATATTTGTTTTGCGTTGAATGTTTTTAGTCGTTTTCAAGATAAAGCAACAGATCAAATCTGGTTATATTTAAAACAAATTCTTAGATATTTTAAGACAAAAATTACATTAATTATAGTGTGTAACTAGGTTTTTGCTTTTGGTTTCCATGTTTTAAGTTTTTAGTTAGTTACGAAAAAAATAAATAAATGATTGTATGTTATGTAATTGAAGGTGTATTAATGAAAAATAAAGTTCTTAATTGTCCATCCATTAAATAAATAAAAAAATAAAATTTTTGGCCTTCTGAACTGTAAAAAGCAAATTTTTCGCCTTAAAATTTCAACCTTTGCACAATCCGAGGCATGATGCTGTTTTAACATGGTTGAATCAAAACATATCGATAGGACGCAGCAATCGAGCAGCTCAACTAGGTTGGCAGTCTGGTCCATGTTGTGAACGGTGGTTATCAACCAACTTGATCGATTACGAAAATACTTTTTTCATGCCTCCGGCCATTATTGACAGTTTTGTAGGATTCAAAATCGGCCGGGAACATCAAATTCCTGGCCTAGATCTTACAAAACTGACATTTGGTCAAATTTCCCAGAGAGCGGGAAGGCACCATTGTTACCTAATTTTCTAAATAACAATAAAACGGACTCAAAAGAGAAAAGCATCCAATGCTTAATAAACAAATAAACGTTGATTTTTATGGAATCCTTACGCAGATGTAACCGTAACGTTAATGTAAGTTCCAATTAATACTTTTGCATAAACCTCAACTAATGTGATTACCTTTTAGGTTAGGTGTGGTGGGTTGTGGAGACGTCTGTATAAGACATTTCAATGCGCTGTCAGATTGCTGTCAAAGACCTTTAAAAATGGCTGCTGTAAGGCAAACTCACGTATAATTAGATAGATTTTATCATTGAGTTACAGGAATTTAATATAGTTTACTCGTTTAATTGATTTGTAATGTACTATAATGCCAGCATATGGTTGTGTAGTGAAGGAAATCGTGACAGTGTTAAGTTTTTTAGAATCTCTGTTATTTGTAATTTTAAACATAAATTGAGTTAAAATACTCTTTCACAAATTCTATAACTAACTTAAATAAAACAACCACTAAAATACAAAAAATCAACATAAATTACCACATTCGAATGAAAACAAAGGTTTGTTTGCCTCACAGACGCCATTTTGGCAAAAGCGTTGAAATGTCTTATAAATATGAGAGTTTACAAAAACGTAAAACCAAAAACGAAACAATGGTATTTTATTGTCCATTCCATTAAGAAATCAACTAACATTATTGAGTAATAAATAAATATTCTTAGTATGGATACAAATGATTCTTTTCTAATGTATTTATGTAACGATAGAAGACATTATTTAAAATTAAAATTCAAAGTGCAATTGTGCAAATTTGACACACTGATGCTTGGCATATTGGCCAAATGGTTTGAATTCACTTTAAAATTTTGAATGCTCGTTGAAGTAGAGGGAGAGTTGGCATCTGTAGAATCTAAATCAGTTGTAGGTGCAATGTTGGTGACGCTACGCTTTAAATTAGATGTGGTTAGGATAATGAGGTCTGGTTGCAATCCTTGATTCCCTGTTAACTGTTTTGAAATGCTAATTTTTTCCATTAGCGAGTCCTCAATATATTGTTCGGCAACAGCAGTGCTTCGCCACCCTCCATGCTTCTTAATTGTTGTTATGTCGGCTTCATGGCCAGCCAAAACTGTGGCATTAGTCCTCCGAAAGCAGTGACCTGTGTACTCCTTCGATTCTGGAGGTTTAAAATGAGGCTATTTTAGCGGGCATATCACCAAATGAATGTATTCCGACAGGCTGCCTCGTGCATTTGTTCTTTTGTAGTATAGAAAAAATCTCTTACAGGCGTGCCAGGTGGTCTTAGGGACATGTATTTCTTAATTTTGCTTAACCATAGTGCTCCGATAACACAAAAAGTTCTGGGGCGCTTTGTTTTTGTGTTCGGAATAGAAACAATAATTACGTCACCTTTATCTTTTACATTATTCACTGTCAGTTTACATAATTTGTTCCTACGACACGCTGTACTTGTAGCATTTATTAATGCTGTCTAAAATAAAAACCGTATTATAACCATGAGTTTGAGTGATATGTAGTTAGCACTTACTTTCATTAGTAGGTATTCCTCATCAAGAGCGCTTGTTACAAATCTCTCAATGTCTTCAATTTCCAAACATTTTGATTTTTTTGGCAGATAACCGTATTTTCTCTTTTTAAGAAAGCAATTAATTTTGAATATTTTTCAATGTTAATGTTGTTTTTAATATTCAGAGTTGATTTAAACATTAAAAATATAGACCAAAGAGTTGCAGAATTGTTTTGTTTTTATTTCTCATCAAAATAAGCAAGAAAAACATACTCGTTGTAAATGTTAGTGTTACTATTGCTATCACACTATTTCTTAAATTCTTCATACGCTTTCCAGTACCGAGTTGCAGATTTTGTTGGTAAAAAATTATTAATCACTATTTCCGCTGTATCTTTTATGTGAGCTGGTGTTTCCATACTTCGTCTTGCATTAAATTCTTCACTGCAAAGTGTCACTTTATTTAAATTTAAATTTGAAAATCAGGTAAGTATGCAGTGACAAGTGGGTACTAACCAGAAAAAAATAAATTTCTAGAAATAAATTGTTGAATTAAATAATAATTTTGTTAATATTTTGAGATTTGTCGGCATAAAAACTTTTGTGGATTATACTTCCAGAAAATGTTTTGCGAGTACTCGGGTTGCTCCGCCTCGGCTAGGCACCTCGGCTACGCAATATCACTCACACTCGCAAAATATCATTTTTTCTGGACTAGCGATTCAAATAACTATTTTTACTCTCGAAAGTAACCATAACTCTTTGAAACTGTTGTGATATATCGTCTTAATTACGCTTAGCAAGGATTTTCGCATTAATTTTACCACTTAATTAAAAAATCAAGTTTGTGAACGTCTACCAAATTTGACATTTTATTTATTTGAAGCACAGTAAAATAAAAACTAAAATTGTTTTTTCGTTTAAAATCTTTAAATTATTGAAAATGTCGTTCAGTAGCAATGAATGTAACATCCAATTTACACTGCCCTTAGTTTTGTAAGAAGCAAAAGTTACCACATTGGGGTTGCAAAGTTTTTCTTAACACTTAACAAGTAAAAATGTAATTTTCTATTGTAGTCGTCTACAATTAAGTGTTTCTGACTCGTACGAAAGTGCAAATATCTGTGCTCGTGTTTAGAACCACTCGCGCTACCATACGCTTCGCACTCGTTTAGTTATCAACACTCGCACAATATTTGCTACTTTCGACACTTGATAGGAAAATAACTATTACCTAACAGTATGCACCTGGGATATCAATTGTTTACGAAATCAGTATGAATGCAGCTATGCCTGAATATTGTTGAATTATTTCGAAATAATTGCCCCCAAAATTTGCGGAAATGCGGCTATTAAAAAAGCCTTGTTAGGTTGATCGAATTGCATTTTCACTTTGTGGAAAAACAATCCACTGCCCGTAAAGTCTAGCAATAGCCTCTGACACGCGCTTCACAATTCTGGATACAGAAGTCAGCAACCTGCTGAAGATGCCCCCCTGTTGAATAAAGTCTCAAACAGGCCAGTAACTGGTTTATTGGAGACACAGAATTATTTTTGAAAAGTTTGTAGTTGTAAGTTTGTGGTGTAAGTTCATGAAGATGCAGTCAACTGTTTATAATAAATATTATCCATACAACAATATTTATACTTACGTATTAAGTGGATATTCGAGTTCATGTTCTATTTGCACTAACAACTGTAGAACACTGTTTCTTGAAAGACGGAAACGACGACGAAATCCAACTTTGTCCAATACATCAAAATAGTTTATTCGTTGGTAAATTTGTCGTGGAATTCCGAATTTCAAGAACTCTAGTACCTCTAGTTCGTCTAAATCAACTTCACCAGGAAAACGTAATCCAAATTCCATGTTTAAAAAAAATGACATTTGAGGTTACAACATTCAAACGTCAACAAATCATTATCATGCACATATATGTCCAATAGTGCTAACGAACACTTTACCGCCACTCTCTAGTCCGGTTAGCTACGTTGTCGTTAAAGCGTCCGTAACGAACAGATAGCATGCGGTGTAATGACACTAAGCGTTAAAGTTGTTGACATGTGTTCGTTAAAATTTAACGAGAAGCGGTACAAACGGGCATTAGTCTTATAAAATATTGTAATGTATAATTTCTAGTTAAATATATCATTGGTGTTTATCCAAGATCTTTCATTTAATTTTTACCAATTTACGTATGCTTTGTTTCCTTTATGTTTCAGTTACGTTACAGGATGGGGTTTTCTCAAATATCTTCGATTAGATAAGTGACAGGGTTCGTAATTTAAATTTTTTTAATTTTAAAAAGCTCCGAAGACCAATTCGGCGTATATCCTTTAGCAAAAATATCTTTATTCTTACTTATTTGTACTACTTCACCCATTATAAATTTAGCGCTTTTTTGGAAAAGTCTTAATAACACTAAAAATTGAAGCCAAATTCGTCTTGGAAAATACTTCAACAAGTTTTATGTTAATTGTTCGATGTATTCGATTGTTGTACTCATTTGTAAGTTGATCTAAAATATCAATCTACTTGTATTTACCTCGCATGCTAAATTTTTTATATAAATCAGTTTTAACGTTCTTATTGCTCTCTCAGCAATACTACCCTTTTTTACACCGTATGTGAAATAATGATTAATACTAAATTTTGTAATTAATTTCTTGAACTCATCATTATAGAATTCGGTTTATTTATCAGTTTGTAGATGTTTAGGTATTTTTTATTCTTTATTTTTGAGGATACATTTTGTCGCAACAGCTACTTCATGTTTAGTCTTTGATTTTAATGTTGGAGTCCATACAAACTTAGAAAAACAATCTATAACTATCAGAACATACTTATATCCTTTATTTTCTTTAGCGTACAGCGTAAACTCTCCTAAATCAGTCTGCCAAACATCATCGAATCCTGTAATCACTATCTTTCGCCGAAGAAAGCACATTTTTCAGTTATTTATATTTAATCTTAAAGCTAGATTTTTACACGCAATGCGGTAAAGTACGGTTACTATGCGCTAAAGTAATCGTTGATTTATCTGCTATTTGGGAACGTTTTAAAATAAACTAAGTATAAAATCCGATAAATTGATTTTAAAAATTTACTTTACATCATTCTTGACACGATAATGTACAGAATAAGGGCGCATTTAATTTTTTTATTTATGATGATATGGATGGCGCCATCTATACATCAGTTAAACAAATGAACTGTACAAATAATTTTGTTCTTTTTTAACTTTTTGCTGATGATTGTCGGCAAAAAAATATTATACAAATTTCGTGTGTAAAGTGATTTTACGGTGCTCTAGCTAATGAAGGACTCGTCGTTTGGGCTCGTTTCTCAAACAAAGGTGTTGTACCGTAAAATCTTATTTCCCACACTCTAATGTGAGTAACTATTACAATTATGTCTGGGGTATATTTTTAATCTTTTGTTCTGCTCGCCAAAAAATACAAGCTTTTGCTTATTGCATTGAATTAATATTTAAGTTAAGTTAAAATTGAAATGTTAAAAATTGTTACTCATTTTGATTTAATTGCTGTAGCGCCCATAAAGTAACTGCTGAAATCTTTTATCTGTTTTAACTTGCGATTCTATAACATAACCTAATAAAATTTTACCTTTTTTATAATAGAATATGGGGAAACTAAATATTTCTGAAGATATCCGTTTTGAATTTTATATCTTATAATTTTAGCTGCGGACCTAATTCTTATCGGTTTTCTAACAATATTTATCGTGGCTTAACAAATAAATAATTGAAGTTAGAAACTATGGAAATTTATAATTAACAATTACAATCCAATATATCAGCTAAATTTCCGTTGAATAACTTACTGTTTGTGTAAGCAACTAAACAATACATTTAAGTATGACATTAAAATTGTTGTTACGTCCACGGTTAAGAAACCAGAAGACGAGTAACTTATAAAAAATATTTTAAAAAAAATAATAATTCTGGAATCTGAGACGAAATGGTCCAACAGAATTATACAAATAATCTTTAAAAATAAGTTCAAATAATATGATTAAAAAAACCAAATACCTTACGGAGAATCGTTATGGTCAATTCAAGAAGGAATGGGATTGACTCGAATCTCATTACATAATGAAACCACCACCCATTCCAACTTGACCATAACACTTCTCCTTAAGATGATAAATCTTATAAACAAGCATAAATTCAAATGTAAATTAAAAAAGCACAAAATTGTTGTAGATGTAAAGAATTATAAAATAAAATTTTAAAAAGAAGTCAAAGGTGACAGATCACAAATGTCAAATTAAACACATAAACTCAAGAAAAATTAAAAGTTAAATACCTTGAATTAGCTTAATAAGTTTCTTAAATTGTACTAATGTGGCATTTCTTAGTTTAAAATAGATAACTAAAATCTAAGTCCTATAACCTTTATTATAGGTCACTTAAGTTACCAAATGTATTGGTTTATTGTTGCAATTTGGACGGCGTTGATTTATAAACACAATTCAACAGTATCAGTCTTAAATGTAAACAGAGTTAGCTTGTTTACTTGTCTGTTTTTGCTGATTTTTTTTTTAATTTTTAATAGTCGAATATCAGATAAGTTACTGATACATATGTTACTGCATATACATATTTTTTAAAAATCAAAATTATGTACTGCTTGTCACAGTTTTAGAGCTAATATGACCCATACTTAAATATGACTTCAAATTATAATTATTTTATGAAAATAAAATTTGTAAATATACAGCGGGAACAAGTTTTCTGAGATGTACTCAGTAATTCAGTCAAGGATAGACAAATTTATCAAATCCTCTACGATATAGCAAATATGTATATTTAAAAAGAAATACATGAAAAACATCAGAAATGAATACGCTTACATAAAGTCCGTTCAGTCTCATCTGGCGGTTATAGGATTATAGTGTAGGACGTTCGTTTTTTGTGTTCATTGTTATAAATCACGCCCTTGAAATACTTTCCATTCTATGCTATAGAAAAGAGAAACAAAGATAGTTATACACTGTCTCAGAGGTAGTGCGTGCTATTCTTGACAGTGTATTCAAACTTGATCTTTAATAACTAGGTAATAGAGTCCAATTTTGAATGACCGACGAATTGTCTACATCTTACAAATAATCCAGAAGTTCTCAAAATTCTACTCGATTTTTTATTTAAGTATTATTATATCCTTACACAGAGAAAAGTATTTTTTTTAATTATAAATGCAAAAAAGTTAAGATTTGATATAATTTTTAATTATTGTAAAATTTCTGCCTGCAATAAAAAATGCACTGTAAACAGTATAATATATATTAGGAATATTAGTACAAAGAGCAATTTTACTTGATTTGTGAGCAAACCAATTAAAAAATGTGAAACGTACAAAAACATATGAAATAAATTTATATATAAAACGAATTCTAAAACGTAATACAATAAAATTACTGGATCGTTTTCCAATATTTCAATGCGGTGTGACAGTAATTGCTGTTTTAAAATAGAATATAAATAATAATAAATAAAGAAATTATACATCCTCATCCGAGTCACTTAAATTATCAAAAATGTCTTCGTCTTCACTATCTTCACCGTTGACCGTAAAAATCAGAGGTCGTACTTCATCAATTATTTTTCGCGGTCGAAAGTGTCTTTTATTATACTTTCTGTGTGTTGGATACATCTTCTCCAGGTATCAGCGGTTATTTTATTCAGGGCCTCATTCCAAGTACTTAGAACGTGTTCTTCTCTTCCAGATGTAGCTCCAATACATTTGTCATAATATTCCTTACAAATGCCCCATACCAATTCAATTGGATTGAAGTGGCAATGATACGGGGCAAACGTAGGACTTCGTGACCATAAAACAAAGCTAAATTGTCGATGACGTATTTATTACCATCTTCGGTTGCATTTTTTTATTTCAAGTAATTCGGCTTTCAACATAGAATACTCAAATTCTATATTCTTACTAAGCAACCAATCAATAATCTGGTTTTTATTCCAGGAAGTCGAGGGTTTTGGTCAGTTTTTCTAGAATGGTAGCTTGCATTATCTAAAATAATGATAGACGGTTTTTCTAGTCGCCACAGTACAGATTCTTCAAACCATTTTTCAAATAACTCAGAATTCATGTTATCGTGGTAATCGTAGGATTTATTTTGTGTGCCAAAATTAAACTGCTTCCTCAACAAATCCATTTATATTACCCGCGTGAACAATTACGTAACGTTTACCATTTGATGTCTTGGCTGGTTGTTGTAAACTCTTCGAACTTGCGTCCTGCCAACTACGTTTAGAATTTCCTTTACTAAACACCCATGTTTCATCCAAAAACAAACTGCTTTGAATTTTGGAGTTGACATTTTTAAATATTTTCTTAAAAAGACGTTCCTCATGGACACAACATGACTTTGTTCACATAAACCGAGTCTATGGTTTGTTTTCTTAAATCGGAAACCCATATGCTTTAGTAAATAAGATAAACTAGTTCTTTTATTTCACAAACACTTTTCGTCTTGATTAAAGCCAATAGAGAATCTAAGGAAACGTGTTCTTTTTTACGTACATTTCGTAAATTAACTCACGAATAGTTTGTTTTTACTATCTGGTAGATCGATAGAACGGATTTTATTTATCTTCCTTTTACTGGTTCTAAATCAACACATTCATTTCTTAGATTGCACAGTCTTTGTACGGTTCTGAGTGAAATTTGTAACGAGTCCGCTGTTCTTTGCTGAACTGCAAATACAGATAGTAGAGGACCACCGCTTTGTTTTTCTTCAGAAAATAGTCAAACACGTTTAGCACTAACTCACGGCATTGTTTTGTCAACTTCTTTGGCATCTTGCAAAATTTTGAATTAAATCAACCGCACTTGTATAAGTTACACCAACAACTAACAATTAACAATAAATAATAATAACAAGAATAATCACAGCAATCGATACTTAATTACTAGAATGACATTATTATAATTACACCTATTAATGTTATGGAATTTCAAAATAAAGAGTACTTTCACTATATAATTAAAACTATTAATGTCACGTGACAACAAATATCTCAGTAATTACTCCTTAGAAATAAGAAAGTCTATGTAGGTGATGTACCCTTTGGCTGGATGGATTAGGCCCAAAAATTAATCAGATCTGGGCATTTATAAATAACATCTACATGCCAAGTTTCATGAAAATCGGACTTGTGGTTTAGCCGGAATCTTGTTTACATACGTGCGGACGGCCGGTCGGCATAAAAACAAAATTTTTTTGCTTCTTTGTAACATACTAACTCTACTTCGTCGGAAAAAGTGAAAAAAGAGGGGTTAAAATTTTCGGTTTAGAAATCGTCGCATAACTTCCCATCGTATACTATGATGTGGAGTAAAAATCGAGTAGAATTTTGAGAACTTCTGGATTATTTGTAAGATGTAGACAATTCTTCGGTCATTCAAAATTGGACTCTATTACCTAGTTATTAAAAATCAAGTTTGAATACACTGGCAAGAATAGCACGCACTACCTCTGAGACAGTGTATAACTATCTTTGTTTCTCTTTTCTATAGCATAGAATGGAAAGTATTTTAAGGGCGTGATTTATAACAATGAACACAAAAACGAACGTCCTACACTATAATCCTATAACCGCCAGATGAGACTGAACGGACTATATTAACTCTATTATCTACTACACAAGACATAATAAAATCTGGACGATGATATAAAACCTCTATTAAGCATAATACATTATCAGTAGTAATACTATAAGTACTTCAAAATAATCAGGTTATACATCGATAACTTGTTGTATAATTACAAAGAGTGTCAGTTTGACAGTTATAATCCGACAGTGAAGCCAAACTGACACGATTTGTAATTATACAAGAAGTTTGTATGTATAACCGTACTTATTTTGAAGTACCGAATTGTATTGATACGATTATTTTTGAGTAAATTTAGTTAACAGAAAAAAATTGTTTATTTAAGTACAAATGTCAAACCTGACTTCGCGTTTAGTTTCTATGAAAGAAATTAATATGGTTACTATGGAAACGAGAATACTGCAATAATTTCGATTAGTGGAGTTACTCTATGTATAATCAAATATTATCAAAATTATACGAGGTAAGTTAACTAAATTAAACGTTCTGATTGGTAGAAAATAACACAAAAATAATCAGAAATAATATTATATTTGTTGTTTGGCAGTTTTCATATACGTCATAAACACCCCAATCATCATCGTCGTTAGATTCGTTGCCGAATTGATGTACTGTTTCCTTCTTCTTTCTCTGCTCGATAACCACGCGATTGATTATGGGGTTGTAGAATGCATCCAGTTTGTGATATTGCATTAACTCCAGACGATAATTAATTATATCTTTCAAGCCAAAAATGCAATCAACATCCCATTTGTTTAGAATACAATTTTTATAATCACGTGTTAAACTGATTGTTTTTATAAAACAATTATTACTAGACTCACCCCTACCCGATAAATCGGGATGACATTCAGTACTGTAGATAATTTTCACATTACTAGGTTTTGCTTATGCATTCAACCGCACCGTGATTGACATCTAAAAACTCTTGTCGATATTCCTCGTTAATCGGGTTGTAGAAAAAGTCATTCATCAGATGATGATGATGAAGATCCAATAATGTCTTTCATTTGTTGATGGTAAGGAACGCATTGTTTTTTTTTCCGATCGTTGTAATGCACGTTATATGAACCACTAGCACTACATAGGCTATTATAATCGGGGCTATTTCAAATTCTAATTGCCGGTGTCAGCTGCAGATTTGTGCTGTATCCGGCTTCTATATATTTCCCCTCATCATCAAAGTCCAACTTGTAACAAGTCGGGTTGGTTGGTTTCTCATTCGAAGCGTAGCCGGAATTTAGAAGACGGGATTCATTAGCAAGATCATACACTGTAGCAAATGACCATGACGATGACGATGACGATATCAAAACACAGTTTGCAACAAGCCCTCGGAGTTTAATGTATCCATCGATTTTTTTTTCAGGTTCGACACTACAAAATCCTATTGTCGTAGGCACAGAACCCAAATTTAATGGAACTGATTGCGATTTAGACCGCAAATGAATTTTTTTTTATATTATTACTTATTTTATCGTTCATTACACTAATAACGCGGAGAACACCTGAAATTATCTCGTCCAAGGCTCGATTGAAACTAACAAGTCAATTTATTTCAACGTAGAAATTAAATGTATATCTACAGCGCACCAAAGCAAATAAATTTTCCGGAAAATAGAAAACCTAAATATAAATAAAGAATTAAATTTTGCATCACATCCGGAAAAAATATACTGGGTGTTCCATTTAAAAAATTAAAAGTAATTTCAAATTTGATAAAAATTAAAGCTTTGATACTTGGACACTCTGTATATCTATTGATAAAAACAATTTAACAATTTAATGATAACATCTTCCAACTTCTTTCAATTCACACAAAATGTTTTATTGTTAAATAGTAGTGAATTTTCAAATTCAAATATGTAATTACATTATTCTTGACAAAAACAGTTGTAACTAGAAAGAAGACAAACATGCCACCTTGATATTATGGATATGAACAGAAGACAGTCACGTCAATTAAATCCTGTAGATACATAAATAACTTTAACTATTGCAGAACTCTGTTATACAGGGTGATCTGCGTACAGCGTGCATTAAAAGTCTTTTAACTTGCGGAAAAATAAAAAACTTAAATTTTGGTACTTGGCCCTAATTAAACATTTTTGTTCTACCTAAAATATTTACCGACCACCAGCTATACAGGGTGTACCTAAAGTTGCTATCAACTTTCTTATTTTAAATACAAACCTATAATTCTTTTTGCATGGGATGATTGTCTATACAATTCTGAGTTTATATAACCTAAATTATGTTACCTTATTATTAATCGTTTTTGACGTGTCATTTTTTTTCAATAAAATGGTCTTTGTGGTAGTTAAGAAATAAAATCTCGCAAATCAGTTAAGATTATAAAATTAAATTTATGGAGTAGTTGATTGAAAGTCTAGGCTTACTCCTAATGTTTTACTGGTGATTTACCTTGTACCATATGGGCACAGGTAATTTTAACTATAACAATCAAAAATAATCATAAATCAATTTTTTCAAATGGCACTTTCTGCTTTTATTACATCATTCAAGAGAAAATTGAAAATTTTTTATACCCAAATCCTCTCGAATGACGTAAAAAGAACCAAAAAGTGTCATTTGAAAAGATTGACTTTTTGATCATTTTTGATTGTGATATTTGAAAATTGCCTGTGCCCATATGGTACAAAATGGAATTTTCAGTAGGACATCAGGAGTAAGCTTGAATTTTCAGCAAAATGTTCCATAAATTTCATTTTATAATTTCAACGGATTTACAAGATACAATTTTTTTCGTAAACTGTTGAAAAATACATTTTGTTTTGAAAATAAATGACGTACTTTAAAAACGGTCAAGGATAGGATAACATAATTTAGGTTATATAAACTCAGAATTATATCGCCAATCGACTCATGTAAAAGGAATTATATGTTTGTATTTAAAATAAGAAACTTTTGATACACCCTGTATAGCTGAAGGTCCGAAAATATATTTTAGGTAGAACAAAAATGATCGATTATAGTTCTGCACCAAATTTCAAGTTTCTGATTTTTCTATAAATTAAAAAACTTTTAATGCACGCTCTACGCAGATCACCCTGTTTACAATTTAATTTTTTTTAATTGTGTTTTCCCAAAGCGATTGTTTAAACAGAATAAGTTGTACATTTCAGTTAATAATCCAACGTAGAAGATAACGTATTCATGATTCATACTGCATATATCAATTTTTTTGTAAATGAAATCTCCTGTCTTCATTGATTACAGTTTGTTCCACCAAATGATGGGCCTTTTATAGGAGTATTTTTGGGGGTGGATTGATCTTTATCAAGTCAAAAAAAGAGATTGTCGGAGTTTACTATTGTAACAGTTACAGAGATTGTTGGAGTTTTCTATTGTAACAGTTACAATAGTAAACTCTAACAATCTCTTTTTCCTTGATAAAGGTCAGACGTCTTTTGACTGAAACGTTGGCACGTAATTAGTACATGGAATTTTAATAGTCCATTCCAAAAAATACTCCTATAAGAAGGCCCATCATTTGGTGGATCAAACTGTAATCCATTTTTTTGTTGAGATAGGTAAACACATTGCTTGTATTCATAAGTATTATAACATACCATATAAACACTAAAAACTACAAATTAAAATATTAAATTATGATCGCATTAATTTGAAATAGATACACCTATAATGAAAAATTTGACAAAGTACCTATTACATATCAATTGAAAACAAAAACATACTTACTTATTACTGCTTGTCCTCCTCCTGCACTTTTACTTGTTTGTCCTGCCTCTGCACTTTTACTTGTTCTTATTCGATTTTTTCACACAATCAAAGACACCCACGGTAGAGATCGTATACATACTGACCGATGGTAAGATACAGAATAGTTAAAACACAAACACAACTTGAAGCTTGTCCTTTCTTTATGGATATAAGAGGATTTGCGAAACAAAAGACTTCCTAGCCTTTGGCTACAAACTATGAAAAATATCAGCACCAATGCTTTTATTATTACACCTTGATTGGTGAAAATACCAAAAATTATATATATAGTTAATATTTACAAAATATTTTTACATTTTTATTATATATTTTCACAATAAATATTTACTAATTGTTTCTTCAACATATTTCTTGTTTACTAATTTTAAATAAAATTATTATAATACTTCTAAAATGCTGTAGAATAATTGTTTTTAAATAATCGTACAAAAATATTTATTTTACAATTTGTGTAAATATTTAACGCAGATTTCCAACAGACAAATATTAGAATTATATTTTCTATAGATCCTTAACCACATTAAGCCTTTAATAGGAGAGTGCCAAAGGATTTTGGCTCGATAATAACAAGTTACTTCATTATATTTTATTATCATAAGTCACTTCATTATATTTTATTATCATAATGAAGTAACTTGTTGAGTCAAAATCTTTCGACACTCTCCTATTGAAGGCTTAATATTGTTAGGGATCTATAGAAAAAATAATATCAAGTTAAGTAGGGACATTTTTAGCAAAATAGAATTATATTTATATACTGTTATTAAAATGTTTGATGCTGCTTGAGTTATAATCAACACAATACTTTGTTTCCTTGGACATAATTTTGCTTTCGAAGACAAGCTTATTTTGTAAAACGATACATAGGTACAATATTCAATAGGGTTATATTGCGTTCTTTAAACCTCGATATGAAGTAAACCTTTTGTGTGCAAAATTAATGTTTTTGTTGCCGCTACCTTTATTTTAGATAATGAGCTTTTAGCTACGAATCTCGATACGTTTACAATCATCATCAAAAAACTTTTCCATCTTGTGTCGTTTAGAAAATGAATTCAAAATGTTTTAAAATTGTAGGTACTTTGAAAAATTCAAATAAATATTTTTTACTGTAAAATAAAGTAGTGTTCGCGCTTTTGTCGTTAATAACTTATGACAAAGCAAACATAACAATTCAAACATTTTCATACATTTTAATTTCATTTCTTAAAGGACAAAATGAAAATTATTAAGTAAAATGTGTGTCTAACGACATCTCGTGTAAAACAAAGACACGTATAAATAGTAACAAACTAAATAATGCCAACAAATAACTGTAACAACGATGATTCTATTTAATTGCACATCGTTATCAAAGCGATAATTTTGTAATGCAACAAACACAAACACAGTAGCATACACGCACGAAAGAACACCTGATGCGCATTTCGGTCTTATTCTGAGCTCTTCAGAGGTGTATGCTCACGTGCGGTATACAACTGTACAAAAAGGCGGTTGGTCTTTTAATCTCTCGTGGAGCAATGATCATAAGTAAAATGTGTGTCTAACGACATCTCGTGTAAGACAGGGACACGTATGAATAGTAACAAACTAAGCAATGCCAACAGATAACTGTAACGACGATGAATGTATTTAATTGCACATTGTTATCTAAGCGATAATTTTTAATGCAAGAAACACTCGAGTCGATAAAGCCAAGTATTTCTGTACAGTAGCACACACGCACGAAAAAAAGCTGATGCGCATTTCGCTCTTATTCTGAGCTTTTCAGAGGTGTATACTTACGTGCGGTATACAACTGCACAAGAAGGCGGTTGGTCTTTTAACCTCTCGTGGAGCAATGATCATAAGTGAAATGTGTGTCTAACGACATTTCGTGTAAAACAGAGACACGTATGAATAGTAACAAACTAAGCAATGCCAACAGATAACTGTAAGGACAATAAATGTATTTAATTCAACATCGTTATTTAGGCGATAATTTTTAATGCAACAAACACTCGAGTCGATAAAGTCAAGTATTTTTGTGTATTTGTTTCGTGCGTGTATGCTACTGTACAGAAATACTTGGCTTTATCGACTCGAGTATTTGTTGCATTAAAAATTGTTGCTTAGATAACGATGTGCAATTAAATACATTCATCGTTGTTACATCTGTTGGCATTGCTTTGAAAATTATTACGTAACGGAACATTTTTTTATAAGAAAACTAACTACAATCGACATCATATTTAAAACTGTTTATATAAAAAAAATAACAAAAAGTATTTTATCTATTCTGAGGATGAGTACGTAAATTTGAAATTATTACTCCTACTCTTACATTTGTTTGGCAAGAATTTGACGTATTACAGTTAATTAAAAGCATAAATGTTTTTGACTATCACCAAATATATCACATATGGCATCTTCTTTGTTCTTAAAGCATTTCCTAATTTAATTCTTTTATCAAATACTTGACAGTTTAAACATTCATAATATTGCAGACAAAGTTTGTTAAGTACTTATAATAACGTCATAAAACCTTTAGTTTAAGTCTTGTTATTCATTTTAATATTTAATTAACTAACTAAAAGCTTTTTTTAAAACTCAAAAGTGAA
This sequence comes from Abscondita cerata, assembly GCA_030710515.1. NCBI lineage: Eukaryota > Metazoa > Arthropoda > Insecta > Coleoptera > Lampyridae > Abscondita > Abscondita cerata. Next base: position 319,337 of record JALBCR010002324.1, on the reverse strand, counting down.
ACGGTATACGACAACGTAAACCTCATGCGAGTTCTATACTTTAAAATTCAATTGTAATTTGTTGTTTGAGTTGTTAATATCGCATGTCATTTCAGGTAAAATAAAATTTTCGAAATAATTACAAAATGTGAATCTTTAATATATTTTTATTCTAAAAGTTTCAATTGTTAAAAAAGCACAGACATTTTTAATTAGCATTTAATGGCAATAAAACAAAAATCAATAAAAAAATATTAACTTGGTTGCAGTAAATGAGATTATACGGCCACATATAAATGTAAAGAAAAAAAATAAATGTTCTTAATAAAAACTAAATTTTAGTTTCTGCTTAAAAAAGCACGTATCCAATTTATTATTCAAGGAGATTAAAGTTTAAGTGTAACTTGGATTAAATACAATGTAGAGCACACTTTGTTATTGCAAGGAATTATGTCATCTGGGAATGAAGAGGAGTTAAAATTATTCTTAGAGCTTTTATAATTTTTGGTGTAGCTTTAGCTCAAGAGCATGAATTAAGTTTATTTCATGCTATTATCAAAGATCTATGCTAATTTTTTTTTAAATTGTATATTGAGATAAATTTTAACATACTTTACAATACAGTTTCATACAAGATATTTTTGTGCAATAGCAGAAATAGAAAGTAAGAAAAAAAAAGGTTTCACATCCTTTTGTACTGATTCAATGACCGACAAACTCATAAAAAGTAAGCGGGCGAATATTACGCTTAGAAGTTTTTCATATATTTTCATGATATTGTTGTAATTTGTCAAGTTATCTTGGGTGTTACATCACTGAACATTTTAGGAAAAAAGTGTGACCTACTTTTAAAATACAATAAATTCCTTCGTGTTAAAAGAATATAAATTAAGGGCGTTCAAATTTCTTTTAAATATGTTTCCTTTTAAACTGCATCATTATACTAATTTATTGTTCTATAAACGTTTTAATTCGTTAATTCTTATACTAGCAATACTTTTTCTTCTATTATTACTATAAATATTTTAAGAAATTATTAATTGTTGTAATATTTATTGTTATTATTGTTGAAAAAACTGTAATTGAAACGAATGTTAACCAACGGTTATTTATAATTTTTCAAAGTTTTTAAGATTATAATACCAAAATAATAATAACGAACTTGCCCAAAAATGATAATAAAAGTGTGGAAACCAAAATAGCTCTCAAGGTAATGAATGCAGTTTCTAATGAAAATTTGCAGTCTAGTAACGTCAAGATTTTTCGAATTGGTAAAGCAATTAATACTACCCAACCACGTTTAACAAAGGTCATTTTTCCGTCCTCGCAAACTGCTCAAAAACTAATGAATAATGCAATGAAACTAAGACAGTATGCTAAATTTTCTGGAATTTATATAAACAAGGATTGTACGCCAAGGGAAAACATCATAAAAAAACAAATTTTATCTGAATTTAATCACGCAAGATTGCAAGAGCAAATGTAAAATTAAAATATTTTAATGGATTTCCTAAAATAACAGTTGAAAAAAACTTTCAAGCTACCAACAGTCAAAACTAAGTTTGTTTTACCAAATCGTGCGCGGCTTAACCCGCCATCGGTACCGCCTCCTACAGTCTCACGATTGGTAACGCGTTAGATTTTGTCTAACATCATTATTTTTTTACTTTATTCGTCCTATTCCTGAAAAAGTATTATTGTTGATATAGCAAAGGTATTTGTCAAATCAAATTTAACAAAAATAATACAATAACTTTATTTTTGTTCATATAATTTGAGAATTAACGTTTTCTAATGTAAACTGGTAACTTAAATATTTTTTATTGTAAAAATGGTAAAATAATAATAATACATACACGACCCCTATTCTTAAGTTTTGTGAAATTATTTTCTCATGCGAATGACAAAAATTTTCGTCTTTCTCATGAGAATATAATTCCCCAAAATTCAAGAATAGAGGTCCTGTAAGTAAAAACTTTAACAAACAGGACAAATGTGAAAAATAAAATAAAACTTATGAATCTTCTTCCTGGTTGAAGCAATCCATGCAGGTCAAAACAGTTTTATGTATATGTTCTTTGCATACTGGCTTCAAACATCCATCACAAGAGTACTGCGTAAACCGATTTTTTCTTATTGGACAATAAGAGCACCGTGGTTTAGTGTTTTCCTGTTGTAGTCTTTTATCTGGAACTTTCTCAATTTTTCGACCCAAAACATTTATGATTTTCTGCTTTAGAGGAATAGATAAACAAGTGACACTAGATCGTCGTATAATGTGCGGCTTCGTAAGCTCTCTAGCTAAATTCGTTAGGTATAGCCTCCGTTCGGTTTTCTGATTTGTATTGGTGTAATAAATTATTTGGGAATTAATACCAGCAATATTCAGTAAACTGCAAAATACCGTAAATGGCCATCTGTTGCTCACTCTTGTTACATTATATTCAGTCTTCATTCTATCTACCACATCTACTGCTCCTTTGGTAAGATTATAAAAACTTATAACTGACGGTTTCTTCTGCTCTCCAGTGTTTGCATCAATTTCATCATCTTCGTGAAAAGTTGATAACATCAACACATTCTTATTCTTTTAGGAATGTATGAAGTTAGCAGGCTTTCGTTGGAATTCATTCCCCAAGCAAACATGCTACTATGTACAGATCGTATCTTTGTATCCAAAAATATTGGCGGGATCTCCCTCTTGTTTTTCCGTAATGTACCGACTAAGGTCAGACGGTGGTTGTTTATTAAATCATTTGCGAAGTAAAATAGTTGTCCATGGTAACATTTCTACCAGTACCACTGCAATGCTTTAGAAGACGGGTTACGACACTGTACGCGTCATTTTTAGTTGATATGGGCCACTGGGTTGTTTGCCGGCATATATTTCAATATTATGCGTGTAAAACATTCTAGCATCTACGACAGCATAAATTTTAATGCCATATTTGGCAGGTTTGTTAGCTATGTATTGCCTAAACAAACATCTGCCTCTAAAGGCTTCCAGCATTTCATCCACTGTTACGTAGGAGCCAACAGAGTAATTCTTGACGCATCTTTCTGTAAATTCGTCAAGCATCTGACGCACAGCGGCTAAATTATCTCTTTTAGATCTCTCAGCTCGAGTATTTTTGTCATCAAATCTAATATTTTGTACTAAAGCATGAAAGCGGCGTTGCGACATAGTTGCAGCAAAGAATTCTGGAGCTGTTCCATCTGTCGCCCACAGTTCGGATGTGTTTAAATGTTGAGCCCTCTTTACACCTGCCAAATACAAAATACCCAAGAAAGCATTGATCTCCTCAAAATCGGTTGGCAAATTATGTTTGTCACTTCCAGTAAACCTTACTCTAGCTAATTGCTTATTTGTGAAGTTTGTAATGTGATCAATCATTTCATCGGAAAAAAAGTTTCCAACATTCCAAAACATTCTTCGCATTTTTGGCTATTCCTTTTACGCCAGGTAATTGGGTGATTATATTATGAGGTGCAGTTTTACCTGGTTGTTTTGTTTGTTTATGAACTAACCATTGAGTGCCGTCTTTACCCGCATATACAGGACCATTTTTCACTTCTCTTTCCATTTGAGGAACCTCGTGACTATCTTCACTATCTGAACCTGATTGCTCTGTATCGGTATTATGAATACTGTGATCGGAGTGATCGTCCTCGTCTGATAAATCACTTTCACTTCTAGCCGACGTACATTGCAGATCATCTTGTATCTCCTCCCAAAGAGCTAACAATCGCTGTTGCTTCTTTTCAAACGACATCACAGTGTCACAGATAAATAGTTTTGTCACAAAATTATAGTTTTCAAAGCGAAAAAATCTTCCAAACAACTAGTTTACTAAGTAACAATGTCAAACTTTACCGTTACACGATAGGTACCGCGTTAGATTTTAACTAACAAGTTTACTCGAGTCCTAACAAAGGCACACTGGTCACGTAAGCCACAAAGCTCGAACAGAGTAGTGGTGGGGGTTGCTGCGGAAGGTTCTTGGGAAATCATAGCTAGACGGGGAGAAATCTACAGGTAACGGACTTTACAAAATATCGATAAATGTAACAATGTTAGATAAAATCTAACAGCGGTACCGATTGCGGGTTAAATACCAAAATTACTGATGTTTACCATGGTGTTTTTAGTATGTTAGATATTGATATGTTCTTATTAACCGAAACTTGGTGTAATAATTCTATCTATAACTTTGAAATGTTTCCTCCTACTTATAATGTTTTTAGGAAGGATAGAAAAAGAGTGTGTACTATAGCGGTAAAATCTTTTATTTTAGCCGAAGAAATTAAATTGGATTTAAATAATTCCGTTGACTTCAACAGTGAGATCTTAGGTATTTATATTCGTTTTGGTAAAACACAATTCAATGTCATTTTAATGTATATACCACCTCATACTGCTCCTGATGTGTATGAATCAATTTTTTCCCAACTCGAGAGCCTACCTCTACTTGATAATAATTTTATTATCGTTGGTGATTTCAACATTCCTGCATTTCCCAACACAAACTGTAAAAAATCTAACAATGTTACAAACTTTCTCAATTTTCAAAAAGCCAAGCAACATAATAACATCCAAAATATTAATAATAGAACATAAGACTTAATTATTACTTCTGCAACTCTAAATTGTGTAATTGATTTGTGTGAGAACCCTCTTGTTAATGTTGACAATCATCATCCACCGTTAAATATTTCCTGTTGTTTGAGAAAAAATATTATTAAACCTATTTCAAGTGGAAAACTCGCTTATAATTTTAGAAAAGCAAACTATATTGTAATGTGCAATTTTCTCTTGGGCTCACAGTAGGACACGGTCTTTATGAAGAATAATCCCAATGTAGCATGTATTGAATTATATAAAAATTCTAAATGAGATAATTAATAAAACTGTACCTAAGAAATTAAGCAAAACATATAAATTTCCACGCTGGTTTTCTCAAGAAACTATATACTATTTAAAATGCAAAAACAATGTCTTTATAAATTTAAAAATACAGTTTTAGGTTTTATTATCAATTTATTATATTATAATCAATTTACGTATTACCGCAAGCAACTAAAGCAAAGTATAAAGTGTGATTTTGGTGTTTATATTAACAATGTAGAATGTAATGTTAAGAGCAATCCTGCCATGCTATGGTCTTTTATAAATGAGCGAAAAACAAAAACTAGAATTCCTAGAGTAATGGTACTGGAAACGACGACATTAACAATGAATTTGCAAAACATTTTAGTTCTAATGATACTATTCATAATAAACGTCTTGCTTACAACTTGTTGCATTAAAATTCTAACACACTTTCAATTAAATCATTGTCTATTGATGATACATTAACTGCTATAAACAGCCTACGTCCTGCAATGACTATGGGTCCTGATTGTATACCAGCTTTTGTGATCAAAGATAATAGACATATCTTAGCAAAACCATTATTAATATATAAACCAAATTCTAAGTACTAAAGAATTTCCTGAATGCTGGAAGGTTTCTAAAGTTGTCCCTATCCACAAAAACAAAGAACTTAACAATATAAAAACTTATAGATCAGTTTCAATTATAAGCAATTTTGCAAAAATTTTTGAGATTTTACTGTATAAGGTTATGTGGTTTCACGTAAAGAACATGATCTCATCTCACCAACATGGTTTTGTTCAAGGAAGATCGCCAACGACAAATTTGTGTAGTTTCAGTGATTTTGTTTCAAAGCATTTAATGACAACCTACAAGTAGATGTTATATATACTGACCAAAGCTTTTGATACTGTCAACCACACATTGCTTTTATCGAAGCTGCATCAATACGGTATCAGTGGTGATTTGTTACTATTACTGATTTTCTTATTTAAATTGCAGATCTAATTATGTTTAGTATCAAGGATTACGATCCAATTTATATCCTACAACTTCTGGCGTTCCTTAAGGCTCAAATCTCGGTCCTCTTTTATTTCTGCTGTTTATTAATGATATTACATCTTGTTTTGTTTCGGAACATTTAGTGTACGCTGACGATCTAAAAATGTATAAAGTGGTTAAATCGTTTGACGATTGTTTAAAAATTCAAGAAGATTTGAACAAACTGCATAGATGGTGTTCAGATAATTTTCTTTTCCTTAATGTAGCCAAATGTAAACATATGTCTTACTACCGTAAGAAATTTCTTTTGAAACATGTATATGTAATAAATAATATTGTTTTGGAGACCGTTACCACTTTTATAGATCTAGGTGTTATGTATGATAGCCAACTTTAATTTGACACACATATTTTAAATATCACAAAAGAGTGTTATCGCATGTTAGGTTTCTTTGTAAGAAATACTAAAACTTTTGTCGGTACAGAGGCATTAACAGCTTTTTACTACTCGTATATAAGTTCCAAGTTGGAGTACGGTAGTTTAATATGGAACCTTTATTGTGCTAAACACATAGACCTTATAAACCAAATTAACGAAAATTTTTAAAATCACTGTGTTTTCGGAAAACTGGTCGTTACCCTGTGGAAGGTTATCCTACCGCTATTATGTCGTGTAATATCACAAATTTTGTTTATCTATAAGTTATTAAATAATAGCATTAATTGTCCTTTATTACTCGGTTTATTGTATTTATGTGTTTCTCGACAATGTAGTAGAAACAAAGTGTTTTTTTATTCTCAGCTTGCTTGTACAATTCAGAGTTGTGAATCGCCTTTAAACCGTATGTGTAACACTAGTGACAATTTTCTAAACAAATGCTATGGTGATGACCAAATAGTATTTTACATAATAAGAGCAGTAAACAACATTTTTCGTTCAAGCAAAATAAATCACTTGACAATGAAAAACGTCTACTGCTCCGATTATGTACAACTCTTTTTCTGCACAAAAAATTGAAAAACATTTTTTGAAATGTTGTCATATCATGCTTTTCTTCCGATTATAAAAAATGCGCATACGTGTGCCAAGTTACACCTACTCACACGACACCAAACGTAATAAACCTAGTGCAAACAGTATTCTTTTGTACTGAATTTGTTTTTAAAACTTTGAAACTTAGGTAACCTTTACTTCTACTTCGTCGTTTAAACTACTATTGAATTCTTGTGTAATATTTTCTTTTTGACCTTGAATTAGTTGATAGAAACTGCCCTTACTGCCTACTCTGAAGTCATGTAGCAGTGGTAATTTTTAACAAATTATGTTTTTTGCTTTTTAAAACATGATCAACATATATTTTCACTACAGGGGAAGACCCTCAAGTACTAAGTCGTTCTAAAAACATAAAATCACTACCGGCATCTACCTAAATGGTAGCTTTTGAAGCAATGATCGTTTATTAATTTACACCAGATAATCCCAGATATTCCGCAATTGTTTTTTTTTGGTGTATTACACGGTTCTTTGTAAGCTTGTATCAAACTGTGGTACTAAAACAGCTGCATTTTTCGCATTTTGATAAATAAGAAAATTTGTAATCACCCGCCTTGCTAGTGGTTGTGTTGTCCACGCTGATAACTCTTTTCTTATTGAGTTTTGGTGGACATTTAGATTTTTAATTAGTTTCCGTATTTGCGGACCAACGGAAATTCCATCTTTTAATTTCGTTTTGCTTAGTTTAGTAAATACGGACTTTAAACGTGTAAGAATCCATTCCATTCTTGTCCATTGCCTTGACGAAATTTTTCATCAATTCCAATTTGATATAGAGGGGAAATGATAACATTATTTGGTTCAATCAACGGTATATTTTTAACCTTTTTTTTTACCGAGCAGAAATGTAGTTCTGCTGGGTCATATTCTTTTAAATAATGCTTGTCGGTGTGTGGCCCGGTGGCCCTTACACAAACAGAGAAACAACGTTACTTTGTAAATTGACCTTGCTAACCTCAAAAGTATTGTGACTACTTTAAAATCTGAACATACTTTCCATTTATATTGATTGTATTTTATTAGGATCAAAATTAATTTTAAATTTTGGTGTGTATTCCTTTAACGTTATTGGGTACGCAATTAGAACTGACAAATAGCACACGTTACCATTGTGAAGAAGTGCTGCTTTCAAGCTCGTTTTAGATCCAACAATAAATAAACAACAATCGCTTGTTTGGTAAGAACTTCTAAGTTCTAAGTTGACAAGTGTTTATTCCTTTTAACTTTGGTTAGATATTTTAGTATTTGGGGACAACAGATTCCATTCTTGTAATTTAGACCGAAGAATTTCTGCTTGTCTTGCGGATAGTTTTAAGTCTGAACCAAGTCGTTGAGCTCACATTGGTTAATTAAGTTGTGGTTTCTTAAAAGAACTTGCAACAGGTATACAGGGTAATTCCTAACTATTGAGGGGGGGAGATAGGCTAAGGGCTTGGGTTATTTAGGCCAAATTATGACCATAGGACCCTAATATTTCTTAATAATATATTGCTGTGGAAAAAGGATATAGGGCGTTAAATTAATTTTTTTTTTCATTTTTGTTAACGATTTTTTTGTAAATTCTTATCAAAACCAGCAGAGAGACATAACTTTAGACTTATTTTATGTACTATTTTACCATTTGTTATAGGGGAATGATTCCTGATGATGAAATCGACTAGTAACTTTTTGGCCAAACTTTTTTAGTGATTTTGATTAAATAATATGACTAAACATAATTTCTACCATCATATTGGTACACCTGTGTAAATACGAAAATTTCATCTGTTAAACAAATTGTAAAATAGTAAAATGTTCTTGGTCTAAAGTTATGCCTCTCTGCCAATTTGATAATAATTGATTAATTTACAGAAAAACAACTAACTACAAAATGAAAAAAAGTTAATTTAGCGCTCTATATCTTTTCCCACAGCAATATTGTATTAAAAAATATTGGGTCTTATGGTCATATTTTGGCCTTAATAACCCGTTCTCAGCCTATATCCATATAATTATTTATCACCTTGTATATTGCTATGATTAAAATTTGCATATACAGTTGAAGCCCGGAAGATTAGAATAAATTATAAACAAACCACTTAAATTTAGAAACATAGTTGTTAAGAGACCGAGAAACCATGTTCAATGCATACCTGAAACAAATTTAATGTAGTATTAGTCTTAAGAACCATACTTACATGCGTCCGAGTGAATGCTTCGACAAATGTATGAAATCAGTGATACAGAAACAAGTGCAGGTCCTATCCCTCCAAAAAAATATTTAAGAAACGAGTGTTTAGTGTTGTGATCATGAAACACCATCCCAATATGTAACGCAATACAGTGCAATAGTTGTAAAAACAGACCCATACCGTGATAAATGATAATGAGCCTAAAATTTCAAAAAAAAACTGAAGGGGCGCATTGTCGTCGCAAAATTTGAAAATTTGCAAAAGGATTAAAGAAAACATAGACAAGCTTATAAATAGAACCAACGCAAAAATCGTTAAGAAGTAGATAAATTAAAGTGGCAGAGACCACATCGCTCTGTATCAAAAAATTTATACTACTAAACTTAGCGAAAGCAGATATCGGCGCGCTTTGCTGCACTGCCAAATAGAAGAATTGTTAGCAGTTATCTGTTATCCTCCCAAAGAGAATTGAAAAAGCATCACTGATTTTCAAAAAATTATATCTCCGATCGCAATTTTTTTTTGTTGGAAATGTACATCTTTTGACTACCTTCGCTCCATACATTTCGACCTCCTCAGAAACATGCACACCCCCTGTGCGACAAAAAACGGTTAAAAAGTAGTAAATTTTGCGGTTTAGGAGGAGTTCGAGGACAAACAAACAAACAAACAAACAAACACACACATTCATTTTTATATATTAGATTAATATAAAAACAGTTGGTAGCCGTGAAAAGTGAGGTTTCGAGAAAAAAGTAATTGAATAAAAAAGTGATAAAGTGATAAGACTACAATAAAAACAATAGATAAAGGTAACATCCAAATTTAAACAAGTTTTAAACTAAGGAAATTAATTAAAAACTTAAGTGAAAACTCACTGAAAAGTGAAAGTAGTGTTGGATTAACGATATGCTGTTCACCAATTAATTAAAGAAACCAATCAAAGAAAGGAAAAGCATATGGAAACTCCTAAAAAAGAAGGATCAAGGAAAGCAACGGATCGAAGAAAGAAAATTGAAGATTTACCTGAAGTAATAAGGTTTGATCTTATAATTAACTAAAAGTAATATTAAAGCAAAATCCAAATTTGAACGAACATTAAGTCACCATCAAGAACTAAAACATCACGCGCGACAGAGCCATCTTTTGTCTGTAGAACCATGTTGAATAACAAACCACAAACAAAAATAAGAAATACAGCATTCTACAAAGATCCAAAGTCATTTGGTTCAGTGTTGCAGAAATTTGTGGTATTAAAGCATAACACATAGAATCCAATTTGGTTTGGTTCTTTGTTGCATATTATCTATGCGTGTGTGTGCAAATTTGTTGGGTTTGTGCTAAAAAGCTGGCTTTTGTGGATAAAAATATATATTTTTAAATCAAATATCACAAAGAGTGCTTAAATCGCCAATAACGCGAAAGCACGCTTAATTTATCGTTTAGTGACCATGATATTAGTTTAAAGATAAAGCATTCAATAAGCTTTTGTTACTTTTGCACATCATTTGAAAATTACGCGATACATAACATAGTTATGATTATGATTTGACAATAATATTTGTTGTATGCATGTATTTGCTATATTTTATATTTAAGAAAGTTGATTCTTTATTGCAAATTTTATATTCTAGGATTAGAGTTTAAATGATACTGGACCAACCAAAAATGTTTTGAAGGAGAATGAAAACAAGACCATAAAAATTGTTAAAAACCTTTTTCGTGGAGAAAAAATAATGAACAAAACAGACAAGGCTTAAGCAAAGATTTAGATTTTGTTTTCAATGGAGATTCTGTAGACTCTGTTAAAGGTAAAACTTATGAACCAAATTTCAGTGACATATTACATGAGGAGAATATAGAATAAACCGATAAAGAATGTGGAAAATTATATGCGGATAATGAAGGTCAAACAGGTTATGAACCAATTATTAAGAGCCAAGGGCGTCCAAAGAAAGGAAGAAGACGAAAATATCCCGAACAAGACAGAACCATGAGAAAAATCAGCAATCAGGACTACTACACAACAAGAGGAAAATATACTAAGACAAAGACATTTACTCCTTTTGTATGTTCATGTGCCATGAAATGCCACGAAAGAGTACCTGCAGAAGATCAACGAAACTTTTTTGATCACTATTGGAAACATACAGACTACGTGTGTAAGAGAACAGGCTGTAAAAGTTAAGTCGCAACAAATGCAATAAGTTTACGAAATAGGCAATATTCAAGACAGTGTTTTATTAAAAAACAGTCATTTGCAGAGACATGTTTGTTAATGCTTTGCAAGTGTCAACAAAACGCATAAGTAAAGCTCTTTGAAAAGTGCAAAAGTTGACAACAGTTGATCGAGGTTTTAATAACCGTTCTTCACGATATACCTCCCATTATTGCAAAGAAAAAAAGTGGGACAAGAATTTCTTCAGGAAGGAACAACATTACCAGTTATGTATAACTTATACAAAAATGAAAACATAATATACTACAAAAAGCACTTGTGGTTGTATAATTGGCTAAGTGAAAAATTTTATATTATGGAATAATTTCTGCGGATTGCAAAATGAAAATATAAAGATGGTGCTTTTGCTCAAATGCATTTTAGAAAAACCAGAACTAACGAGTATCAAATTTAAATTCTAAGTTTCTGGTTCAGTTCAGTTTTCTACCAAACGACAGTAACTTCGGGGACGTTATGAAGATATGTAAAAGGAAGAATGGAAAAGGAAAACTTTGTGAGTACGAAGAAGATAAAAAGGGATATTGTTATATTAGGCTGTAGGCCCGTGACATAATGTGTGGGGAAACCTGTATGTCAGCTTTTTAAATAGATCCGCGACATGAGGCCCAAAAAAGTTTACCGTTAGATTTAGACCCATACAATATTGGATGAAATATATTTTTTTAAATTCTACGTCAGCTTTTTGCAGACAGGTTTCTAAGGTATGGTTTAGTTACCAAAGCCAAAAAAGCTGACGTTTTTATCTAGACCCAAACGTCCATGCCCATACAATTCTCATTCCAATGTGCATTGGTAATTGTATTGTCAACTTTTTTGTAAATTGCTTTTTCTTGATGAAATATTATCAAATTTCAAAAAGCTGACGATTTGTTTGAAGCGGTGAACAGTTAAAAGGAGAATAAGGAAATTCCTTGGAATTTCTGTATTACGGAAAATCCGTTTTTTGATTTTTCCAACTTGTGAGCAGAAACTTTCAAGAGTAAAAAATCGTTTTTTTTAAATTTTACGTAAATTGTTTAGATGAGCAGATGTTTATGAGATGATTGACCGGAAAATCGTCTGGGAAATCCTAAAGTAGTAATTTTTTAATTATAAAAATTCGATTGTAACAGTCGTAACTAGCAAGCAATAATGTCAGGATTAAAGAATTGTTAAGTCGTTTTTACACAAACCGGCAAATTTTGGAGAACGTGAGTTTTCAAGAGAAAGTGAGTGAATGTGCGGTGTTGAACATGAAGGTATGTGTACAAAGTATGTACGCAAAATGCAACCTAAACTTAGAAATCTTCCGAGGATTTTCTTTATATTTGTAATAAGATACAATTCAAGTTGATGAATTCAAATGGTCGCGCGCGTAATATTATGCAAGTAAGTATAAATTCTTGTTTGAACTTGTCTGTATATAGACTTTAGTTTATTTGTGAATTTATTGTGTGTACACCTTGTCTCTAATAAATAAACAACGCAGACATAGGCGAAAAAAATATTTGTGTTTCGCATCATAATTGTTTTTTTTCATGTGAGCTAATTAAGTTTGTTCATTACTGTTTAAAACCAGTATGTGCATCGAAAATATGACCAATAATAAATATTTATTTATATAACCTTGTGTGCTATTTTTAAAAATTATTATCATCATTATTAACTTGAAGTTGGGAAAATCAAGAGAAGCATTTATTATATTAATTTTTCCGATTTTCCGGAAAATCAATTCTAAATTTGACGTTGGTTTACGTTGTTACTTTGAATTGAGACTTGAGAGGTATTAAAAAAAACGAATTATGACATTTTCCGGTTTTATTTTCCTTTTGACTTTTCACCGCTTCAACCAAAACGGCAGCTTTTTGAAATTCAGTGCTATTTCATCGATAAAAAGCAATTTACAAAAAAGCTGACAATACAACTGCCAATACACATTGCAATGAATATTATATGGGCCTGAACGTTTGGGTCTGAATAAAAACGTCAGTTTTTTTGGCTTAGGTAACTAAACTATACCTTAGAAACCTGTCTACAAAAAAGCTGACTTACAATTTGAAAAAATATATTGCATCCAATATTGTATAGGCCCAAATCTAACGGTAAACTTTTTTGGGCCTCATGTCGCGGATCTGCACGTTTTACAGCATTCTACACCTAAGATCTAAGAAACTGACATACAAGTTTCCCGACACATTATGTCACGGGCCTATGGACTATATGAAGAAAAATTGCGAAAATAAAAAAATAAACTGGTTACATATTAAGGAAGTTTTAAAAGAAATAAGTCACACTATTTTTATTAAGACAAGTTACGATGAAAATTGTGGCCTAATGGTAAGCCAGTTGCCGAATTCAAATTAAAAAGCATACAAAGTTATCTACATTTGATTTCGCCAATAGATCAGGTATTTTATAACAACCGGATAGGAGACAAAACTATAGAAGAAGATATTGATGGATACAATGGCGAACTGGATTTCGGACTAGATGACCAGTCAGAATGACTATTGCGTGTTCACTTTTGTTATAATTTAAGTTACTAACTATTATTATGTTTCTTATATTCCAATACAAGTTTTCAGTTTTTTTGAGTCAGTGCCATTTCTAATAATGGTTTTTGTAAAATTTTATACACCTTACATTATAAATCTTCTAATGCTAAAACACTACATGAAACAACTTGAGAAATAAAAATTCGATACGGAAAAATCAATAACATACAACCATGTGATTTTTTTAATACACAAAATACATTTTTTAAGTTGTGTTTGATAGATTAAATAATATACGTCTGTTTAATTAAATCATGTGAAATTTAGCCACTAATAATTTTATTTTATGTTTAAAAATTTTGTGTGAAAGATAATGTTGGTACATTAAAATATCTCGAAACATTAGTTATGCTACTTGGTTCTCTATTGCATAACGGGGTCCAAATGCGTCTCAGTCTTTTGAGGTTGAGATAATAAAATCCCTTTTCTTAACTTTTACCACTTTCAACTTTCAATTTTATTTCCTAAACAAGATTTTTATAATTTTTTAGTGAAAAAAATTTTCTCAACACTCAAAATTGATACGCCGATTACTTTCATACTAAACATTTTATGACACATAAGAATGTAAAAAAAATGACTGTTTTGTATTTAGAATATAATGTTTATGCTCTCTTCCGGAAGTACTGTCAATTGGAATATATTTTTATTTAATAGATTAAACACGATATGCTGCATGTGCAAAATTTCTAGCTTTTACACTTCTTGATATACTTCTAACCGACAGTCACCTTGAGACCCCCTAAAATATTTAAATAATATCCGATAATACTTCAAATGCAAAAGTAGTGTTAATGTGTTTTTTTATATAAACCGGCATGACAGTACAAAAAAAGTAGGATTCAAATAAACTTTTCTTAAATTGCGAATTAGAAAAAAACAAAGGCACAAATACTTTAAATTAGTTTTGCTTTTTCGAATCTGTCAAGATCTGTGCACAAAGGAAGTTCTAAGACAGTTTAAACTATCAAATAGAAAAAGTAAAACTACTGGTGACTTCCTCTGAAAAACAGACTAAAAATAATAGGTTTTCAACAAAACTTTTAGTTTGCGGGATTGTTCTTACAATACTTACGTCGACGTAATTAGTTTTTAAGTGCATCTTTTATGATATTATTTTAAGTCATCTAATTTCAGCAGTCGAAACGTTTATTATAATTCCGTCCAAAAAAAGCTGTTACATTCTAAGAAATTGCTACAACAACAAATTGGAAAGGGGGTGACAGTGATTAATGAATCAAGTAGAAATTCTATCTACTCATAGTTGTTTGTGCTACTTTTGCCTATAATCAATTTACGGATTACGTTGAATAGTATTGTCGCTCGCACTCATCATTGTGTCAGTATACCGTGGTTGATTGCCTACATTAAAAGGAGTATCTAATAGAGTAATCGATCAGGATTTACGTAATTAATCAAGTCTGTAAGTAAACATGATACTGTTAATTTGGTAGACAAAAACAAAATATTGATTAAATAGAAACAAAGTTTTTCAACGGACTAATTAGTTTGTTTTATCATCGGTTTAAAAAAATTTTCTAAATTAAAATTTAAATTAACAGCGATGGAAAGGACTAAACATTTAATGCTTAAAACTTGATGCACTAAAGGAAATACAATGTCCACCGCTTTTAAATAGCACTTTAAATTTGATAAGGGTATTGTTTTCATTACATTTTCTGAAAATATAAAACGTTTACGTGTGAAGTACTGTTCCAAGATTAATGTGATTAAATTTATAACCTAATTAAATTTTATTATTATAGCAGAGGTTCTTACAGTTTTTTTCTAATTTTGGTATACTAAAAATTTATATTAGGACGATGTTTGTTCCGTGTTGAAAATAAGAAATTTAATTATAAGTACGTAAAGAAGTTTTAAAACCAGACATTCACTGAAATGTAATTAATTTAATAATAATTGTGCAAACAGAATGTATTATTTGTAATAAAAATTTTATTACTTATTTGTAAAGCGGAAATTTAGAAAATTATATGTAACAAAAATACCTTACAATTAATTCATTCGTTTTAAATTAAATTTTTCAAATACCAAAACCTTTAACTCATTTTTTAATCCGAATTTTTTTTAACGGTTAGATAAAATGTTTTTATTATCGTTAAAAAATTATTACTGCCTCTTTAAATCATCAACAGAAAATTTACATTCACGTTAGAATTTTTTTATTATGATTTAAATATGGGTTTTTCCCATAAAAATAAACATTTTTGAGTAGAAACATTATCAATAAAAGAACCTTGCGTGTTGAAGAATATTCTCAAATACCAAAATTGATAAAAAAATATATACATACGAGTACAGAGCCACAATCTATGTATCGGTGCTACTGTGTTAGACATCTTCATCAGTTAACCGTAAACAATTCCAGTTATGTAGTCAACTTTAGCTAATTTTGTTTTCCCCACTACCGAGTTATTCGCGTTTTTAGTCAATTTTTTGCGTTTTTAGATGTTTTTCCCAATGATCCGATGTGTCATTTTTTATACCGTTAGACATAGAACAATAAAATTTACAGTAATGTAGACAGATAGTTTTGTCAAAAATCGTAATTGACAGTTTTTTGTTTATCTCCGCCCCAATAAAATTCAATTTGCAAAATTTTCCTTTTTACGTTTTTTCAAAATGATTTTTTATTGAAATAATAGGTCTCTTGGCGATATTTATAGTGTCATAAAGAAGTTACGGGGCTTTCAAAAATTTTTGTCGTTTTCTTTTACGCGGTTTCATTTGAAAACTAATTATAGTAGAGCTACGAAAATTCGTAGCCCTTAGAGATCTTGACATTTGCCAACTTTTATTACTCTTCGAAAATTTAAAAATTTCAATTAATAAAAAGTAATGAAGATTTTTAGTTTTTGTTTCAAAATTTTTTGGTCGCCATATTGTTTCGTAGCGTCATCTATTACTATGAAACTATACGTCAAAAAATATGAACTGTAGTTATTTATTTGAAAGAACCTTTCGCAATCCTTAAGAAAACCATAAATATTTAGTAGCGTTCCATTACTTTGAGAATAATGTCTCTCGTTAAATATTACGCTGTTTCAGTGATGAGTGGTGCTTTCTTGCTAATGTTAAATATGTGCAAAAAGAAAGAGGCCACAACGTTGGAAGAGCACTAACCTGTTTAAAAAAAGAAATGGTACTGAGCTTATAATGGACTTAAAGTCACAAGAAATAAGCACTCAAGATGAAAATTTTACAAGAATGTCACCTTCTGACTTCGAGAATCTGCTACAGAAGATTGGTCCTCACATTACCAAAGAAGATACTTATTTCTGCACTGCAATTTCTGCTCAAAATAGGTAAGGATTAATAGCTGTATTTGATGGCGACAATTTGTTTAACTGCTGTATAATTTTCGGTGATAATATAATAACAAAGCAGCAAATTTTAAAAAGCAATAATGAGCATAGACATGTCTATCTGTTGTATTTAGAGATCTAATTTTGATTTTTACTGTTAAATTATTCTAGGTAGGCATTGACACTTCGATTTCTCGCCACTGAAGATTCGTATACTAGTCTTCAGTACACGTTTAGAATTTTCAAGCAGTCTATTGGACATATAGTATAGTAACACTATGAAAACCTATTCAACTAGAAATATGTTACACAAAATCTGGAAATTGTGATACGATGGATTCAGATAGAGAGAGTTGACTGATAGCATTTGTCAGAGAATGAGATGACGATTCAATGGGAGCCGGTGTTGTATTCAGAGTCTGTAAAACATATGATTGAGATTGTGCGGCGGGAGATACATTTTCCGGAGGATTTGACCAGTTGCGTTGATAATTTGTAGCAGACTAATCATAACATCTTCTATCCGCTTTCATAAGTATTTCGAATACAACGTGGTGCACTGCGATCTGAGTGTTAGAAGACTAGCTTTTCACTTCTGTAGCGACATATGTAAAGAATAATCGGTCTAGTTGGGTTTGACTGTTTTTGTGTTTAATTTCTCTGCAGCAGTTTTCAAAATCTCAAATGCACTGCCCATCATTTCTGAATTATTAGGATCATCGACTCTCTTTTTTCGCTTACTAGGTCTGTTAGTAGACGACGACGATGTCGTCTGTGGTTGGCTTCGTGCCAATAGATTTACTTCCGCTCCATTGTCTTCTACATTTGTCAGATATTATATCATCCGTTTCCTGCAAATAAAATGTAACAATTGATAGTATCTAGTAATAATAACTCTCACTAGTATACACATTATGTGAATAGCATTAAAGCAAAGACCTATTTAAAATTCGTTGCAAAGCAAACTATATAAATCTTTTTACAATTCTCCTAACAATAATTTGTCACTTGATTTCCAAATATAATTAATAGTCTCCTCATTCATCCTGTCTTTACATTTAATATTTCAATATTATTTCTGTTTCAGCTACCCACGACCCCTACAACTTGGATAAAAGTAAGTAAGACATTTAAAACACGTTGGAACCTGCCACATTGTGTTGGTGCCCTTGACGGGAAGCATGTTGTTGTGCAAAGTCCGACGAATTCGGGGGCAGAGTTTTTTAACTACAAATCTACTTTCCGTATTGTGTTTTTTACATTAGTAGATGGGAATTATAACTTTATGTTTGCTGACGTAGGATGCCAAGGAAGAATTTCTGATGGAGGAGTTTTCAAGGAAGCAAGTTATACAGGGTGTTTCATTAATCAGTACAGAAAATGAAACTGGAGATTCCTTGCAAAATTTAAAGGGGGGTTTAACATAAAAAAAATTTCCTTAAAGCCTCCCCTGAAGAGTTACAGCCCCTTAAAGATGTGTAAAAATTCACATTAATCGATTTTTTTCTGAAATGACTTGAAATAAAAAAAAGAAATCTAAACATTCAAATACTACTACCAAGAAGCCTCCATAATTTTATTTACCCTTGTTCTCTGCAAGGGGTGAGTCTTACTACCCCTTAGATTTTTTTACCAGAACTTTTTAACTAAATTTTTTTTTTAATTTAAAAATTCAGATTTTGGAAGGCCAATTCAATTAAAAACTTTTTGTCTCTTAAAAATTTTACGTAAACTCAATACTTCTTCACCAAAAAAAAAATTAAACGGACTTGCAGAATTTTTATTAATAACAAGTTGCCTAGGCAAGTTTGACATCACAATATTAACAATCAATTTTCTAAAATTTCATATTGTTGCCTTTATTATTTTAATTCTGTAGTGTTTATTTGGAGTCTTTTTAAGTGATAAATTTAGTTAACTAATATGGCTAATGCAGCTGCATTTTCAAACGAAGAATACTCTGATATGCATATGATTTATGGAGAATGTCGTGGCAATTCAGAAAGAGCTAAGACATTATACAGAGAAAGATTTCCGAATCGTCGTATTCCTAACAGTAGAACCTTTGTGAGAATACATGCAGGACTTAGAAGTACAGGCAGATTCCATATACGAAACGGTGACCGTGGACGTCCGCGAAGAACAACTCCTCAACAAGAGGAAAATATTTTACATTATTTTGAAATGAATCCAAGGCAAAGTGTAAGGCGTGCTCCATCCTTATCATTTTATGAAAGTTCAGGAATTGACACCAGAAGACTTTATCAAACGAACGACGTTCTGCAGATGTTTTCTCAGGCAATATATTAGAGAACCGAGATTTTCAATGAACATATTATTTACCGACAAAGCTAGTTTTACGCGGGATGGTGTTTTTAACTATCACAATATGCATCATTGGTCTGATGAAAATCCACATTGTCAAAGGACGGAAAGTTTTCAACATAAATTTTCTATTAATGTATGGGCAGGAATTGTAGGAAGTCGATTAATTGGACCTTTTGTTCTTCCAAGACGTCTTGGTGGTAATGAGTATCTTGACTTAAATTGTTTGAATTATTAGAAGATTTACCAATCGATGTTCGTCAACAAATGTGGTTCATGCACGATGGGGCACCCCCGCATTTTACTTTAGCTGTCAGACGATGGCTTCATGAGCAATTTCCCGGGAAGTGGATAGGAAGAGGGTAAGATGCCCCGCTACAGTGGCCACCCAGGTCGCCTGACTTAACACCGATGGATTTTTTCCTGTGGGGTCATTTAAAGAATATTGTTTTGCGACACCCATAAATACAGAAATAGAGCTAAGGGATAGGGTATTTGATGCGTCGGAAGAAGTTAGACAATCTGTAGCAATGCTAGGTAGCGTTAACGGAAATTTGTTCAAAAGAATAAGAGCCTGTATTCAAGAAAATGGTGCCCATTTTGAACACTCTCTGAAATAATATTGTTAATTTAAATTAAAAATGATAATAATAATATTGTTATTTATCTCAAACTTGCATACGCAACTTATTAATTAAAATTCTGCAAGTTCGCTTAATTTATTTTTGGTGAAAAGTATTGAGTTTACGTGAAATTTTTAAGAGACAAAAAAGTTTTTTAATTAAATTGGCCCTCCAAAATCTGAATTTTAAAATTGAAAAAAAAATTAGTTAAATGTTCTGGTAAAAAACTCTAAAGGGTAGTAAGACCACCCCCTTACAGAGAACAAGGGTGAATAAAATTATGAAATTATGGAGGCTTCTTGGTAGTAGTATTTGAATGTTTAGATTTCTTTTTTTTTTATTTCAAGTCATTTCAGAAAAAATCGATTAATGAATTTTTACACATCTTTAAGGGGCTGTAACTCTTCAGGGGATTCTTTAAGGAAATTTTTTTTTATGTTAAACCCGTCTTTAAATTTTGCAAGGAATCTCAGTTTCATTTTCTGTACTGATTAATGAAACACCCTGTATAGTATGCTCACAGGCAACACATTGGGACTTCCAGAACCGGAAGCACTATCGAGGTGTTCTATACAAATACCGTATTTTTTTGCAGGTGATAATGCATTTGCGCTAAGTGAAAACCTAATGAAGCCATATTCTGGAAATTTTGCCAAAGGAACTCCTCAGAGAGAATTTTTAATTACCGTTTGAGTAGGGGTAGACAAATAGTCGAGAACGCCTTTGGTATATCAAGCGGAGTGTATTGCGTTTTAAGAAAACCATTGCTTTTGGGGTCTGAAAAAACCGAGTTGATAGTGATGACAGTTATACTCTTACACAATTATTTAAGAAACCATTCTCCCAATGTGTACAGTGTGTCCTATTTTTGATGTAATTGAGGGGTTTCAGATATTTCGCGTATTGATAGAGAAAAACCGTGGTCGAGACTCTACAGAGTGTTTTGCATTTTATGTCGTTTTTTAAATTTCATAACTTTTTTGTTTGTGAATATTTTTTTATTTTAACCAAAAAATATTTTGTGCATTTTTTTTATATGCAATTCAATGGCGTACTTGAATTTATTCTAGCTTAATCTGTTTTCGGGTTACAGATCAAACATGCATTTTTTTTTAATAGAAACCATAGTTGGCTATGACTTCATTGATTAGAGACGTTTTTTAGCTTTCTGAAAATATATGGTTTTATATATTTATCTCGGCAAATAAGGAAACTATAAACGATTTTTGAAAAAATACCTCTTGATCAAAGTCACCTATGAACTTTTGTTTACTGCGCACATTCGTTGCTAGTTTTTTGACACTTTCTTATAGATAAATTTCCGAAACATACATAAATGTGATTAAATTTAATATTTCAAAGCTTTGCTCAAAATAATAATTAATTACTGAAATTAATAAATTTTTGGGCATTTATTTATAAAAAACAACTGCGTAAAGTGTCACAAAACTAGCAACAAATGCGCACATAAACAAAAGTTTATAGGTGACTTTGATCAAAGGTATTTCAAAATTTTTTATAATTTTCTTATTGCCGAGTAAATTATATGAAACCATATATTTTCAGAAAGTTAAAAAACTCTAATCAATGAAGTCATAGCCAAGTATGGTTTTCTATTTAAAAAAATGCATGTTTGGTCTGTAACTCAAAAACGAATTAAGTTAGAATAAATTCGAGTACGCCATTGAATTACATATAAAATAATGCACAAAAATGTGTTGGTTAAAATAAAAAATATTTACAAACAAAGAAGTTATGAAGCTTTAAAGAAATCGGCATAAAACGCAAAACACTCTGTATCTCCCAAACGAGTCGAGATATCAAAGTACTGTTTAGGCCATTGAATTTGTTTCAAAAATCGGGCCAAGGGTCTCGACCACGGTTTTTCTCTATCAATTAGCGAAATACCTGGAAACCCCCCCAATTACATCGAAAATAGGACAGCCTGTACACTCCGGCTGGCACATTTGACTATGAAGTGAATGGAGTTTTATGTGAAGGGTCATCGAGGAAACAGGAAGCAAATAACATGACGTCTTTCTTACCAATGAGGCATATCCCCCGAAGGTCAACTGATTATTGTCAGAAAATAAAGGATGAAATAGGCGATTACTATATGAATTAAAGATTTTTAGAGTTCTTAAGTATATTTTTATAAACTAAGAAAAATGCCAACAGTTAACTATAACGACATGTGTGCGTTAAAGTGCATAGCGCTATCTAAGCGATAGCTTTAATGCTTGAAACGCACGTGTGTCAATAAAGTTTACTTATATTTTTATATTTTCTTACAGTTGTAAGTCGTTTCTTTGGCACATCCGTGTCTTCCAGAAACTTTGTACGCAAACCACCCACAGCTATATATTTCATTTGTTCCTAGAAGAATAGAATTTAAAATGTATGAAAACACTGTAAATAAAACAATTACCAAAAGTTTGTATGTATTATAAAAATAAATCATTTAAAAAAAACACCCTAAATAAACTTCTTCAACACGTAGACGGAACAGAGCATAAAATTTTAAATTTTAAGTGTAAATCAATTCGGAAATTGTAAGCATAAGAAACACTAGTATTTATTTATATACAATAACCTACCTTTTCCGGTACCCTGGCTATTCTTAATTTTGCTTTTCTCTCGCCGGTAAGAATTTTTTATTTTCCTCCTGGCATTGCTTTAAGTGGTTTCTTAAAATGATGTTTATGTTGAGGATTCTACAGAAGGGGTTTTGCGTGATAAGCTTTGATAAGTATAATAACACTTTCATCAGACCACTCCATTTCTCTGAATTGACGCGCCAAAAACGACAAACCTCTCACGTTCCCGTCCAAATATGTACTGCGAACTATCAAAGGGTTTGTCAAAAAAAACAACATAAAGTGAATTGCGACGCTCCGTGTACAAGCGGTTCGTGCTCGACTTGTAAACCCCGTACTATTTAGCGAATTGGCTGCACACGGGCAGCGCGCGCTGCGCGGCTTGCAGATCTATACGCACCTTTAAGTTTAAATGGATGGGTTTTCTTCGAGAAGGAGTATTCAAAAACTACTAAATTGTTTTATCAGGCTCGCGAAGCTTCTGCTTGTTATGGCTCTACCGGATAGCAGGTAGATTACCCAATTGATACTTTTCACCACGCGCTCGTGTTTAGCAGCCAAACGAGGCTAGGACAATAATATAGGGCAAGCCATGAAAAGTAACTTTTCCTCTAAAAATATACTGATTTTTTGTCAAATGTCAATCAATTACTGTAAAATATCTAATTTTCAATTCTATACATTTTTTTACATTTGTTTACGTTTGGGAAAACGTATAGGTATAAGTTGTTTCTACAGGGGCTAACGTATTAGTTAAATAAACACTGTCAGCAATGAATTTGTGATTATGTTGTGTTTGTGTGTTTGTATGTTGCTATGTAACACTTTTTACCGCCGATGGAAAAGTGAAAAGTAAAAACTCTGGAGATGAAAAAACCGTACTTTGCAACCGACTGCTAAGTTAAAAATTTACGGGCCGTTGAAGGAAAAACCAATTAATCCGTTAAAATGATTTAATAGCTTTATATAAAAGCGGTGTCTAAACTACGGCTCTATTTTTTTTTCGTTTTTCACTATGGGACTTAATAAATCAAATATAAAATAGACGATAAACAGTTTTTTAAGTCCATTTTGTCTAAAACATCAAAATCTAATTCATTTTTAAGGGTAAAAATTGCGTTATCATTTAGATACTGTATACTGTTGGTGATTCGGCAAAACCACGTACCTGACAAAATATTCAAATTTAACTTTTTGAATAAATTAAATTCTTAATGCGGCACATATTGGCGAAACCACGTAAGCGACAAAATATCTTTGGCAGTGCAGTACCAAAACACAAACACTTATCTGCAATAGCAGAATAGTAAATGCAAACCACGTATCTGTTTAGAATGTAATGGCAAAGTAAAGGTGTTGTTTGTGGTCTGAATAGTAATATCTGTAACTGTAACTTTATAACTTGACTGTTAAGTAATTTGCTTATTACACAATTAATAAAAAATAAACAATTTTTGTCTTTGTTCGAAATATTAAACGATTAAAAGTATACATATAATAGATAAGTGGTTTTGCATGTAGTATTGTTTTGTATTTTCTTGAAGATGCGAATTTTGTACAAAGGATTGGACGACACTTTAACTCAAAAACAATTAGAGGAGATCATTAATGGTAAATCTTTCTATGACGAAATTAACATGATTTGTAATCATAATGGCAAAGATTATTTAGAGAGTCAAAAAAATTTAGTGTAAAAAAAATTGGAACCATTACAAATTAATGGTAGCTGCTAAAGAAGTAGAAGAACGTCTGTTTGTTGTAACGAATGAGGATCACGATATTACGGCTTGAAATATAAATGACACAATCAGAAGAAGTAATAGAAATAACAACAGCAAAAAAAATTGGACCTCTAAAGGTGTCAGTATTTATTCGCCAAGAGCAGACTCTAGAAAATAGACGACAAAGCAAAGAAATATTTTCATAAATAATGAGATGAATAGATGTAATGAAAAGAGAAACCACGAAATTAGCACAAAAAGCGTAGCGATAGCCATTATTATGAGTCTTTGAAATAAACAGTCTTCGAAAAAAATATAGATATTACAGAGAAAAGGGCAATGAGTATATAGGTTACAAAAAACAGAATGGAAAATTTGTGCCAGTAATTGATCGCAGAAAAAGGATAATACTTCCAAAATGCAACTTCCAAGTTTGTTCAACAGTACAGAATCGACATTACTCGGAGTCTAATGACGCATTGAGACAAACAAAATCGAAAAATTTTGTTAGTTTAACTTGGGATTTCAAAACCATGTATATCTCGATGATAGTTGTCGTGAAACTAACAAAACGTGTAACTACTAACAATATTATTTAAAAAAAGAGCAAGTACTGACACAGGTGTGTAAGTAAAGGTTCTTAAACACTTTTGGCTTGAAAGAGTTTATGATACGCAACTGGTATCTTAAAGCTGAGTCGGTTATGCATGTAGAAGCAAGTGATACTGAGTGTCGATAAATTATTTCTGTACAGTAGCAAACACGCACGAAAGAACACCTGTTTTAAGAGTGACGAGTTTGAATCTAAATATGTGTAGTACCAAATATACGTACGTACGTGATAATGAAACAAAAAAAAGTTTATGTCTGCCAGCCGGCTGTCGGTCCGTATGTAAACAAGTTAAACTTATTCGATTTTTATGAAACTTTATACAAAGACCTAATTCATAATTTCTAATTAGATTTAGGGCATATTCTGTGTAACCAAAAAGCCCGATTTTCTATACTGATTTTGAAATTTTTAAAATACTTAGAAAATATTTATTTTACTCATTTTGATTCAAATAAAAAGTTGTTTATAATTTAATTCTACGCAATTTTTGTTTAAACTTTTTTTGATCCGTAAAGTAATTACTGAGATATATCAATCACGTGACACTAATTGTAACAATACCTCCACCAATATCAAGTTTACAAAAAAGTTTAGGTAAAAAACTTGTTGGAAATTTTATTGTCTATAGCTTTTGTTTAAACCATTTTTACCTAAAACGCAATTTCATTTTCGCTTATCGGGGCGAAGTGGAGTTACGCTTGTTGTACACTCATGAAATTTAAAACTTGGACACCACAATTTCTGTAAACAAAAGTTTGCACATTGTGAAGCGGGCTTAAGGGTATCATTTACAATTCTAACAGCAGGTAGTCTCAGCAGGGGTTATCTTATAGAAGGACTGTACTTAATTTTTTTCTTTAAAGAATATATTTGAAGGTATCGCTAATTAAACACCATAGCTCGATTAATTATCGAATCAAAATTTTGTTTAGGAAATGTTTACAAAATAAAATTAGAAATAATTTTGATTTAAAAACGTCTACAAGCAATAACTTTTAAATTAAATCAAAAACTAAACATGGTTATTTGGGTTGACTGATTATTACTTATTTTTAAATAAATCTAACCTACTAATTATTGTAAGTTATTAAAAAAATCATTAAACTCTCTATTCATAATATTTAGTCCTTACAAAATGTATATTTTATGACGTTTCATTTTTTCTGTAGTTAATATAAAAAGTGAAAATAAAAACTAAGGCAATTCTTATTGTCAACGTATATATTTAGTTTTTGACAAGAATTTATTACATAATTATAATTAAGATACCAAGTTATAGTTTAAAATTAAATGAAAACGTTTTTTTTAAATAAAGGTATTACTATATAAATAAATATAAGAAATCAATAATGGGTGTGACCTCCATTATTATTGATACATTCTTGGAGGCGTCTGCTCATTGACGCTATCAATGTATCAATATAATGAATATTAATCGTTTCCATGCGGTATCAATGACTGCAATTAGTGCATTGCGGTTTACTGGTATAAAATTTGGCCCTTGTTGTCTTCGGATAACAGCAAGTATTCGAGCCCAAACATTTTCGATAATGTTAAAATCTTGGCTTTTTGCTTAAAGTTACTTGTTTCTTAAATTTCTATTACGTAGTAAACTTTTGCAACATCTCCAAGCATTAATTGCGTGTGGCAGTTTTGTTGTTGTTTTCTTCAGTATTTAAAAACGGAATAATTATATCCGATCCTTTTGTTTCTTTTTATTATTTCTAAAGGTTTACTCACGAGAGCTGGTTCTTTTTTAGAAAAAAACATTAACCATTATTTCATTATACGTTAATGTTATGTACTCTTTATTTGTTTTATACACATTTAACTAATTTATGTTTATTTAATTTTTTTTACAAATTTATACAGTGGGTCCTATAAGGTTTTGTCCACTTTATATGTTATCTGAACTAAATTATTGAAATTTGACAATTATAAACAGTGGGTAGTTATGTCCATTGTAAGTAAGAAATGAAGTTGTTGAATTGTTACATTTCTAGTCACGTTTTGTTTTATGTTAGTAATTTTTCATTGCCACTCAAATAAAAATAAATCTTTATAAAAATGCATTTATTGTTTCTGTTGAGAATTCAAATGAATTTTAAAGAGCGTCGGTAAAGCAGAGATTTTTGTGACGTCACGGTCGGGATAGATTTGAAATATCTTGTTTGTTTCCACGTTTTTCAGGTGTGTAATGTTTTAACATAAGGTTAGTGACAGTTTATTCAATGTTTCAGGATATTAAGATGCCATATTCAGTTTTAGGTTAAATAATAGATGCTACAAATTTATTTTTAAGTACGGGTCAAGTTTGTGAGGCATTGCAAGGAACGCCTGTCTTCCAGCAATTTCAGTGAAGGTGAAAACATTTTAAAATCAAAATATTTAATCCTGAGCAAAGCGACGAAGAGAACAAACAGGGAGATAAACATATACACCGTGTCCTACGAAAGGCGCCCATTAGACCCTAGCTTAAGTTGTTTGAGCAGTTCGAGTAGCTTAAACTTGTGATTTTTTTCTTTTTATAAAGGAAAGGAGGCCGAACTAAACCAATGCCAAAAGACTCGCACAATCTTTTGATTAAAAACCAATTTTGTCGTCCAGAATTTGATCCGGAAACATATCCACTTTTTTCAAAAATTACTTTATCAGAAGTTTGACCTCCTAATGCAGGGTTAACGTAAGAAATTAATCCAGTACGCGTAACCCATGTTATAAATTTTAGTGTTGTTCCTTTGTAATGAGAATAACACTTAATTCTAAAACATAGCCTATTGTGTCTCTGAACTGCTCTTTCAGTACAGTGTTCTGGTAAGATTCCATAATGTTTTTTTATTAATTCAGAATTTATTCCGATCGTGACGTCACAGCACCTAGTTGAAATTTTTTAGGCTAGGGTAGCATGTTTACCTAGAATTACAAATAGTAACAAAAAACACTGACAAGTAGGTATTGTTCAATTGGCATTAGTGAGATCTTTACAGTTGTGCAAAAATATATAGGGTGATAATATCACGTGACCCGAAATGTGACGTTTCAACAACGTCATCTGTTATAAAATGGGCATAACTACATATTGTTTATAATTGTCAAATTTCAATATTGTAGTTCAGTTTTTGAGATATAAACTGTCCAAAAACTCATGGGACACACTGTATATAAATAAATAAAAATTAATTGTAACTTGAATATTTATGTTTTATTCAATACTTCTTTTATTCTGACTTTTTTTCGTCTTTTTGCCCCAGTGTTACTGTTCGCTCCCTTTCCTATATTCTCTCTCTGTCTTGATTATCTGTTTTTTCATTATTTCGTTTACTACTTTTTTTTCCTACTATTATTTCCGTTGTAATAGTTTTTTCTAAACCTTGAAGCAAATGATTTGCCAAGACAAACCAACCCACAATTGCATACGGTTTGGAAACCACACTATACAGGTTTATTTTGATCTTTTGGGACACTTTACTAACACTTACATCGCAATACAATAATGACATGTACCTTACAAATAAATAATAGTATATTATACACTAAGGTAGAGAAGAGTGCTATTATTGACCGGATTTCGAGATCAGGAGGTTAATAATAGCCTTATCTACCGTAGTGTATATACAATTTTTTCCATTACTAACAAATTACCATAATATGTTTTAGTTATTAATCTATATTTATGTATGTACAAATATAATTCCGTTTTTTTTTATCAACGTACCTATGCTTTGTCATAAAGTTTGTAAAAACAATTGAGTTACCTTGTTTCTTTACGATTCTTGTAACATTTGTTACTTTTATATATAAAATTAATTAAAATGAACGAAGAAAATATTGAAAATGAACAATGTACTCCACCAGAAATGAGAGAGGTAGCAAAAAAAGTTAGTGAACAGTTGTTACCAGAAAAATCTAAAGGTTTGTACTTAAAGACTTATGTAGCTTTCAAAGACTGGTAAACAGCCAAGAAAACTGCAAACACTTCAAAAAATATTTTATTAGTGTATTTTCAACAACAAGCACAAACTAAAAAGGCATCGAGTTTATGGCCAATATATTCCATGCTCAAATCAATTATTTTTATAAAAGAAAATATTGATATTTCTAAATATTTTAAATTACAAGCATTTTTGAAGAAGCAAAATGCCAATTATATTCCCAAGAAATCGTTGGTATTTACGAAACCAGAAATTGAAAAATTCTTAAATGACGCATCAGATGAGACGTTTTTATCTACTAAAGTAATTTACAATGAATTAGAATTGAGTTGTTAAATTTACTATTCATTACTACAGGTTGTATTAGTAATTGCTATAGCTGGAGCTTGCTGAACTGATGAATTGTGTAATATGCTAGTGAAAGATTTTGATTTCCATGATGATATTATTATTATCAATATTCCAACCATTAAAAATAGTGCCGCTAGAAAATTTGTTATTTTAGAACCACATTGGGTTGATGTCAAAAAATACGTTAAAAACAGACCTACTCCAGATCAAGAAAAAATTTTTATTAGTTATCGTGGTAATAAACCTATACGCCAACATATTGGTTATAATACCATTAGTAAAATGCCAATGCTGATTGCACAATTTTTAAAATTACCTGATGTAAACAAATATACCGGACATTTATTCAGGCGCACTTTAGCTACGATTTTAGCAGAAAGTGGTGAAGATTTATTACCCCTTAAGCAGCATGGAGGGTGAAAGTCCTCCACAGTAGCTGAAGGATATATACAGGAATCACTAGCAAATAAAAAAAGAATTGCTGGTGCAGAGTGCAGTAAATAGTACAACTCTACCAGCTATCGCTCAACATGAGTATCCCGGACTATCCAACAGGTCAGTTGCTGCAATTCCGACACAAGTTATTTCCGATTTACTAATTCCTGACGTACTTATCCCAAACAGAGAAATTCATACTTCTGATCCGAATACTGTATCAATACTTCAGTTCGATGTTCCAGGACCATCCTACAGTTCAGTTCCTGTGGTCCCTACCAATGTTATACCTGATGTACTAATTCAGAACGAGGAAATTAATATACCAGTGGAAAGTTTAACAAGTACTGCTACAATGAAAGTGGTTAATGTGACTTATAATAACTGTACCATTAATTACTATGTTAAAGATAACAATTAATTTAGGTTAGACTTTTCGTGTTATATTTCTGTTTATTTTTTTTTGTTGTGTAAGTTAGATTTAGATGTATTTATTTGGAATGCATATACTTTTGTTTTGTACTGTGAAGTATAGTTGGTTGCCTAAATATACATTCGTTTAATTTACTAATTAAATACATATTTGTATTTTATAATTTACTTCGCCTTGACTATCAACAATGGAACAATTTATTATTGACCCAGGTCAATAATAAATTTATCGTTAGAGGCGTCTGGCAGGAGGTAAAGAAAAACAATTTTCGATTTAACTACCAGGCAATAATGATCATTTCTAAAGCTAGTAATGGAAAAATAAATAAATAAATATACTCTCAGTTTCACACATTCCTCCAACAAATGTTCCACGTTTTCCCATTCCTCTCTGCACACTCTACATTTTCATTTCTTATATTTCCAATGGTATTTTTCGCATCTAAATGTTGCTGTTACTTTTGAACTTAGTAAGTAGGTATTTCAGTTTTTGTTCTGAAGTTATTTCTTTGTACTTTCTTTTTTATCTTTGCTGTTTTTTTGAGTCTGAGTATCCTTATCTGTTCTTATTATTTCCTCTTCTGAGTTTTTTTCTTTCAATTCTTATTCTTTCCACTTCTTTTTGCAAACTTGTTTTTTGTATAATAAATTTTTCTTTCTTCTTGTTCTTGCTTTATTCGTTGTTTCTTTACTCTTCTTCATCACTAATATAACATTGTGTTTTTTGTTTTTATTTATATCATTTTAGTATCTCATAGCCCTTTTCTTGTTTGTACTCTTATTTTTTCTAGTTTTATTGCCTCCCTGCATGTCTATTATATTTTAATGTTTATAGTGCATTATCGTAACCACTATGGGCAGCTTTAATAAAAAGCACGTAATTTTTTCAAAATCGGGATAAGAAAGAAATTTACTTTTCTTCATAAACTTTATTATTTTAACAGTATTTCTATACTAATTTGAACCACAGTTAATGCTTTTGCCAAAATCACTAACTCTATAAAACTTGCATGTTTATAAAATTATTTGTGTGACATTTGATTTTTATGTCTTTTTGAAAGTAATTTTTTTATTAATTGTTTTTGTATTTTGTTTTACGGGTATTATAATTTGTTTTTTTTATATTTTTGTTTTAAATAAACGAGATTCTCTGGTAGTTTAAAATATCACTTATGTCACCTTTCTTGAAAAGGAAATAAATAATGACGTTTTAAAACTACTAAGAAAGTGTCCAGAATTATATATTTTATTGTATAAAAGTACTAACTAATTTTGAAAACTGTCTGGGACGTTCTTAAAAAATTCACCCTATCGTTACCGGGCATCTTATTGTCTTTAACAAACTGCTTATCTAGTAGCTCATTCTGTATTTTAGGTTCTACATACGCTATTCTACGAGTATTCAAAGGGGGATTTAAAACTTTCTTAAAGTATTCATACAATTCTTTTATTGTAATATTTTCATCGACTTGATAACTTTTTTGTTTAAAGAAACGATCACATTTCCAAAACTGACTGGCATCTCTAACTTCATTTAATTTTTCTCATGTTATTACAAATAAATGTGTATTCCTTTTTCGCACTCAAGTTTTAATTGTTACGGAATTTGTATTTCTAAACAATTTCTGTAGGCTAAAAATCTTTCTACGATAATTCTACATTCAGAATCTATTTTTGTTGTCGACATCTTTAATTATTTTTATCAAATCACCACTACTAAAAACTGCCAAATCACCTAAAGCGGCGTCTACACTATGTCGCGGTTGGCTGTTGGCACTGCCAATTTGGCAAAGCCAATACACTGTAGACGTGGCCGTTGGCATGCCGCTGAGCCAATGGTTTGCCAACGAAAATCGCTCTAGTGTCGGTCTCCATCAAAGGAAGCCAGTGAGAGCCGGTAGTGGGGACGAACCAACCGTTGGCTTCACGCGGCACCCACGTGGTTCAGTTGTGGGTGAAGCAGCGCCCTATTCAGTTATTGAGTGGACCAACGCGAAAGTGTGTGAACTTATTGAGCTTTACCGTGATTGTCCTGTTCTATGGGACTACCATTTGAAAGTGTACAAAGATAGAAATAAGAAACAAGATGTTCTACAAGAAATCGCAGATACTTTTAGTGTTGATAAACAAGTTGTGGAAAAGAAAATTAAGAACCTAGTGTGTAATTTTTTACGTGAAATAAAGAAGGAGAGAGACTCAAGTAAGTCTGGTGCGGGAAATTCTAATGTATACAAGAGTAAATAGTTCTGCTTCAACAATATGCTATTTCTCAAGGATCGAAATACACCTAATAAAATGACGAACACAATCACGCAGGTAAATATATATTAACACAGTAGATTCATAGAATAATTAGTAATTATATTTTACATTAATATACAACACATGACATAGTTTAGAGCTTATTATTTGTCGTGTTGAAAGAATACTATTCCAGCCGGCGAAGTAAAAAAGTTCTAACGGCTTGTGCTTCTTCAGTGCTTCTTCTTGAAATTCGAGGAATGTTGACCAAAGCTTGATTTGAAGGGGATTGTCTCTAAATTCTTGGATTGATCTCACCTGTGGTTGAGCACTTAGAGTCGAGTTCCGGGGGGATTGTACACGGTTTTGTAGTTACTTTTCCTCAAGTAGTTGTGCAGATAAAGTACTGCCAACACCACCATCGTATCCCGCGCTGGTGTAATGGCATAGGTCTTCGTAGTATGCGGTATACAAAGGATATTATGCCAAACACATTCTCAGACACTCTACGTGCTCTACTTAACCGATAGTTAAACACTCTTTTCTTGAATTTTTTTTTGAGCACCTGGAAATGGTTTCATAATGTTTTTTGATATAGCAAAAGCATCATCAGCCACAAAAACATACGGTGTTTTATCTATTCTTCCAGGAAGAGCAGCAGGAGGAGGAAAATGTGTGACTAAACACACCTCCGTCTGATATTCTTCCTTGACAGCCAACATTTGCGTAGATAAAGTTGTAGTGCGCATCTACCACCGCAAATAGAACTATACTAAAAAACTTCTTGTAGTATTCTGTGCCACTACAAATAAGTGCTTGCAACGTAATATGTTTCCTATCAAAGGCCTCCACACAGTTTGGGAAATTCAACTTATCATTGAACTCTTTTGAAATAACTTTCTACTCTGCTTCAGTTTGTGGCATCTGAAACAAAATGACAACGATATGGCAATATCCAATCATTAATCTTTTCCTTTTTTTCAGGACGAGCATACAAATGAAGATGAAGATGCTGCAAACGAAACCCAGATTGTCAACCAGGACCAAGTTGCTGGACTAAGTAAAAATACACCTGGAAGAGGTGACAATGCAAATAAAAGTTTGCCAAAAGAACCGTCTGTTCGGCCAGGCAAAAACCCACAAAAAAAACAAAAGACATCAGCTACGGAAGAAGCTCTGTCAATTATCAGAGGTATCCAAGGCCGGCATACATGAGGGATGGATCAGTTCAAGTCTTTTGTCCCAATCTAAACCCACATTTTGAGCAGCCGTCTTTTTATGGACAAACACAAGCAACCTCTCCACAGTCAGCCATGAGTCCCACGTCTTCAACCCATACGGTAACGGAGAATGACTCTATTGACACTATATTGATGCACCTGTAGTTCCCACCCCATCTCTTCAAAATTCAAATTTGTGTTAGACTTTTGTTCATTTTTTGTTGTAATAAACTTAAGACACATTTTAGCCGAGTAAATGTTTCATTTGTAATAGAGAATGCTTTGTTGTAATAAACTTGAGACATATGTTGACCAAATAAAGGTTTTATTTGTAATAGATTATTTCTTCTTACCTTGATGTAATCCTGTAAAGTGCCGACAATTGCTTCACAAACAATCGGGATGATGGCTGATATTATTTGCTTTGAAATCTTGAATGTGTAACTTAACAAGTGGAAGAGTCTCTCGTTGCTAAAAACCGCAGAGTAACTGCAAGGCGTTTATGTGGAGGAATAGCACTTCTGAAGAGTTTGTCTTGTTTCTGGATAATATGAGCTATCTTATTTAGAAGACCTTTAAAGTTACTGCTTCTCATTCGAAAAAAGTTTTGGAAACCACATCTAGATCTGTACTCGAGGTTTAATTCGTCTGCATCTTCCAATAACAAATCCTTCATTAAGTCACTAATTCCGTATTTTCTTCTACTTTAAAGGCTTGGACGCACCCAAAGCCGTCGCTTGCGCCGTTTACGCACTTTTTCGCTGATAATTATAAACGCACCTAAAGCAACTAGTACATCCTCCTTGGCAGACATTTTGAAACTGAATGCCATTCCAGGTGTAGAAGGCAAGCCAAAATCCGCGTTACCGCGTTGGCTTTGCTAACCCGGCATTGCCAACAGCCAACCGCGGCATAGTGTGGACGCAGCTTAATGCAACAATTTTTTGGTTTAATTTAGCTTTATAATTTTTTGTATTTTTTGATTCCCATATAAGTTTGTGCAGTAATAGCATTGCTTTATTAACCGTATCTTACTGAATGTTGCAAGTTAACTTAATCGGATAGTGGTCACAAAATATCTCATTTTCTACATTAAATTCAAATAGATAACGAATGAGATCTGCAGTGGCTACACGCAGGTCAACAACTGAAGAGCCGTTTTTGGATACAAATATACATTCGTCTTCAATATCGCCTTTTGTTTTTCCAATAAGTAATATTAAATTAAAATCGTCAAAGAATCCTAATAAGTTTCTACCTTTTATATTTAAAACCTGATTTTTAGAATTTCTATACAAACGTTGAATAATTGAACCACCGGTTATGTTTTTTGGAATTATTTGTAAATTACTTATTATAATTATAAATTTAAATGTATCATATTTATTTATAAGTTTATACAAATTTTGAAAATCTTGCAGTCAATGATTGTAATTCAAATAGACCCGACTATATAATAGAGTCTATCAGTATTAGTGTTTTTGCAATTTCCTTTTACGACCACCTGTTGATCTAAATTAAAGAATATTATAACATTTTAAGATATATTATCTTTTTTTATTTCATAAATACTTTCCCTACTTGCTCTCCTACACTGTATTCTCGAACAGCTGGCATCTCAAGTGATAATCACTAAGTACCTTTTCAAATTTACAAAATAACTTTCATCCTCAATAAAAGTTTCAAAAAGAAAAAATACATCTAGTTTCTCTAAAAACAACTTAAATTCTAGATTATAAATTAAATTTTTAACTCTGATATGTTATATGATATTATTCTAAAATGGTTAATAGCTAAATCTTGTTTATACGACAGCCTTGGACGATTTTGCCGATGAGGATTAATCTGTCCTAGGTCGAAAAAAATCTTGAAATATTTCTGACTGTTTTAAGTCATTCATTTTTGCTTTAGTTCTTTCCCTTTTCTTAGTTAGTCATCATCAGTTGGTGAAGGGGAACTAATATCTTCCGTTATCTCTAAGTCGGTTTCTAAATTATTTTCTTTAATCAGTTCTGTGTAATGAGTAAATATTCTATCAATGACAAGTCAATTTCCTCTGATCTTGCTGTCACGATCTGATTTCCTCAACTTTATATGAATACTATTTAACTTTTTACGAGTAATTTGGGTATTTCTATCATAATCCGGAATCACTAAAATTTTACTTTCTTTCAATTTAGAGGCATTTCGTAAGACTTCCCACTTTTGAATATTAGCTATAAATGAAACGATCACTGGCCTTGCCTTCTGTTTAAATTGTCCTAATCTCTTTACATAGTTTAAATCGAACCTCTCTATTCACACATTTAAGATTTTAGTACACAGGTCGATTACACTTTTTTGTAATGATTCTGTAGTTTCGTTATTCACTTCTTGTAGCCCAAAAAATATGATATTGTTTCTCCGAATATTGGCTTCAATGATTCTCTGCTGTTTTAAAACAACTTCTTTAAGCTGAGAATTTTCTCTTTTTATTTTAACTATTTGCTTTAGTTGTTCTTCCAGAAAAGGTAAGATGTTTAACGCACTAGTTTTGTTTTCTATAGTTTGCTTAATTTCTTCTTTTAAATTTAGTTTGAATTTTTTTAATATGTTCTCTAATTTGGAATCCATGTTAATTTATAAATATCGAAGTATACGTATATGCTTTAAAAAGTAGGCAGATTGAGTGTCCTTCACTTGTTACTTTATACAGGGTAATTTATAACTATTGGGACATAGGCTAAGGGCGGGTTATTTAGACCAAAATATGACCATGAAACACAATATGCCTTAATAAAATATTGCCGTGGAAAAAGATACAAGCCGTTAGGTAAAATTTTTTCTTCATTTTTTGTTAATAATTTTACTGTAAATTTATCAAACTTTTATCAAAATCTACAAAGAAGCATAGTTATCTGACAGTCCAAAACGTACCCTTAATAAATAAAGTAATATTTGAAATTCTCTTCTGACACTACGAACTACTCTAAAGCGTTTTCTGGGAAACTAATAAAATTATCGTATTTAAACACGAGTACCAATATGGTGTAGAAATGATGTTTACGTCATATTCTCTAATCAAAATTACTAAAAAGTTTTCTCAAAAAAAGTTACCAGTCGATTTCATCATCATGAATCATTCACGTAGCGCCCTCTACTACAAATTGTAAAATAGTACATAAAATAATGTTCTTGGTTTAAGTTATGCCTCTTTGCCAATTTTGATAAGAATCGATAAATTTACAGTGAAATTATTAACAAAAAATGAAAAAAAATTTTAAATTTAACGCTCTGTATCTTTTTCCACAGTAATATTTTATTAAGGAATATTGGGTCCTATGGTCATATTTTTCCCTAAATAACCCACTCTTAGTTTATGTCCCAATAGTTATAAATCACCCTGTATGTACAATTTTTGGTATAAAAATTCGTTCGCTTTTCAGAACAAAATTTAAAGTAATCTACACTTTATTCAAAAATTGCAAAGGTGCAGCCCAACAAACGCATACGTTGCGGATAACAAATGTTTGAACGGTTCAAAAACTCAGAGCAAACTTGTACCTAATTAATACATAGTTAAAATTTCAAAAATATATAAGTTGTAAAACTAAATATTGTTCATTACGAGCGCTTTTCCGCCCGGGTCTACACTCGATCTACACACTTAGAAAAGTTATTGGATTTTTACATTATCTGCAATGCTATCTGTTATCACACGGCACGATGCATACGTCTGCTTAGCTTGAAATCTCAGACAAAACTCCATTTGGTCACATATAAGTAATATAATTAAACGTTTTACCATAATTTTATTTATCATGTGTGTTGAAGAATAATATAGGAATACTGTCAAAATAAGAAAGATTATGAAGAAAAGTTAATTACTTTCTTAAGTATGTAGATTTTTTTAGTACTATCTAATAGGTGACTAAAAAAGATTTCTCTCCTTGTACAGGGCGTGTCTCGACGATAGCATGTATATCTTCGTCCGTCTGTCGACCCAAAAAATTTCAAAACCATAACATATGATTTTTAAGATAAATGTGTTTTATCCTACTGATCACGAACATCCAATTTGTTTATCAACGCAATTTGCATTTTTAATGAGTTAAGAATTATACTCGAAACATAATATCAATAAGTGAACGTTAACATGCTACTTTAAATATAATTAAATTTTATGTATTGCAAAGTGAAAATAAAAATACAATATTCCAAAAATGTAAATCACCATTTTAAACAACTATGTGTTATTTGAATATTTCTTTGAATCATCAATGAAACAACAGCTAACGTTTATTATTTTTCCTTTAAATGATATGAATATTCAAAGCGGCGTTTAATATTGATTAAAATGAATTTCGAGTTTAAAAATTTGAATTTACAAAAGTTCACGTTTAATTGCCCGATTTGTACGATTCGTAGTCTTCTGATTGTTATTCCTTCTGCGTGTTTGGGTTATGGGCCTTTCTGTTCAGTATTATCTTTAATTGTCCGTGTATAACGCTCGTTTCGTGATATAGATATAGCTGCGTCAAATTGCTTTTGGTTTTCAGATCTCAGTCACATTTACTAAATTCCCTCTGCGGGTGATAAGTGAATATTATATAAAATTTATTACAGGCATGTAGTAATTACGACTTAATTATCAACGAATTAAATGTGTTAAAGCTTTGATGTGGTTTGCAATAAACCAGCTGTATTCAGAGTTACTGTGTGCCGTACGGATTTATGCACATACATATTTGTGGATTTCAATACAACCGTTGCAATCAAAATCGGTAAATCGAAACCCACAACAAACATATCGTTTTCCAATTTTTCTCTACCAAAAAAATTTCCATGCCAACACATCACACACTTTCATTGTAGACACCTATTATTATCATGTATTTATCGAAAATCCTACGTACCATAATATAAGGTCTAATGATATTTTACATTTTATTTTTCTTAACCTATTGACTTTTATATTTTTATATACTCTTCTCTTTTATTTTGTGTAACTTCCCTTACGTTTGTGACTTCTCCCAAGACCTTATATATTTCATTTTATTAGTACGACTCAGATAACTCAGTCAAAGATAGTTTCTTTTCTACTCTTACTCTAGAATACTAATATTATGGATCAATTTTTAATTACAAAATAGTTGGATTCTAAAATATCGTGCGGGAATATTTTTGCACTTGTTACGGAATGAGCACAAACATAACGTTGCGTTTGGGTACAATTACTACCAAAAATTTTCTTAACGATGCTTAACTTTAGTAATATCAGATATAAATGACACAATTTAATTTTGAAGATCCAGTATAACTCGTTTTTAAAAAATTAACTTCTAAAAAATTTAACTTTTAAATACTTGATTGTTGTTTGAAAGTGTAATCAGTCAGTAGCTAATACCTATATGTAAGAGAAATTCGAATCAATTAAAAATACAAATTTATAGTTTATTGTAACCATGCAAAGGCAATATTTGTTGTAGTTATTGTCAATTTTTTATTCGCTGATGGAAGTATCATAATCTACACCCTACGAACCTATGCTTTTCCATGTATGACAAAGGTTAAACAAACATCTTTGTTGTCACGATTATATACAATTAAACTATAATATTAAATGTATGAACAGAGTCTTCAACTTAATAAGTTAGTGTGTTGTTCATTACCATTAGTAAGTTGAAGTTCATCATTATTATGGATGTAGCGTTTAAAATTGAGAAATTTAAGTCGTCGGGAACCTAAAATGACCTGGTTTATTAAAGCAAAAAAAAAGCCAAAAATTGTTCTTTAAGAGATAGTCGCATAATTTTATTCAACCTGGTAACAACGGATAAAGTTATTGGTATTACGGTGAAACATCTATGAAATATAAAGGGGCTGCAATTAGAGACAACGATGATAATCTTAAAACTAATACACCACACATTTACACTCAATTCATACAAACTTTAAACTGATAAAACACAAGGTATTAAAGAAGCTGCAGCACATGATAATGTTATACCCTAGGATACAGTTTTTGCAAGCTTTGGAAGGAATGAGTGGGTTCATTAAAACAAGATATTCAAAAGATAATTTGTTATAAATTACAGCAAGTTTAAATAAGCTCAGTAACTTCACATTCACTAACAAAAGTAACAATTTACAGAATTATTTTACTAATAATTATTCAAATCCTTACATATTGGTCCGAAAACTGTTGAAAGAATAAGTCAGAGTTAACTATATTTGTCACACTTTGAAGGTAGATAAGTAATGTCTTCTTACATCAGGTTGAATATAAACAGCCAAATGTAAAGTTATTACCTTTGACCTTTAAAACTAAGAAAGTGCTTTCCTTCGAGCATGCGCTATTATCCCCATTTTACTAATTAGAGAAGGTTTTGTACATAATTCTTCTTTTGATTTATCAAAATGTTAATACATAACTTAGATATGTATCACAGAGTTACTTTTTAGAAGAATTTCAGTTTTCTGTTAAAAATATTTTTGTTTTTGTTATTTTATTTTATTTAAAGAAATACAGTAACATACAGTTTTCGAAAAACTTCAAATACACGTATTCTTTTCTAAGACTGATTTGTTGTTGAAATCTGTTAGTGAATTGGCCTTTTTACTATTTTGGAGGAATCGATGAATTGAACGTTGGAAAATGAAGCATGACAATTTATCTCTTGCAGAGTTGTGCCTGAGTTGGGCTAATGCAACAATTGTTGATCAAATTTTTTTTCATAAAATATTAGTAAATCAATTACCTACCATGACTATCAGGTTGGCAATCCTTGACACATTTTAAAGTGTTTTCATTTTCAAAGTTTATTACTAGCAATGTATAGATTAGAAAACAAGTAAAAGTGCACATTTTTTCTCCAAAACTGTTATTGTACCTTTCCTTAGTGCAATTAAAAAGAAAATAAAGTTATCAACTTTATTAAAGTTGATTCTATCCTATGAGAAACCATTAAAATAAACCAAAAATTGATTTGGCATATAACAATAAACTACGCATTTCTGCAAGTATTTGCTTAAAAAAAAATAAACTATTATAAACACATAATGTATCTCGGCAACAATGCTATAGCATGCCACACAATCAATTTTTTTATTTCTTTATGATCCAATGCTCCCGGAAGAATCAATTTACTGATTTGCTGTCTTATTTATTGTGTCAATTATCTGGAATAATATTACAGCAATAACTTTTAATTATATACTTACTGCAAACTGCTAACCGCAAAATAAAAAACTGTGCCCTTTTTTAACCTAAATTCAAAAGTCTGCAACACGTTTGGAATTGCTTTTCCGCACTCATGAAACGTGTGACGAAGTTTCCACTCATGCGGAATATGCTGTATTCTAAACTTGTTACCGCACATACTATTGTAGGGTCTATTTTCCAACTTTACAAAACAACACAACAACAACAAAATTGAACAATTATAACATAACTGAAATTAACCTTAAACAAAATAACTTAAAATTATAACAACAAAATAACAAATAAACTCTACATAGTATGACAAAGTACCTGATAAGGAGACTTAAAAGTTAAACCATACGCCGGTCGCGTTCTAGATTGTCTGTTAGAAAGGGACTTCAAAGGTTCCTGGGTGCATATCTATTTAGACACCATATATAACATCCATGCTAAATATTTTAGGTCTACGCATTGATAAACAAAATGCCAATATTGTGCCACACGTTTCGCTGTAGACCTACCGTTTGAGTTGATCTTCGACCATTAAAGTACGCACCTCGCATTAAGAAAGCAGTAGGTTCTACTCATTTAATAATATGTATCATTAGGATTTTATACCATTGACAACCACTGTACTGTCGATTGTCGATGTTTTGGCCGCTGCGCGCAAATTTTATTAAAGTCTCAATTTGATGATTTCTTAGCCATACCGAGTATTATAGCTGACCTCGCGTTTAATTATC
This sequence comes from Abscondita cerata, assembly GCA_030710515.1. Lineage (NCBI taxonomy): Eukaryota > Metazoa > Arthropoda > Insecta > Coleoptera > Lampyridae > Abscondita > Abscondita cerata. The sequence continues at coordinate 277,743 of JALBCR010002324.1, read as the reverse complement.
ACAAGACGTCAGGGGAATGCTTAATGAATTCTAATAACACTCCTCACAGAACAAAAAAATAAGACAAAATAAGATTAATAGTGCGCCAGAATCAATCATATACTCTATCTGGCAAGTTGTGTAGTTGTGTGCGCAAAGTCAAACTCTCACATTTTGCGCACCAATTTGTTCTTTCTTACAAAGTAGTGTTTGTAAAATTAGATTTACGCAATGTTGGAAATTTACATAGACTGCCTTTAGAGCGGGTAAACTCTAATTTAATAAAAACTGTTATTCACAATTGTATGTTTTCACCTAATCAACACTTTTAATGACCTAATTAATTTATTTTTACGAACATTGATGAACAGCAAGTCACTCGCGCAATCTTAAAGGTGTAGATTTAGTGGAGTTGTTCCTACAAAGCAGAATTAAATTATATATTAGGAATAGGGTGAGTGTCATGGAAAGAACCTCCTGCACTGCGACTGGATTAGATCTTTTGTGCCCTCCTCCAGTTGGACTTAAGAAAAGTGTATGTTTTTGACAAAGATCTAATCCCTAGTCGGGAGTTTTAGTAGATCTTCTTCCGAAATGAAGTTTAGTTCTAAGTGTTTGTATCTCCTTGGCCGGGCACCACATGATGATGTGGTCCATGCGCTTCACCTCGTCACCACAGTACCTGCATGAATATCATCCACTAGTCCTACTTTTCAAGTGATACCTGCAATGGATGTGTCCCGTTAGTATTCCACAGAGTAGTTTTAACTCTCTTCTGCGTAAGTTTAACAGTTCCTTCCTCTTTGTTGATTAGGGCTAAGAATTTTTTAGAATGTTTGAGACCTGGCAAATTACTCCAGGTTTTGTTAACTTGTTTGTTGGCGCAGTTGGTAATAACCCCCTGATAATCCTTCTGGCTAAAGCCGTACATAGGAGTCTCCAGTCCAGTGTTCCCTAGTGGAGTACCAAACATTGTATTTATAATCAAAGATTATTGTAAGGTTTGTCTGGTCGTTGACTGCAGCCATATCTAATAAAGGAGTGGGTTTAAAAATTTCTAAATGACCTTTAAGGTTGTCTTCTTTAAAATGGTATGCTTTATGTAACTTGTGGGTCTATTTTATAGTTTCTTCTTGAATTGCCCCCGGTAGAGGATCTAGACTGAGAACGATTTTTATCTCGATTGTAAGTGCGGATTTCATGGCACCTATGGGGAGCAGACGTGCAAGCTTTTTACCTTTGTCAACTTGCGTGGTACTTTGGTTTACTTTCCTTCACCAAACTGCGGACGCATAGAGAACTCCAGGTCTGACGACCTGCTAGTAGATCCTCTGGGGTGCAAACTCATGTTTTGCCAACCATTTAACGGCATTCCATACATTTTTTATGGCTTTATGGGTAATTTTAGCCAAGTGACTCTCCCACGTTAATTTTTGGTTCAGTGTTACCCCCAGGTATTTTACCTCGTTAGAGAAGAGAATAGTGATTTCATTTAACTGAATACTTGGAATATTTAAATTCTTTCGTTTAGTAAAAGCTACAATAGTGATTTTATTTGGGTTTATGTCCATGCCTTCTTTTAGACACCAATTGCATGATAGGTTAATGGCATTTTGCATTTTCTCCTCAATAATAAAGTCATGCTTGCCCCTTACGGTTATTGTTATGTCATCAGCATAACCAAGAACGTTATAACCCTCTCTACTCAGGTCATTTAGTAGTTCATCCACTACTAGCGACTACAGTAGTGGGAATATGACTGTAGTGCTTACCACATGGTTAGCGCTACTAATGCTGGTGGATACCTCTCTACCCATCAGCATGTTTTTTATTCATTGAATGATATAGCCATGAATCTCTCTTTTTCTGAGAGACTGGGTCATAGAGTCATAGGTGGGGTTGTAAAACGCGCCTATCTATGTGCACAAACACTGATAGGGTTATTTTTTTTTACTCATGTGCTCCCTCTATAGTTTTTATAATTTCATGTAAAACTGATATCGTTGATTTGCTTTTCTGATAGGTAAATTGGTGTTTATGAAAAGGTTTAAGTGTCAGTTCTTCGGTCCAGATATATTAATCCACTAGTTTTTCCATAAATGACAAGAGACTTATTAGACGGTATGACTTTGGATCATCTTAGGGTTTTACACCCTCTTTGTGTCAAAATATGACTTTTACTTTTCTCCATAATTGAGAAACATTGTCATGTAACAAACTAGATCTAGATATTTTGATAAGTGTTGGTAGTAGGTGTCCTGCTTTTGTTAAATAAGTGTTGGTACACCCTCGTTTCTTCAACTACTATGCACCCTGAAAGATGTTTTGTGATAAGAGCTTTTACAGTTTCCTTTAACTGCACCTCTATTTCCTTGGCAACTTTTTGATAGAGCCCTCTCTTAGATTTACGAAGTCTCATATTGAATTCGGTAAGAATCTTACGGTATTCTTCCCAGTTGTTAGTTCTCTTTGATTTGTTAAATTCCTTCTGCCCTTGTTTTGCAATTTGCTTAGCGCATTGTTCCACTAGGGTACCTTACTCTTAGTCTTTTTGGTTTTGAGGGGATCGATTCATTATTATTGTTAAGAAAATGAAAGGTAAAGCAAAACAATTGTTAAAACTAAACTTTTCTTGCAAGATTGAATTATAAGTTTCTATTGCAGATGCGTTATAGTTCACACAAATCAAAGAATGGAATTATTTCTGAAGCATTATTGATTTTTTTGTAAAAAAAATAGTTCAAACTACCACAGAGAGATGAACTAAACATATTCTTTAAAATGATTAGTGCACCAATTATTAAAAAAACGAGAAAATTACAAAAGCGAGAGTGACTTAGAAATAATAAAATGAATTATGATTTAGATTTATTATAACCTCAATTAATTGTATTAGTGCTACAGTAGCAAAGATTGAAATGTTTTAAGTGGACATTCGCTTGAACTGAACAATTTTCCTCCAATAACTAAAATAATACAAAAATTTGTAAAATTTAAATTGAGAGATTTTAAGCAAAACGTAGTTATAATATATTTGACAACAATGTACATGACGCCTATGATGACGCAATTTCGTACTTAAAATGATTCTACAATACATAACGTCAATGTACTGGTATAATGAGTGTTTCAAGAATTTGTTGCAAAGTGGTTAAATGAATTGTTATGAACAGGTGTTACAAAAAGCACGAGATTTGTTTAGTAGCGAGAGAAACGTAGCGGGGCAATTGCCTATAAAAAGCATGTACTGATGTTTATAAAACGAATTGCATTCTGTACTTTTTCTACGACCAACACAAAAATACTAAAATTTAAAAATTACTTTATTTCAACTTCACAACCCAGTAAACACAAAATCAATCTTATTTTGAAACAATTTCGTAACATGAATTTTATGTTTCGTTTGTATTTCAATTCCTAAATTCAACATAGGTGATAATTGTCAAGCACAGTTTCGATCATTTTGTTTCATTACATTTGTGATGATTTTTAACCGTTTCATTTTAAACGAAACCGTGGTGCTTATTTTGTTTCAATATTGTTTCGATTCCTAAATTTCGGTTTTTTATCGTTACATCGCTGATATTTGTAACCGTTCATTTTTAAATGAAACTGTAGTGTTTATGTTATTTTAGTTTTGTTTTGATTGTTTATTAATGAAAAATTTTCGGTTTAACTACTATGATTTACAATCGATACAGAATATTTGCTTATGTTTTAAAACATTCAATTTTCATTTATTACACACAAAAGATTAATACTGATAATAAATAAAATAAAATAATATAAAATGTCAAACGGATTAACATGCTTTTACGATATTGTAGACCTTTTCACGTTATCTTCCTTGCTAAAAAACTTCTTTTCCACAAAGAACAAAGTAAGCTATCAAAGTTGTAACGGTTGAGGTTTACAAATAACAACGGCTCTAGAGGAACAAACAAAAAAAACAAAAAGAAATACGGATCAACGTAGTGTATTAGGTTCGTGAAGAATAAATTATTTAGGTAGAGTAGCAGCTTTACGTCGGAGAGTGGGGGGTTCTTAAGAAGTTTTAAGAAATTAAACTGTTGTCTAACAAGGCGCCACCTGCTGGGTAAAAGAAAGAAGTAAAACCGACCAACAGAAGATCAACAGGTTTTACTTAAAGCCTAATACGCTAGATCAAACACAACAATTAGTCTTAACAGAAAGACAGACAATTTAACAAAAAAAAAGCAAACAAATCTTACAGTAATATGTGAATGAGACAGAAAAAGAGACTGTCGGATGTATTTACGTACGTTAGCAGTAGCCTCGCTTAATAATAAGTAATTTATACAAATAATGTACCGGATTCACAGGTAAGCTTTAGTCACACCAAACGTAGTGTTAATGTTCCAATTGAGGATTGGCTAATAGGAATACTCTGTGTACATATATCACTTACCCAAGCGATTTATCTAGTCGAACATGCAACGACACCGACTTAAACTAATATTAAATGGGGTAAGTACCTCCCGCAAACCCAAAAGGCCTTTTGTTTTCGCGTCAATCGCTCTAAGTGAAGCGCACGAGCCCGTATTGAGCTGATGATAAACTTTCGACTGTGGAGCGTACCACCAAATAAGGTTTTACTTAAGAACTAAACATCAAAGCCGTTTCATTAACAATAAATAAGTTACTTAAATAAGAAAGCTGTAATTTGATAAACGAAGTTCCGAGAGTAAGAATTCTCTGCTAGCGACGATATCGACAGATTGTGAAGTTAGGTAACCCCAAGATTCTGCTTAAGGAAGGTGTGCGAAGAGAAACGGAAGGCGTTAGGCTCCCTCGTTGAAGTTATGAAACATAACCAATCCCTGCTAGACGTTATAGCCACCAATTGCCTGCAGCTATCTAATGCAAAACCGTAGTTTTTAATGGACAAGGAAGGTCTTAATCAGCCACTCCAGCACCCCCAGGAGTTATCCAGACATAACAAGCAGCAAAATCATTAAATCAAGATACGTGCTAAAAAGAATTCCACGTGACAAAGAAAAAAGAAAAGAATGTATACTTACGGTAGAATTAACCGGATATAAACTTAACCAATTTTTATTGGAAATCGTATAACACACATAAATGATTCGTGTAAATTTTAATTTAAGGTGAACGCTAAAACACCCGTGCAGAAAAACGTAGAAAAAGAAGATGTCCGCTTTTCGTCTAGGAATCCAACTCGATTTTTATTTTCATCCAATCGAAAATTAGCAAAATATACGACTTTCGTCGTAACATATCAATCGCGACATACCTGTAACATATTCTCTCGACACACGTTTTAGATTCATAAAACAAAACCGTAACAAAGTAGTAATAAGAATACAGCCCCATTTTAAAAGAAAAGATATACATGTAAATATATTTTCACTACTTACCGATTTTGTAATTTGGTCTTGCTGCATGTTTATTTTAGTAAAACAAAATATCACAATTATTAAAAACTATACACTGTTCGAATGCCACGTACTAAATGCGTGCAACTTCTCAATAGAAATGACTCGGGTCTGAACTCTATGAATGTTAAGCTGATTCTGCAACGTCATCACGAATTACAGTATTTTTTGTTCAACATTTATAGCTTTTTGCTCATGACATGATTAAAATGATTATCATTACTTACTCCGTATTTATTAATCATAGTAGTACATGATTTAACTCCTGCTTTTCAGTTAAGTAATATATTGTTTGATGCCTTTACTTCAAGTATCAACACGTTTTTTTGTGTTTCGAATATTTATGTCGCCCATAAAATAAAAATAGTTTTTTTTTATAAATGTAATTAAATACATAAGTAAGTTAATACAACAACCCTAAAAAAGCTTTTAAAGAATCCAAACAACTTTAATTTTTAGAATATAGATAAAATTATGTACCCAAAACACTTTGAATTTTTGTGATTGCAAACAGAATTAAATCTATACAACTGAAACAAAATCTAACTGCAAAGAACTGTTTTTGAAGAAGCAAAGTATTTTCGATTTTTGTAAGTCAAAACAAATTAAATACAAAATATCGAAACCAAAGCAAACCGTATAAAACCGTTTTTGAAGAAACAAAACTGTTTCGATGTTTGTAAATTGAATCAGAATTAAATTCAAGAAATTGAAACCAAAACAAACTGTATAGAACTGATTTTGAAGAAACGAAACTGTTTCAATTTTTGTAAATTCAAGTCGTCAAAACCTTTTTTTTAAAGAATCAAAACAGTTTCGATTTCCAACAGCCAAAACAGAATTGAAGGCGTATGATTATTACAAAACCAAAAGAAAAGAAACAATCACATAAAATGTGAAACATTTTCAAAACTTGTTTGGTTATATTAAACGTTACCTTTGTTTTATTTATGTTACTGTAACAGTTTCGATCTGTGTTTACTAGGAAAGACACTAAAAATAGAAACTACTGAAGTACATATAATTATATTTTTACGTGTTTGTTCGGTAAAAATAAAATACTGAATTGCTTCACTAGCTTTATTTCAATAACAACTGTTACGAGTTAGCAAATACGAATCAACTGTTTATAAAATACAACTTATCTAGTATTTATACATACAATTATCTTTCCCTTACAACAAGGGTACAATGTTCTCACAAACGGAAACATAAATTAGACGATTACATTTGGTCTTAAAATTAAAAGTTGATAAACAATTTTGTTAAATTAATAGTATATTAAAGAACGCGAGTTTTTAAGTCATCACTTACAGCACGCGTCCAAGTTTAAGGCACGAGCCGCGCAGCGGCGAGTGTTTTAATGGACAAGTGCTATAAATGACTTATAAACGAGTTCTTTATACTATTTTTTATAATTTGCGCATTTATTTGAAAAATAAATAAAATTGTGTAATAAAAATACGATATAAATCTAGAGGCTAATTTCATTTTTTTTTTATTTGAAGTTGGTACGACTAACTTACCAAGTTTTGAAATTCGAATTTAATTGTTATAGTTAATTGTCAATTTCTAAATTTATGTTTCAACTATGAGCGAAGAAATAAACTGCACTCCACCAGAGATTCGCGAAATTGCCCAAAATGTTGCAATTTCAATAATTCCCGATAAGTCACGGCACCTTTATGAAAAGCAGTACAAAAAGTTTACAAAATGGTGTGAAGAAAATCACGTTAAAAATATATCAGAAAATGTACTGCTAGCATATTTTCAATTACAAAGTAAAACATACAAGTCGTCTACATTATGGGCAACTTACTCAATGATAAGATCCTGCTTGAATCTGTACAAAAATATAGATATTTCGCAATATCAAAAGTTACAGGGTTTATTAAAAGGGCTTCTGTTGGTTACATGCCCAAAAATCTAAGATTTTAGAAGAAGATGACATAAACAAATTTATTACAGAAGCCAACGACAATACATATCTCGCGATGAAAGTAAGTGCATATAATTTACATTCATTTTAATAATAAAGTTTATAATTAAATTATTAATTAATTTAAAGCAAACAATTAGGGTAGTTAACTACTAATGTTTAAACAATATATAAACAAAACTAATTGTTTTTGTAATTAATTTAGGTAATTTTAATAATCGGATATAATGGTGCCTGCAGACGTGAAGAATTGACCAAGTTATGCGTTGAAGATGTGGAAATTAAATCCGACAGAATTATTGTTTCGATTCCTAAAACAAAAACTATATACCGAGAAAATTTGCAATTACAGATATAACCTGGATTGAGTTGATTAAAAATATTTTAGCCTTAGACCGAATCATGTTACCACCCATCGATTTTTCCTCACTTATCGGAATGGTCACTGCATCAATAGTCCAATTGGTATCAATATGATGGGAAAAATATCTAAAAACATTGCGACATACCTCCAGTTACCTCACCCACAATTATACACAGGTCACTGTTTTAGAAGATCTAGTGCCACACATGTTGCAAATTGTGGCGGTGACTTGTTGGTCCTAAAACGTCATGGGGGCTGGAAGTCCTCTTCTGTTGCTGAGGGATATGTCGATTCTTCAGTACAAAACAAAATAAATATATCTAGGATGTTTGTATCAGAACGAAATGAAATGGATCAACCTGGATGTTCTAAAAATATACCTTCGACCATTAGTAATGTTTCGCATACCACAGACATTAATTGCGATGACAGTGAGAGCAATAAAACCTATCCAGGTCTCACAATAAATGCAAGTGATGCTGCAAATGTTGTTATAAATTATAATGTATACAATAATTGCACTATACAAGGGCAAACATTGCAATAGAAGCTATTGCTTTTCTTCCATTGTTAATTTGCAGGTTACATATTAATTGTTACAAAGGAAAATATAAGTTTTAGTTTATAACAAATGTTTCTTCTTAAATCACTTTATTTAATAGATTCTTGTTCATAGTTATATTTATGAACCAACTTAAACTCTTTAACGTTAAATTTAATTCTTTTATTTACAAATATCACCTTAAGCGTCTCTAAAGCAAACAAATATAACACACTGTTGTAATTAAGAAATCACAATAGTAGCAATAATAAAACCCAATTTTGTCCATTATTTATTAAGCGTATGGTTACAGTACAAATTTTGACCATGGTAAAATTGCCTTAACTAAACCTGGATCAACATTTAAAATTTATTACATAAGAAATGCATCTTAATTTTTTATTAGGTTATTGTCTTAAATACTTTTCTTGTTATATTTATTACAAACTCATTTTTCCTTGTAACAACCAATACTTTGGCCGTTTTCTACAATCAACGCTTCCACAAATGAGTAATTCTCGGTGTTTGTTTGCTATTGTACAACCTCTTGCGAACTTACAGCAGGCGATTCAAGATTTAACTTTTGATAACACTTATATGGCTATAATCATCGGATGATTGACTTATGTAACTGCTTTTACATATGTGTCGAAATAGTTGCTTAATGCAAATGCATTTACATATGTGATTGTTAACACGAGTCGAAACTAGGTGTGCAAAACTTATTCTTAAAATAATGATGTTCGTCAAACATTCTTCGGCTTTGATTCATTTACTCGCAAACAGTATGCATTATAACTACATTAGTTGTTACCTTAAAATATAATACAAGATGATTCATCCAATTTTGTTGTCTTTTTTTCAAAACATTGAAAAACCTTGTCTCGTACTTTCCTGGAGAAGAATAAAATCAATTATGCTTGAAAATAAAAGAAAAGTAAGGGTTTAATATACTTACCAGAATATGCGTATCTGAAATATTTTAAACATAAAAAATGATTATTCCACAAACTCTCCACATTAATAACAACAAATCACGCACTTTGTTATAAAACTCATTATGTCAAATTTATTAGTTGCAGTGATTCAGTCTTACCAACCAGGCAAATATAAAAACAGCGTGCTATAATGGTAACGTTATGGCCCATTATAGAACGCAGATTGGTTTTATAATGAAAAAATTATAGAAACAAATTATAAAAAATAATTAACACGATTAGATAGAATAATTTATATGTCTGCGATCCATGGCTTTACACCCCGTGAGAATAGAGGTCTTCATGTTATGATAACATATAGATTAACTGTCACATTAGAAACATTTTGGTAATTTAAAACTAACCTAAGTAACTGACAAGTGACATAATTAATTTGAAGCTAACATACGATAATTTTTGTTTTAAAGATGTGACTACGAAGTAAAAATAGTATATTCAAATATAAGTGGATAAACGCATACTTTACGCTATTTTTTTAATTCTCTTTGAAATCATAAATACTGCTGTTATTATTACAAAAATGAAAAAATCTTAATAATGCAAAATGGTTGAACTGTGATGTGACATCAGTATACCTTTAGTTGTCATGGAAGTAAGAAAAACATACATTAATTTGCATTCGCATTACTTAAAGATTAATTCGAATATCAAATAAATAATAAATCAGAATCTTAGTTAATACCGCAAAAATACAATGATGCGTACAATAAAGAATTCGACAAGTTTATATAGTTTTTTATAAGTGCACCCGATATGACGTATTTCATTTTGAAGGTGGTAATCATTTAAAGAATCATAAAGATTTTCTTTGTTATAATTAAATTTGTATCCTTCTCAATGGTAAACAAGACGAAATCGGTTGTGAGAAAAAATTGTCGAAATAGGTAGGACAAGGCAATAAAACCGACAACCTCAGTGTCCAGCACTAGCAGTCCATAGGACACTTTAGCAATCTTCGTACTAAAATAAAATTGATATGCTATAGTTCAATAATTTCATTCACGTTTGATGTTGAGATTATGATAGTATGTTACCTTTTTCTTTCACAAATTTATCTATTTTTCTAAGCAAATACGAGGAAGTTGATAATTGAAGGTTTTATACATGATGTAGTTTATTAATGTTGTAAATATAAAAAAAAATACATACGATAAATTAAACGAAGGTTTGGGTGACTTAGTTCACGTTGTTCAATTTAGTTCAATGTTTGTTGTGTTATCCATTTGAGGTAGCTTTGGGCGTTTAAGAACATTACATGATATCAAAAAAAAAGGAAGCATCAAATTGAAGTACAGACCGAGTTTTCTTACGCATTTCTAAGGAGAAATGATGAAAAAGATAACTTCAATTGGGTGATCCTGAGAAATATACGTGACTCTGTTAAATCAATAAAAAATTGTAATTTAAATGTTAGGAAATGGCAATGTCATGCACATGAACATTGGCGGCTCGTGTTAAACATGAAAGGGTGGCCGTTAAGTAGTATTGGTTAATAATTTTGTTATGCTTTTGCGGAGTAAACTTCGTACTGCAATCGAAGGTAATTTTGATACATTTAATACAGTTATAGCTTGTGTAATATAATCAAATTTGGGGAAACTTTTTATTTAGCTAAGTGTTGCAATTAATAAAAAAATTGTGTGTAATAGTGGATTAATTAAACAATAATTAAGTGAAAAGTAATCCGCAAGGTTTAATATAGTAAATGAGCGGATAGTGTTATTGTTAAAAGTGGGGCGCGTGAGTTTAGCGGTTATCGTAAGAACCATACCTGTACGGTACAGCATACGATAAACTTATTCGGGCACATACATTCATACACACCATTAGTATTTTGAACAAAACTACGTAGTAAAGACTATTGCAAATGAAAATTACTGATCGCAATGTCGGTTCAAATCGAAGAATTGAGTAAATTACTGGAAAAATTCAAAACAAAGCTGAAAGCAGAAATAGAACTGATTATAAAAAAATAAATTGCACTACTTTAGTCGATTATTACAATAAAAAATTCAATTTGTTAAAAAAAACTGCATTCTAAATATCAAAATCGCCCAACAACAAAAATTAATTGATGCAACTCGCAGACAAAACAATGTAATATTTTATGGGGTACATCAAGATGCAGGTGAAGATAACGGTAAGCTTGAGGCATTGGTTTTAGATTTGTGTTATGACGGTTGATCTAACAAAAGATAATCTAAACTATGTGAGAAAACTTGGTAAAAACTCAGATAAGATCAGGCCAATATTAGTGTCGTTTGTATCTTACATTAATAAGAAAAAGGTATTACCTAATGCGACAAAACTGAATGGCACTAGAATTTATGTAAGTGAGGACTTAGATAAGGAGACACAAATACTACGCAAAGAAATGCTGGTCGTGTAATTAGAAAAAATGGACTAGTGGTTAATGGTCAAATTAAACATATTACGGAACTCGTGAGAAAGGAAGCGGGGAAGAAGAAGAAGAAGAAGAGCAGTTAGATGAGAATTTTTTTGAAGATATGGAACAAATGAAAAAGGAAAAAGAACAGACCGTAAACCAAACACGTCTGGCGCTGGATATAGACCGGGAGACATTAGACATCATTTTCGATCCCGTTCAGACTCAGCATCAGTAAGATCATCTCATAATTAATAAAACCAATCATGGTAATACAAATGCTAAAATTAAAATAGTTTTTTATAATATAGCAGGAATAAAATTTAAGTGATACAATTCAGAATTTACAAATTATTTAAAACAATTCGATATTTTTTTATTATGTGAGACTTTTTTGCTCAAACAAGATAATTTTATTAAAATTAAGCAATTATTTAGTGAGTATCAGTTAGATGTTACACCTGCAGTAAAGGTATCGACTTATGTAAGAGCCAGTGGCGGCTCTATCACCGCAATTAAATAGTATATTCATATACTATTTTATCTATTTTGCCTTTATTTTTAAACAAATATTTTATAGTTTTATCGAAATTTTCAAAATATAAGGATTTTATATATTTGCATTTTTAGTTGATAACAATGTTCGTAAAAATTGAATTTTTGACGGTTCAAAATTTAAAGTTTTAAAACATATATGCATTTGCTTACTTCTTCAAGTTATTTCGTAATCATTCTTTCCTTTAATTCCATTCTGTTTCTTTTGCTTACAATGAGTAACGAAGCTATTTCAAGTACTCCACCTAAATTGCGAGCTTTGGCCGAAATGTCTCATTATGTACTTTTGTCCCAAAAGTCGCGATTAATTTACGAAAAGGAGTTTTAAATTTTTTCCAAATGGCTAAAAGAGAGTAATGTTTTGATAATATCTGAAAACATTATGTTGGCTTACTTCAGTTTGCTTACAAAAAAATACAAGGCTTCGTCATTATGGTCAAAGTATTCCATGTTGCGAACTTGCATAAATGTGTACAACAATGTCAACATTGCCAATTTCTGTAAATTAACAGCATTTTAAAAAACTGCTCAAAAGGCTATGAACCAAAGAAGTCCCAAATCTTAGAAATTGACAATATTTACAATTTTACCGAACTCCCTGATGACAATATGTAAAGGGTGTCCCAGTAAGAACGCCGGATTTGAATTGGCCGCCATTTTTTCGTATGAGATTGGCTGCACTGTACCTACACTTTTTGTTTTTATATTTGTTGCAGTTACTGGATATGGAGCGTTACACTGCTGAACAACGAGTTTTAATTGTGAAAACTCATTATCAGAATGGCGAGTGTTATGCTCAAACTGTTCGCAGGCTTCGCGCGCTCTTGGGCCGGAATAATGCGCCTAATGAGTCAACTGTTCGGAGGCTGATGACTCAAGTCACAGGTTTATGAACACAATCCCCGAACCATACAAGACCTGAAGCAGGAAATTCGACGTGTCAGCGCCGAACTCCAGGCGCAAGACTGTGCAAAAGTAATCACAAATTTCATGGACAGAGTCACTAGCTGCAGAGCATCTCGTGGTGGACATATGCCAGATGTCATTTTCCACACTTAAATCGGAACGTGTGCCCTTTGTGTTCATGTATGAATATGTGTCATTCCTTTCAAATATAGTTTATTTTAAGTATAATTAAGTATAATGGCAATCAAAAGTATAGCTATAGAATTTTACATTTTAAATATAATTTTCCTTAACTTCATAAGCTTTTTCCATTTTATACCATCCATTTCTTCTAGGTGGTACTCATTGTTGGATACAATGGTGCTTTGAGAAGAGATGAAATTACCAAAATGACAACGAAAGATGTCGTTTTGAAAAACGATATTATTCTGATTAACATTCCAAAACCAAAAATAATATTGCTCGACAGTTTGCAATTACCAATCCATTATGGATTAGTTTAATAAAAATATGTAAATGTGCGTCCAAATACAAAAAATGATAGGTTCTTCATGACATATAGAAATGGCTATTGCATAAATTCCCCGATAAGTACATATAAATAAAACCGGTCAAATGCCTAAAATTATTGCTAGTTTCTTAAAATTACCAAATGCAGATGCTTACACTGGCCATTGTTACCGTAGAAGCAGTGTAACGGATCTAGCTAATCAAGGGGGGGATTTAATGACCATTAAGAGGCATGGAGGGTGGAAAAGTTCTACTGTAGCAGAAGGCAACATGGATACTTCTATAAAAAAGGAACTAGATGTAGCACAGATGTTGTCGAACTCTAGCCCTAATCCTCCAACTCCACGACTGATATCGGTTGAACAAGCTACTTGCTCCTCTTCTTGTCCAGCGAATAAAGAGCCAATCGCTCAAATATCTAATGTTTCCTCTCTGGATGTATCTAATGATGTTAGTTCAAAATACTCCAGGAATTACAATTCATACCAAGGATTCAAGCAATGTCACTGTTAATGTGTATAATAATTGCACCATAAATAAATAATATTTTTAAATTGTACCTACCACTACAAATATGTTTCTAAGCTTAATATTATTATTATTATTACACCTATTTTTAATATGTTACTCATTACATTTATGTTCCTAAGATAAAAATTAATAAATGAAACGTTTACGAGTTTTTTTTTAGTATATTATTTTCGATGTACACAAATTCGATACTTGAACTATATACGAATATGATTAAAATACGACTCGCGCACGGGATTTTCCCACATGCGCACTAGAAGAAATTTTGGTAGAAACTTTGAATTGTATATTAATTTGCTTTACATTAGAAAATTGTACATAAGTTAAAAATTTATTTATCTAGAAGTTACACTTTACAATTATCTAGATAACTAAGTATATTACAAAAATGTACAAGAGATGCAGTAGCAAATGCAATTTATATACAGGGTTCCACGATTGGGTGTACATAGCTAAAGTATGGGTTCTTGAAGTTCTTTTAAGCGGAAAAGTTACATTAAGCATGTAGTGTATAATCAATCGCTACAAAGTTATTGGCATTTACGTCAAGCAATCTTCAAATACAAATATATCCCAATCAATTTATTCCAAAGATAATATTGCACTAGACATTAATAGAAAAACGGTGTTGGAAGTGTGATTCTTTGGATTTATGTGGATTTTCAAGCGCCCAAACATGTGAATTTTTTTGTTTGCTATTCCTTCTCGGTTAAACGTAGCCTCATCTGTAAAAAGAATTTTTGTTATGAGCTTTGTTACCTCGATATCATGAAAGGCGAAAACATGCCTAGGTAATCGAGAACATAATTTTGAAAATGACATGTAGCTGCGCATTTTATTTTGGAAACTAACTGGTGTACTTATTTAATAAAATTGTTTACTCACTTAATGTTGTTTTTTCTATTTTGGGTCGCTTACAGAGCTATAAAAGCACCCAAATGAGTTCTTTTATAGAAATTTGAGTTCTTTTTTATAGAAATAGAACATTTTTAGTCCAAACGGTGGTAACATTGATAACGTCCAAGCTGTCATTACGTTCGGTGTGTATTAATTTAAATCATAATTAATGTTCAGTAGATTTATTTATCTACTTATTTTTGTTTCCATCCATATTTTTTTAATGAAACATGTGATAAATGTACTAATGAAACTTAAACTAGCATTTAAACCAAAGTTTAATAAGAATATTGCCACCTTAACAATTACACTTCAAAATTCCCTAAATTTAAAAACTCGCTAAATTTTATTTTAAAATCAATCTGAAAAGCCCAAAATAGAAAAAAAAGTATAAAGAGTTCGTTTCAGAAGGTATTTTAGCGATTCGTACTTTCGAAAACTCTCCGCTTCGCTTGTCGTATCCAAACTGTACTCGTCCTATAAAATGCGTCTTCTGAAACTAGTTCTTTAATATACTATTTTGAAAATAGTAACTTTGAATAACTTTGTAACGGTTGATTTTAGAATACATGTTTATTGGAACTTTTCACCTTAAAAGAAAGTCAAGAACCCATACTTAAGCATATACATCTAATCGTGGAACATCCTGATTTATGCAAGCGATCAAACAGTTGCACTATAAATAGGCAGATGCAATTAATTTACATTTTTCTAATCATATCTCCTCGTTCTCATTCAGTTTGCTGATGACTTGCTTCCAGGGTTGTAATCGCTGCTGTACAATTCTAAAAAAATTAAATTAATAAAACACATTTTCTAAGTTTGACTAGTCTTACCTAAATTTTGAAATATCCTTATTATCCCTTTGTTACAAAGCTAGTGGTGGCAAAACCGTTGAAAAAAAACCGGTAAACCGGTTTTACAAAAGACGATTTACCAATAAACCGGTTCAACAAACAGGGATTTTAAACCGGTTCAACAAACCGCGGTTTATAAACCGGTTTACCAAACCGCGGTTTTTAAACCGGTTTACCAAACCGCGGTTTTTACACCGGTTTACGAAACCGCGGTTTTTAAACCGGTTTACCAAACCGCGGTTTCTAAAACCGGTTTACCAAACCGTGGTTTTAAACCGGTTTATTAAACCGTGGTTTTTTCAAGTGTTTCAACTTTTTAAACAACGTTTGCGAAAAAAATTAATTAATTTTATACGGTGTAAAATAACAAATGTTGTTATTTCCATGACATAATGTCAAAATGACTGCTTTGTTTACTGAACGTAAAAGTAACTAACCAATAACTTTATAGCATTAAAATTGTCGACATTGATCGTATTAATTAAAAATGAATTTATATTTGGATTCTCAAGCTGCAGTTTTCGAAAAAACTTTGATAAACGTCGCGAAATTCTTTGCATTCTCGAATGTCTTTTAGCTCGCGCTGCGTAGCGTTTCACTATCTTGAATCAAAAACAACGATTTTGATTATAAGTCTGTGTTAAAATTTTTACATTGACAACTCTTATTTTGTTATCATTTTTGGGAACATAATACAACCACATTCTTAAGAGTATTTAAAGTCCCTTTGTTAGAGATTCTCAATAGGTTTAACCAGTTTTTAGTTTTTGCATGAATAGATTTAAATCCCTAAATTATTTACAATACCTTTCTAGTTTCTACGGAAATGAGTCACTTGTTATTTGTTACTGCAATTAGTTTAAGCTTTGAGGTTTATAATGTTTTATTATTTTATAGTTTATACTTTATAATTTGCAGCAATTCTGGGTGGCAATTCCGTCGAAAGACAGCGACTTTTACGCAACAAACAAAATTTAGAATAAAGTGGAGTTGAGTGGTATCTACTATCTAATCTATACATTTTTCGACTACACTTTCTAGGAAACTACAAAAAATAAAAAAGTTTAAAAATAAAGGGCATACTCATGCACACTCAATAAATCAAAACTGAGGCAGCACGGCATTTTCCAAATAATATATACTTTTGTGTAGCAGGCATTAGGTTGTCGTTCGCAGATTAATAAAGAGCATGCAGTAGCTTGTATTACCAATTACCATGTCTCAGTATTTTATTTATTAAGTCTACTAGTACCTCAGTAGTATTAGAAGTAAAACCTACTAAATGCTTTGCAGTTTTTATGAAAAGGAATAGAATATTATTAATACTAAACAAACTACAGAAACAGTGACACACTTACACAAGTCACACAAAAATAACTTAGTAAGTACCTACTTACTACTTAGCATGAATTTTTTCTAATCAAGCGAAAAAATAGAGAACAACCATATTTCACAATTTCAACACGGTTCAATAAACTGGTCTTTTAAACCGCTTTAACAAACCACGTAATTTAATTGGTTCAACAAACCGATTTATACAACGGTTTCAAAACGGAATTTTTAAATCGGTTCAACAAATCGATTTTAAACCGGTTCAACAAACCGATTTTTAAACCGATTTTTAAACCGGTTCAACAAACCGATTTTAAACCGGTTCAACAAACCGATTTTTAAACCGATTTTTAAACCGGTTCAACAAACCGATTTTAAACCGGTTCAACAAACCGATTTTTAAACCGATTAATCGGTAAACCGGTTTACGGTTTATGTATGAACTGCGGTTAACCGTAAACCGATTTACCGGTTAATCGGTAAACCGGATTTCATTGCCACCACTATTACAAACTGCACAAATTCGCATTTTAGAGTACAAGAACAATGATCAGAATAAACAACAATGTAAGGTTAGTATGATCACAGCTGTGACGTCAAACTTAAAGGACTTTCTTGTTGCGCATGTCGTAAATCTCGCAGTATGCGAATTTGGACCTTTTGATAATCTTCAATTCTAATGTTTTTCACGCGCATACACATACATTCAGAATGGCATTCCAGTTAGTATAAATCTGTTAAAACCAATGTTAAAACTCAACAAATGTCAATATTTAGTTACTCATTGTTACCAACAACTGTTAAGGCTGTTCTCTCAGGGAGCTATAAAGTTTATGTAAATTTATCTCGCTTATTTTTAGAAATTTTTTCCTGATTTTGCACAAACATATAGCTAACATTATTATTTATGTCGTGCAGGAGCTATTTTTTTAATTTTGTATTTGTTGTATTTAATTTAATTAAAACGTAAAATAATAGAAAAATTGATTTCCTTATAAGCCCTAATTTCGACTTCTGCGCGACATAGATAATAATTTTCTGACAACCCTACTTTTTTTTTAATTTTTACTTAAAAATCAATGAGAAAAAGTAACATTAAGTAAACGATAAATACTGAAAACTCCTGAAGAATTGTGAAATGAATGTACTCGCGGGCGAATTTTTCTGAGCGCAACAGGCTAGACTTGGAAGCCGATTAATATTAATAGATAAATAATATATTGTTGAATTGTTGATGACAATTTTTTTTTGTAGATGACGTGCGTTTTAAACAGTTTTAGAAACAGAAAAAACAACAAATAGCTATTTATGTAACAAGAAATAAAAATAGTGAACCGCCTACTAGAAATCTGAAATTGCCCCAAGTGATAAAACACCCTTAAATGTTAAAAGTTGCGTGAAATAAAGGATTTTATAATACGCTAATTACGTCATTTACGTTTTATAAAGTAAACTTTATGAAATCACTTTTGCGCCAAAATAGAAAAGTGACTTTATTCGTTATAACATTATGAAGTGTAAATGCTTGTCAAATTTTAAGGTAATTAAAGTTATAATAGATTCAGTAAAATATCTCATAGTTCCGGTTTATTTAAATGTCGCTCGCTGGTTAGAGGAATTTTACAACCTTTATGATTTAGTTAACAATAACTTAGATAATCAGTTTATGCTATTGGGTGACTTTAACTGTAGGATAGGGTTTAGTCAAGTGATTCCAAAAGAATTACTAGAAAATTTTGCTTCGGTTAAACAGGTAAGAACTTCTAAAAATAAAGTGATTAATCTTAATGGCAAAAAGTTTATTTCCTTCTTAGAAAATTTTGATTTAGTTCTGTTAAATGGGCGTTTAATTGATGATTTAAACGGGGAATATACTTACATTAGGCCAACCGGCTCTTCTGTCATTGACCTATGTGCGATTAGTTATGATTTGTTATCTTATGTAGTTTCATTTGAATTGTTGATAAGCAATGTTTTTCGGACCATTTACCTATTGTTGTAAAATTTAAAAAGACCAAATCAAAAGAATCTTTTACACCATTGGTTACAAAACTAAACTGGAATCCCTACTTAAAAAATAATTATGTTTTGGAAATAAACAGGTATCTGACTATTTATACACATAAAACTGATATCCCTGAGGAAGGTTTGCATAATTTGTTATCCTTCATTAAAAATATATCAAATAAACATAACATGCATTACCTGGGAAAACTGGGTGTTTACAAAGCTATATGATTTGATAGTCAATGTGAGAAAGTCCGATCTCATATTCATATGTTCAACCTACTTAAAAAGTACCGGAGCACAAATTTCCGTACAATTAAAGACATGTATTTAAAAGTTAATAAACAGTACAAAGAATTATGCAAGTTAAAAAAAAACAATACCATGGAAGTACGATTGCAGAATTCAATTTAATAAAAAATACTAAAGATTTTTAGAACTTGGTGCGTCGTTTTGAAACAACAAAGTTATGTGCCAACATCAATATACCATCGATTAAATGGACTAACCACTTTAAACAACTACTAAACCCACCTTTAAATGCTCATCGAATAAGAACCGTGTGTAACTGATGGATAGCTAGACCAAGCTTTCACTTTTGATGAACTACCGACAGTTTTAAGTAGAGCTAAGTTAAACAGCACACCGGTCCAGATTGCATTCCAAATGAATTCTTTAAGAATGCCCCTGAACTTTTTGGAAAGGTTACTAGTTTACTTTAATAAAATATATGAAACAGGAGATGTTCCTGATGATTTTAAACATTCAATTATTTTTCCTATTCATAAAAAAGGCGCAACCGATGAAGTATCTAACTACAGAGGGATTTCTTTTATTAATACTGTTTGCAAACTTTTTACGGGACTTCTACTTGACCGTACCTTAAAGTGGGAAAGAGAGAATAAAGTGCTAGGCGAGTTTCCAGCAGGGTTTAGAAAGTCATACTCGACTATAGACAATGTTGTTACGCTAATGGGCTTGATTAAATTTAAGTTAAACGTTAAGAGAGAGAAAGTGTTTGCGTTTTTTGTAGACTTTTCTACCGCATTTGATTGCGTATACCGCTATTCGCTTTTTTACAAATTATCAGTAATAGGTATGTCTACTAAAATGATAAACATTTTTAAAAAATTGTATGAAAAAACGTCAGCAGCTGTGTGGGGTGTGACAGAAAAATTTGAAACGATAATGGGAGTCAAACAAGAATGCCTCTTAAGCCCAATCCTATTGTTACGGTCAGTTGTTAGGAAAGTATGCCCCTCAGTGGAGAGTAGGGTGCGGGTTAGGAAAGTCACGTTATTCCTAGAACCTATAGAAAAAAAATTCAAAAGGTAGGGCGCCAGGTTCAAGTAACGCTGGAGAGAAGAATCTGACCCAGAACCAAAGGTCAGCAGCTAACTGTCCGCAGCAGAATATACAGAAAAGAGAAACAAATCACGAAAGAATTCGACATAAAGTCAGAGAAACCTTCACACAATATTTATTCACCTCAATACACAAACAAATTTGTGATAGTTCGCAGCATTAAATAAACACAGATATATTACGAATACACACGAGCTAAAACGGGTACCGTACAGCATTAAACATTCAGGTAACACGAAAATGACTAGAGCTACATAGAATTACAAGTTAAAGTAAAGAGAATTACCCAAATATTTACTACTGCTACGCCACTGTCTTGTATATGCAATTGATATTTCGCGTACTGAAGGTACGCCTATGGTGAACTTAACCTACAATGTGTCGATTTATGGTACTGAGTAGTTTTACGACTAATTCAGTCACCGCGAAGTTTAAACAATTGTTCACTTTGGCCTGTCGGGAAACGAGCTCGTACCGAGAAAGTCAATGGAACTAAATGCGTTCGGCTTAATTGAGATTGACGTTTAAATTCTTACACGACTTATACACCACGTAGGTATTAAATACTCTTATCTATAACTAGTTAACGTTCCAGGTATATTATGCCTTCTACTGGAGTGATAGGTCGACTGCAGGTTTACGCGCAATTAAAAAGATATTAAAGCCTCTGACCTTCCACGCAGCAATAGGAGTATTACTCTTGCTCTTATTGGTACTAACGGTTCGGGATGAGCCTCCACCGTGGTCTGCGAATCTGACGGAGTATTCGTGGGTAGCTATTTCGGCACAACGTCTCCAAAAGTCATGAGTATGCCTGAAGAATGCAGGACGTGCTTATTGAACAGTTCACGTGGAGCACAACCTTTTAGCAAATTTTAAAAGCCACTTTATGCGGTATCGTATGTTTTACTTACAAAACAGAGCTTTTAAAACGTTGAAGGGTTTTAGAATCTTTTACCATCGGCCTGATTACCCTTTCAAGCGAGGAAAATTTCAGATGAGGGTATATCTTCTTCCTCGTGAACGGTTAATTCAGGACAAGCTTTCCGGAAGCGTTAAAATGCAGTTATCAACGCCGAAAACCAATACAAAGTAATTGGGGTAATTGGGTTAAGGAGTGTATACACAGAAGGAGCGTTTACACTTCGAACGTTACACTATTTTCTCTCTTTCTAAATGATATCCAGAATTACATAAATGGTGGTGTCAAAATACGATCCACGGTGATTAAATTATTAGCGTATGCAGATGATTTGGTGATAATTGCGTCGGACACGTTCACTTTGCAAAAAATGGGAAATGCTTTTGATAAGTATTGTGAAATGTGGAATTTAGTTGTAAACTTAGAAAAGTCAAAAATAGTTGTATTCAGAAACGGTGGCAAACCAGCTAAACAAGAAAAATGGTTCCTGAAAAACAAAAGCATAAATGTAGTTAATAGTTACAAATATATTGGAATTTCTTTGACCTCAAACCTATCATTAAAGAATCATTTTAAAGAGAAAGCTGAAGTGGCCAAATTTGGACTGTCCGCATTTAATAAAATAATCTTAAACCAAAATATAGCCTTTGACGCAAAATTAATAGTTATTTAACAAACAAGTGTATTAATGACAGCGATTAATAATCGAGATTGTTTAACAAGTGAGCGAGCGCAGCGAGCGAACTTGTTAATTATTGAGATTATTTATCGCATTTTAATATTCGAGTTAGTTACAATATTTTTCAGTCGACCATAACTTAATTAAATGAAGAAAACGTGGATTAATTACAAAAAAATTTTAAGTGAATTACCGTAAATACCCGAACGCATGATACAAAAACTTGTACTAAATGTGATCAGCTGGAACGAATCGGAATCACCCGAAGAAATCTAGTTAAAATACGTTCAATTCATTTGCCAAATTCTGATATTTTCAAGAAGAGTCTTAAAAAACTTTGTTGTTTTACGTTTGGTTTTTTGGTAGTTTAATAGCTGAAAAATCTGCACCACTGTCAGAAAGTATCGAGGCAGAAGACCGTCGAAAGCAATGACCAGTATAAGTATTAGGCTCATCTAATTTTAAAAACGTTGCAATTGTGAAAGGTATTTTTGGAAGCGTGTTTATGCCAATTGGCTGAATGGAACACTTGCCATTTCTATAAAAACCAAAAAAGCGTTTGTGGGAGGTGTGTGTTGGCTGCAATGAGGAATAGTGTCTAACTAAATTAAAAATCGTATGTTGATCATTGTCAACGATGGTAAATATTCTGCTCGTATTAGTTTTAGAAGCCTTAATGGTTACTAGAAACTTAGAACCTAAATCCTGAACGTAATTTGTTTCCAAATTTACTAGCTCATTCTTTCGCAATGCTCCGCTTACTCCGAAAATTAATGCAACCTTTAAAATAGAATACAAATTAGGTGTAAATATGTTTACGCAGTAGTGTATTTGTTTATGAAGATGAGTTGTTAGGAGCATCAGATAAAAATTTATGTATTTGATCTTTTTCAAGGACCTTAGATTTTTTGGGCACATGCCCTTCTTGTTGCCTTTTAATAAAAGTAGTTAATTTATTAAATTTAGAAATATCTATGTTTTTCTTCAAATTCATTGTGCTTTTGAGCATAGAATATTTAGGCTATAAGCTGGCAATTAGCCCTTTTTCAGAAATATTTAAAAAATACGCTAATAACACGTTTTCTGTGTACCGCGTTACTTGTTTTTCGTTGCACCATAAAATAAACTCATCATAAGTTTTTTCATAAAGATTTTTACTCTTTTTAGGTAATAAACTAGCAATATTTGCAGCTTCTGCCACTTCTGGCGGCGTTAAAGAAAAATTGTAAACATCCATTTCTTTACAGAATTTGTTGAATTACTCACAATAAATTATGTAAAAAATGAAATTTTGTTTCAGATTTGATGTTGTAAGGTAAACACCTACTAGATTTGTATGTATATTGAAATCATGCATTAATAGAAAAACGAAATCATGCATTAATGGGGTTCATTAATGAATGATTTTGTCTTATGTTTTATACATTAATAATGCGTGTAAATACATCGTCGACTGAAAAAATATTTAATGCAGTTTCCCGTTCTGTTCTATGCTACGGAGCTCAAGCATGGGGTTATCGTATGTATTGCAATCTTGTGAAAACCTTTAAATTTTTTATTAAAAAATGTTTAAAACTACCTAGGAATACACCCGATTTCTTTTTGTACTTAGAAACAAATTTAGGACCACTTTTTTTATTCACACTAAAATTACAGTTGACATTTATTAAATCCTCTTTAAATATTCTAACACATAGGTATACAAACAATATTACAAAGTATATTATAGAAAAAAAATATTTTGGTATAAAGACACCCAAATTATATGTAATCGCTGTAATATAAACATTGTTGATTTTCTGAATGGTGAAGTACATGTAAATCAAATTATAAACAGGATTAAATAAGAATGTATAAAAGAATTTAAAATAAAGTCACTAAATACCATTAACCATAAATTACATAAACAGCTATCTCTCGATAATAAAGTCGTTTTCACTGAAATGAAAGTAAATTCAATAAGCTGGGTGCTGAAGCTAAGAGGTAAACTTCTCTGTTTAAATAAATATAGATATAATAAAACAAATAAACATTGCTCGATGTGCAACAATAAACAAGAAGATGTGTGGCACTTCATCGCTGTATGCCCTAGCTTAAAAGAATTTTGTCTTACTTATTTCAATCAGCCAGAAATAAACTATAATTTATCTATTAAATACCTGAATAAGACTAATACTAACAAAAATTTAATTAACTATTGTAAAGCAGCCTGGACATCTCGGTCGGAACTTGTTATACAATTTAATTATTAACTACGGTTTGTAATGTGTATTTTTGTGCTTTTTTAGAATATTGTATGTAGGTACATAGGCCATAACGCAATGGTTTATTTTAATTTACTACTCACTTTATTTTTACTTTTATTTTTTATTTTTAGTTATAGTTAGTAAAACGACAACTCCTCAGATGATCATATGATCAGGAGTATTGTCTGTCACGTGAGATTTTTGTTTAATAATTCTGTAGCAAACTATATAATCAAGATTATTACTACTACCAAGTACTACTACTAATAATTTTGTTATTTCGCTTTTTTGAGTAATTTTTATTAGATAATTCAATTATTAAATAATAAGTGTAAATACTGATAAACAAATCTTAATTTTAAATCCTATAAGTGCTGTGCTATCATTGAATGTATATTTTGACTTGGTCGAGCCGACCATGGATATTTCAACTCCTAGATTTGAAGTAATAATAATAAAATAAATAAATTGAAATAACCTTTTTCTGCTAATAAATGTAAATCAATTGATTCGTTATTCATTAATCTTATTAGTAATATTTTAAATATTAACGTATCAGAAGTAGATATGTTGATGGCTTTGTATCCATGTTTCCTTCGCTTAGAAATGTAACATACGTACATATCTATTAATCAATTTTATTAGATACTAAATATACGCAAACGATATTTGTTCAAGTACATATGCAAGACGTGCAAATAATTTATTAAAACTGTTGGTGCTACGTATGTGAAAAAATGTAAGAACATATACACAAGGGTAATCTCTCTAAGTGTTTAGAATACATCTGTTCGTTTTGAGGCTCAAAAATATTATTAAGCAAGGCTGTAAATAACTGTATGGATATTTTATTTACTTTTCGCAACATCGTCAACAAATTTCCTGGGTATTTTTCGTTTTAAAAAATAAGAAAAAAGAAATTTTGCTAACTTTACTTATTTTTTATTACTAATAATAAAAATTTAGTAGATTTTGAAATATATGTGATATTAAATACCAATATGTTTATTCTACATCACTGGTTTATTATGTACATGTTCTATAATCCAAAGTATCTGCGACCTGATCTTTATAAATTATTTAAATTACGGACTTCCTTCAATGTAACATTATAGGTAAACCGACATTAATTTTTACTAATGTTAAGACTCTATTGCATCTAGTTGTTTTACTGTTTTCTAAATAAGTAACTTCAAGAAATCGATTATGTTATATTCAATTACTTGGGTTTACAGTAATTTTGAATTTAGAAAATAGCAATACAGTTGTATACTTGTCCACCTTTTATAGTAGAAGTTACTGAAAACATTAACAGCGTTACCTTTTGTATTAACGTGTAATTAAAGTTTATATACGTAAGTTTAATTAAAATAAAATACAATAAGATATTAAGAACATACATAACAACTATCACAGAACTGAAAGATGAAGTTAATAAGTACCAGAAATGCATATTGATAATAATTTTCTAAAACCTATTTCTATAATAACAATTGTATCGTTTTATTTTCAAAGTTGTAGAAGATAATAGTATATTATATACCAAGGTTGTGAAGTCAGTCATTATTGCCTTAGCACCAGTTTATTTCGCGAGGGCTACCGCCCCTCGCGAAATAAACTGGTGCTAAGGCAATAATGGACTTCACAACCATGGTGTATATACTATTTTTCCACTACTAGCCAAATTTAAGCCAAAAATAAAAATAAACATTTCTCTTGTAAAAATCAAGTAGCACAGGAATACAAATAAATCAAAAAGCATTAAAAGCTACATACGTTGATAAACCAACTGCAACTGATTCACTAAACACTTGTGTGGTATATTTCACCTTCATTTTCTGAAAATTATTCGGAGTAATATGTAAATTAGTTGATTTAGGAGCCAATCGCAGCGGTTTAGATTTGTCTGACATGTAGAAATTTTTAATGTCTTTCCAAGATGCTTTATTGTTATTAAAGATTATATCGTATTTAATCAAGTTATTTTGCACCGACTTCAATAAATAGGGGACATCAAAGAAATAATAGATTTTCTTATCGTTTACGAGAAGGTATGGTTTTTCCGCTGATACATCTATTCTTTTAATTAGGTTTCGAAAATTTTACTACTACCCTACCATTGGCACCGCATTGTAGTTGTAGCTTTTCTATGCAGTTTAATACTATCGACTTCAGTTTGTCACCTTTGCATATCGTATTTGTAAAGATGTAGCACAAGGGTTGTTTAACTCTGTATATCTCCTACTTCTTAGTGGTTTCTTTTTTAAGTCCACTTGGGCTGTCACAATTTCTGCTCTGCTTTCGGGAAGTAATCGTTGGGAGATGTTATAGCTAGAGATGTTAACGGGCATTTATTGCTTCGCCAATATACCTTGCATCATTTTAATATTAGGTTGACACTTGTAATTCATTTGGGAATGGCAAGTGTTCGCCACATACTCATTAAGCTTTTAGAGTCGACATTTTTATGCAACAGATCGGACCTTCCAGATTCTGTTAACCATTCAAAATACCTACAACAAAATGTTTGTAATTTACTTAAAATTCTTGATGTAACTTAACTCGCCTGGTTAAATCTCCTTTAGGAAACCTGAAAGAACTGATTCTACCATCATATTTAATAAATAAATAAATTCAGGTTATGTATTTGCGGTTATGGGATGAGGGCGCGAATTTTAAACTAATGGTATTTTTTATTCAAATAATTTTATCGTGTTAGGTAATTTTAAGCAGCAAATAAGTTAAAGATAATTACCTGGATATACAAAATTATGTTTCACTCGTTTTGTTAAACAACTATTCTTAGATTCTCAAAAAAATTGAATTTGTCCATTATTAACCTAGGTCAACAATAGAAAAAATTATTAACCACTAATAGAGAAATTCAACTTCTCAGTTGGCTAGGAGACGCAATAATTGTCCACTTCACAGCTAGTAGTGGAAAAAATTTATTATTGTATTATTGTAATGGAAATACGTAGTACACTAGATTCTTGATAATACAAATTTTTATATTTTTGTAACTTATAACCCAGGTTTTGATATTAATATATCATTTAGTTAGATAAAGTTAATAATAAAGAAAATTAAAAATGCTCTAAGTGATGGTTTTCATTTTACTTTAATCATTTATAATTAACAAACTAGGTAGGGCGTTAATTAATGTAATTTAAATTTGTGTTTTTACAGCTCTCAGCACAGCATAAGAAACATACAGTATCTAATCTTCGTCTATTAAACAAAACACACAAATCACGCCAATTTCGGTTTAATAATGGTGGAGTATCAACATTAAAAACCATCCACCAGAACCGTACCGCTTTACAAAACACAATCAGTTCTATGAATTTATTTATTGAAAACAAATTAAATTGATTATTTAAATAATTTGTTTAGTTTGAGTTAGTAATAAAATTATAATTCAACAAGATTTAATCATCTAATATTTGACTATTTGCTACCAGTAATCCGACAAAATGGTTGCAAGGTTATTAATAATTTGTAACTTTAAAGCATCCTACTCGAGAAATACACTGCTTTTGATGCTAACCTTTATAGCATCTGATCTATTCACTAGGTACGTTTAAAAGCTCATTATTTTACTTAAAAAATAGTGTTTAAATGTTCATAATGCATAGAGGGTGTTCCAATATTTCGTGTACATAGAGCTACAGTAGGATTGTAGTTTTAAAAAAGTCTAATGTAATAAAGTTACTTATACATTAAAGTAGTTCATAAAACTGTAAGAGGGCGTCAACGTTGAAAGAATATTTATATCTAATAACGCAAAAATACTTTGTTTAATTTTTTTTTAATTTGGTTTGGACACTTTTCAATGAATAAACTACGTTTTTAAGGATGTATCAAATTAACTGAATTTCGGGAAAAGTGGAAACTACCCCTACTATTTGAGAAATTTAGAAACTTAGATTCCAATACACCGTAAATTGTTAAACTATCAAATTTTAAAATATCTCGAAAACGGGATTTTATTTAATTTTAAGTCGTTAGTGTTATGCGGTAGTATTAAAAACACCCTATACATCTTACCATAATAGTAAATATTGCAAAAAGGATGTTGAAAGCTATTAGTAAGGTGATGTATGTCAAAGTTGTTTGTTGTTATTTATCTTGAAGTTATTGCATTTAGGTATAGGAACATATAAAAAACATTTATTATTTTTATCATATAATTCAAAAATAGAAAAAAAGTACAGGGTGATCAATTTAAAATAACCCAACTTTGATATGGTACGTGTTTCAGGAGCACCCTGTACAACCTAAAATATTTTTAAAGTGTGGTTTCAAATGTATACCTTAAAATATTTGTCGTTTTAATGCTACAGGATAATTCGTTGGTAGTGTATAATTCAAATAGCATAACTTGTGCCACTGCACATTTTTTTGTGCTCTTTTATTCTGCTTAGAATAGACAATAAGCTTTCCTTTTTATTTTCCATTTGTCCCTGTTCTGTATTACGTTTGTCGATTTCCATCCGGCAATCTTCTTTATGTCATTACACCATCTTAGGCTTTCCTCTACTTCTTCTTCCATCCTATTGTCTCCAATGGATTATTTTTGCGTTCTACCTACAGTCCTACTGTCTAGTCACGTACTATGCAAAATCCCATTTTAACTGGGTAATTTTATTAATTATGTCAGTGACTTTTGTTCTTTGTCTAGTTCGTTTTTTTTCCTGTGTCTTAATCAAACGCCTCTCATTATTCTCTCCATCGCTCCTTGCTTAACTTGGAACTTGTGGATTATCTTTTTTGTAAGCGTCTATGTTTGGAATATATATGTTATTACTTGAATTACGCATTTTTCATCGATCTTGGTTTTTATATGTTGTGGAATATGTTTTTCTTAAGTATTTTTAATAACTTCCCAAATGCTGCTCAGCCCAGTCGTCTTTTTCTTTCTATATCTATTTTTTTATTTTCCTTGCTTATTTGTATAGTTTGTCCTGAATATGTACATATATTTTTCAACTTTTCATTCGTGTGTCGTTTATAGTTATTTGTATATCATTTTGTGAAGTCATTATTTTTGTTTTATTTGCATTCACTTTCAGACCTATTTCTTTTTATTCTGCTACTAGTTCTGTTATAATTAATTATCTGTAGGCAAGTCTGTAGGTGATTTTGGTCGTCGGAAATTAAAACGATATCATCTGTATACTTCTGGTGGTGAAGTCATTTCCATGTATATTGACTCTTATATTATTTCAGTCTAATTTTTGAAGATGCCTTCTAATGCTAAGTTGAACAATTTTGGTGATATCTTTTCGCACTGTCTAATTTGTCTTCCCATTCTTATTTCTTCTGTATCTTTGTGTATTTTAATCATTAATTTCGCTTCTTTGTAGTAATTTTTAATGATGTTCTTGTATCTAAAATTGATGCATACATTATCTAGTTCTACCATCATTGCCCAGTGTTCGATGGAGTTAAAGGCCATTTCATAGTCTATGAAGGCCATGTGGAGCGGGAGATTATATTCAATTATTTTTTCAATTAAGATTTTTACTGTAAGCAGGGTTTTGGTAGTCGTCGAGTTCATGAGTTATTCGCTTGTTCTAATGTGTTAATTCCATACTGGATAGATAAAACCGAAGGAAAATATCCCATTAAAATCGAAGGACAAGCATTAGTCCGTTTGTTTGCGCCGTAAATATCTTTTCTTGCTTCAGTTTATATCTTTGTAAAAATTTCCGTTTACCGCCATGTTCCTTATAAATTTTAGAACACGTGTTGGATAGAAATTAATTACTAATTAATAAAGCAACAAGACCGTAAATCAGGAATATCTGTATGGAACTACTATTAGAATAAGCTTTTCTTAAAACGGTCGTTGTGTAATACTCGCTGTACCTTTCTTGCTATCGAGAACCTCACCAAGATAAGCGGCAACCTATTATTTGGGGGCACGTTCAACTATTCATACCAACTGCTATAGTATTCTATTATCCATCTCTGTGGAAAACTGCCGTTCTTTTCTGGATGCTATACCTATCGGAAACCTCTACCACCGATCGTCATTGATCTCTACTGATAAGCGAACTTTGTTGATATCTTTTTCATGTGTTTTTGTATTATCCTGATATTTGTCGCGATTAACAAACCTGTGCACCTCAGTGGATCTAACCATATAATTATTGCGCTTTGTTACTAATTAATTGTAAATTTGAAATATCTTTTAGAGTTTCATTTCATGTCTTGAGCTTTCAGATAATTTTAGATTTAATGTTGGAGTGCACTCTCGTTTTGCTCTGGATTAACGTTAACGTAATTATTTGCCACACGAATAAGGGAGTAGCTTTTGAGTTAGTTATCGGCAGATGCGATAGTACAAAAAACTTTCACACTGTGTTTGCTTTCTTCAGGGGCGTAATGTACACTCATGAAATTTAAAACTTGGACACCACAATTTCTGTAAACAAAAGTTTGCACATTGTGAAGCGGGTTTAAGG
Organism: Abscondita cerata; assembly: GCA_030710515.1. Lineage (NCBI taxonomy): Eukaryota > Metazoa > Arthropoda > Insecta > Coleoptera > Lampyridae > Abscondita > Abscondita cerata. The sequence goes on along the minus strand of JALBCR010002324.1, from coordinate 246,839 downwards.
GTATCATTTACAATTCTAACAGCAGGTAGCCTCAGCAGGGGTTATCTTATAGAAGGACTGTAGAATGAATCATTACACTAAGCACGTTTTAGAAAATAGGTAATTTACGTTGCTTACTTAATTTTTTCTTTAAAGAATATATTTGAAGGTATCGCTAATTAAACACCATAGCTCGATTAATTATCGAATCAAAATTTTGTTTAGGAAATGTTTACAAAATAAAATTAGAAATAATTTTGATTTAAAAAACGTCTACAAGCAATAACTTTTAAATTAAATCAAAAAACTAAACATGGTTATTTGGGTTGACTGATTATTACTTATTTTTAAATAAATCTAACCTACTAATTATTGTAAGTTATTAAAAAAAATCATTAAACTCTCTATTCATAATATTTAGTCCTTACAAAATGTATATTTTATGACGTTTCATTTTTTTCTGTAGTTAATATAAAAAGTGAAAATAAAAACTAAGGCAATTCTTATTGTCAACGTATATATTTAGTTTTTGACAAGAATTTATTACATAATTATAATTAAGATACCAAGTTATAGTTTAAAATTAAATGAAAACTTTTTTTTAAATAAAGGTATTACTATATAAATAAATTTAAGAAATCAATAATGGGTGTGACCTCCATTATTATTGATACATTCTTGGAGGCGTCTGCTCATTGACGCTATCAAGGTATCAATATAATTAATATTAATCGTTTCCCATGCGGTATCAATGGCTGCAATTAGTGCATTACGGTTTACTGGTATAAAATTTGGCCCTTGTTGTCTTCGGATAACAGCAAGTATTCGAGCCCAAACATTTTCGATAATGTTAAAATCTGGGCTTTTTGCTGGCCGAGTAACAGCTCCAAGTTATTTGGTTTTGGCAGCGTAAAAGCCTTTGTACTACGATTCTTATTCAAGCCCACGACCACTTTCCAACTATTGCAACTGCCGGCGAGGTTTCGACACTGCTACCTAAGTATATAGTCTGTTTACTAATAAACCGTAACAGACTTATAAATCGATAATTTTTTAAGAGTTTTCTGCTTTCTTTTATGATTAACCATATCAGGTTTGCTACATTCCATTTATCCATTTATCTGGAATTCTTCCATGCTCTAAGAATTTTTTGTTAAGATTCTTTAACCAAGGTATAACTATTTTTTGTGAGTCTTGAACTATATTTCTATTTGATACTATCATATAATCTTTTTCATTCTTTATACGGCTATTCGGACTTATCCACGTCCATCTTATATGCGTTTTTTGTTGAAAAAAGTGGGTATAGTTTCTGTCTTTCAAAAAATTGTGTTAACATATTACCTCTGCGATTTCTTTCACATATTTCATATTTTCTTATATATTCTTCTGTTTCATCTTGGCGTTGCCCTACTACAGCGTTGTTTGTTTTTTTCCTTTGCCGTTGATATCTCATCATATAAAGTTTCCACTTGTTCGTCGTCATGGGCCGCTGTTAGGACGTATACTTGAATTATTTTATTATTATGTTTCTTCGCTGTTTCGATTATCATATATGTAACTATATTTGCGATTATGTTCTTTTCTTCTTACTTCTGAAAAGCCAATTATGTCACATTTAATTTTATCTCTTTATTTTCCAGGGCCAGCAGTTGTGCGTCACTCGGCAGGGATCTACAGTTGAATGTTCTAATGGTTATTATCATTTGTTGATGTGTTTTTTGCATTTTTTTTTCCTCAGAATCCTTTCATATCAGAATGGGATTCTGAGTTGCGGGCTTTACCACGTGGGGTATATCGTTTATTTTGGAACTTGGCATGGTATATTATGTTGAAGAGTAGTTTGGCATTGCCACTACGGGTTGACGAGTTTGAATAAAGGATGGAATAGATTTTGGGTATGGGTAGGTGTAAAGGTAGGAAATGATTTTCCTTACAGAGGAGGAAACGACAAATCATTGCTCACATAAGGCAGGTTTGCATTCCTGTAATAGGTCTGTTTTATGTCGAGATCACATGGGAGTACCTATCTGCTACTTTTTCATTTAAGTTACTAAACACAGTTTTTAATGGTGTTAATGATGAATTTTACTATAAAACTCAATAAGTTTTGATGAAAATTTTACGACGGCGTCAAGTTTGTTTTCTGAACTCCTAATATCGGTAATATCATTGTTTTGAAAAGCTTCATAAAAAAACAAACAAATCTCTACCTGTTTTTTTCGTATAAACCTATATTATTCATTACACAGTACAAATACTATTCTCATTTGAATAAGGAAATAATAAGTACGAGTACGATAGAGCTACGAGCAATTAAACGAGATGCACAACGACTGTGAAAATTTAAAGATCTTTGTACGTTTTATAGCATAATTACTTTATATAGACCTTTAAAAATGTAATTCTTTTACTAGTACAGTGTAATTTGTCCAAAAAATAGGTTAAGCTCAACATCCAAAGTAAAAGTTTTCCTCTAATTTTAAATTGTTGTATACTGTCCCCACATTGTCTGGTAAAAAGTTTACACAACTTTAATCGTCAGATTTAGGGGTGGAAAAGACAAAAATACGGAAAATTAGCAGTTTTTTTCAGTTTTTCTTAAATATTTCAAAAACTATGCGGTTTAACGGGAAAAGTGTTATTAATAAAGTAACGTGCATAATAATGGTCTTATGCAAAATCTTACTAAAGTAAACCGTTCAAGAGTTACGGAGGGTGTAAAAGTAGAATGTTTTCGTATTTTTTACGAAGTTAGAAAATTAAATTATACAGAAATAAGTAAATAATTTAATAATGAGTAGTATCAGAAAAATATTATTTTCCCCGGAATGTAGAACATCCCATAGATACAAGCAGTAGATTTTCTATACCTGTTAGTGTTTCCTTCAGTCACCGATAGATGGCGTTATGCGTTGACTTTTCGGTTTTGTCATTGATTGAATATCGCGAAATAATGTTACCACACGACGAAACAACGTAATAATTTAAAAATAAATTTGTTTACAGTTTTCAATATTTCATTTGTATAAATATTACTAGGATATACTATCCAGTTTGTCTGAATTATTCTTTAATTTTAAATTAAGTGTTAGGTGTGCAAATAAGAGGAAACTAAAATTTTATAATAATGTAACACTATCGCCACCTATCGGCAACTTCGGAAAGTTTATATGCAAATATAGAATCATCCGGGCCTTATAGATTTCGGGGGAGATGATGTATTCCTGGAAATACCTATTCAACAAACGTATTGTACTCCAAAGAGGCTAAAAGGTATCACTGGTCGACGACTGCATCCTGCACGTACCTACTCTCTCAGTACTGTCACATAACAAATACTTACGGATTCAGAATTGCCACTTACAGTTGAAAGCATCGCCAATTGGAAAAGCGCATGCGCAATTTTAGGCATATTCCAACCTACTGAAAAGTTCTGGTCTGGAGTTGAACATTACTATCGAACAGGTTTTGAAGAGATCCTTGAGTTTCATTGGTGGATTGACCGAAGGCAGAGAAATAACAGCGACAACTATTGCAACTTGGATCAACTACATGCCAGTTGTTTCTCGGGTGTGTGAAGTATTAGAAGGATTTGCAGGTGTGCGCAGCGTCTCTTCAGAGCAGCACGTGAAGCTACGAGAAGCAAGGCCGACAAGAAATGGCAAGGACATTTATTTATTGACTTAAGAAATATAATCCGTTTTCTAAAACACCTGAATTATCTTCTTTATCATCAGGGGTGGTAGCAGATAAAAACGTGAATTGTGATAAAACGTTTGAAGTTGAAACACTAGCATTGAAAAAGATTGAAAACAAAATATTTAATGAGATACATTTAAAAAGAAAGTTAGCTGTTAAGTCTCCAGCTTCTATAACGAAGTCTATGACAACTAACAACAACACAGTACGTGTGAACCTAACACTCTTTTACATCGGATGGTAGGCACAGTAAGGAGTGGTAAGAGACTTAAAGAACTATTTCATCCTCCATCCTTTTTCGATGAATCTGGCTTGATGAGGAAGTAAAGCAAATTTTCAACTGTGACTATTTTGGTTTTAAATTCAAATGAATCGTCAATCATTTTAGATTCAGAGAAAGTGTTGAATACGTTGTATATCAAATTCTCTGTCTACAGGTTTATATGAGATAGGACAGTAGAAGCCTCTTTCCCCTTAAAACGTAACGCCCTGAACAGGTGGTGAGTTGTCGTTTCTTTAAGAACTTATAACTAACATACCAGCAGTCACTAAAATACGCAATTTCCTTTTACAAAACACAATCATGTATTAAAAAAATAGTTTTCTGATAATGTCATATTTTTTCCAAAAAAATCTAAATAATAGAAAAAATTCTACTTTTACACTCTCCGTATCTTCTTTTTTATCGATTTAATATTGATTATTTTTATATATGGCATTTTTCACCCTTAACCGTATAGTATTCGAAATATTTAAGAAAAACTGAAAAAACTACATAAAATGTGTAACTTTTACCAAACAATATGTGGATTATACAGGGTGTCTCAGATAAGGGTGGCAATATTTCAAGGGTACATAGAGAAACTCCAGATTAGAGATTTGAGATAATAAATCTATGTCCGGAAATGCGTTGCTTCCGATATACAGGGCCTTGAAAAATTCAAAAATTAATATGTTTTGTCTGTATTTTGAAAACGCGTTGATCGATTTTCTTAAAATTTCCAGAGTATGTCAAGCAAAGTATTGGTCATATTTATGTGCCAATCCGACTCTTCTAAAATTTCCAGGACCGGACTTTCGGTTTTTCTCACTTAGTTTTAAGAGAAAAATGTAGCACGCCACTGGTTTTCCAAATATTGGAATCATTTTTCACATTCCCAATCAATTTGGAAAAGAAACGCTCTCTTGTTTTTTCTTCTCCGACGCGTCGTTTCTGCGAAAAAATAAAATCCATTTGGATGTCTTTCAAAGAGCTCATTATCGAAAAACTTCAGGTGACAATAAAAACGTAGTGAACAATGAATATTGTCATGGCGACAACGAAAACAAAATTAATACCGCAACTGGCAAGAGGTTTGAGTATCGTTGTCTTCACCTGAACTTCAAAAAACACTTGACTACCATATTAATTTTTGAATTTTTTCAAGGCCCTGTATATCGGAAGCAACGCATTTCCGGACATAGATTTATTATCTCAAATCTCTAATCTGGAGTTTCTCTATGTACCCTTGAAATATTGCCACCCTTATCTGAGACACCCTGTATACAACAATTTGGAGTTTCAGCGAAACTTTTACTTTGGATGTTGAGGTTTGGGTCTATTTGCTCCGTACTATACTGTTGCCTTCAGACATTATCAAAGAAACTTTTGCAAAGAATAAGTTTTTTTATCTAAGGCGTCCGTTTTCGAGATACATACTACAATACTAACGGCAACAATCCTAAAATTCAATTAATTTTTCAGTGCCTTTAAATGAGGATATTCAATGTTCTAACGGTTCTATTAAATTTGCGCCATAAGTGGTAATGTAACTAAACTACTTTAACTTGTTCTGCTGCAATCAACACAGTACGTTAAACAAATTCTTATCTTACTTATCCGGTTTATATTGTTTTATTCAAATTTTGGTTTTTATTTTGGGTTTCGTTACATGCACTTTACGTACAATTCCGATCCCAATTTCAACAATAATCTTCTGAGAAAAAAAGTAATGTGAAATCAAGTAATGTTACCTTCTATTTATTTATTAAAGCATATGATTACAAATATTTTAATGCTTGTGCTGAATTGACAACACCACAATTGTTCTTCGATTGGATGATGGTGTTTAAATTAGGAAATACTCTTAATAGTAGCCGTCATGTGAACGGTTGCCCTTAATCCCTTTAGATGTTTTGCGGTATATTCAGAAGTACAGGAATTTCAAGTTTGATGTACGGTATTTTAATTGTAGTGCATTTAAAGCGTAAGTTGGTAAAATATTAATTTACTTATTGTTGTTGTATTTACTTAAAATTTAAGTTGTATACTGTCCTCTTCCTTAAACAATTTTCTTAAATAAGTTTTAGTAAAGACATTATAAAAGTTTTAAGTAAGTGCTGCTATAAATGTACACCATGAAAAGATCATATGTTACTTGAAATAGCTTTTCTTGGAGATGTTAGTAATGCTGTAAGTACAAAGGATATTTACAAATCCTATGTGAGCAAGAAGCATCGATGAATGTATAAGTAATTTTATAGCTGCCTTTGGTAGTTCAAACAAAATCCACAAATCTCGATATGTTTATAAAACACAGACACATGTTTTTTAAAAAGAAAATAGTTTGTATCAAACTTAATACCTCAATAACATTAAAATTAATTATAATAATAACAATAATACCGATAATAATAAAACAAAGCAAATCGATTTATTGGAAAATTTTGCGTCAGTACTGATTGGTTCGAAACTCGATGTAGTTATAACTGCCCATAAAATATCAACGACCTGATAATAATCTGACGTTAATTAAGGAACACGAACCCTATTAAGAAAGTTATTAAATAGAAAGCAATGTCGTCAGTTCTTTTTAATGAAAGTGTTAAATTTCCAGATTATACTTTAATCCGAGATCTTTGTGATACTGTAGAACGAAGATATCTAAAAAGAAGTCTGAATTTAATTTGGTTTTAAGAAACGTGCACCAAACCTTTCTTGAAAACTTCATTTAAAGTAAAACCGCTCGACGCCCACAAACAAATTTAAGCCACCGTAAAAGTGTATACTTTGCAAGAACTTTGACTCGTTTACATCGGGAACTGCAGTTAAACTGCCTTTTCATGAACGCGCAACGAGTAAAAGGACAGCAAATTTGCACACTTTATATTGCAATAAAACTAACTAAATTCATACTTATGGAAGTTTAACAAACAGAATAACAAATTCCATGATTGCAAATCAATAGTCTGTAAGCAATTTGATCACTGCAAAATACAATTTACATTCTTTCTATAACATCGTTCAGATTGTAAACGTGACGATAGAATGTAAGTAAGACTGTTATTGCCGAAAAAACCTTTTTTGGAATATGTGAAGCATTCGTTTAATTTGAGCAATTGCGACTAAGAATTTTCAATCAAAAATTTGCGTTTGATAAGCGGCTGTCGTCGATAACTTTGATCCATAGATATAACACCCACTCTTCAAGATTGCTTTTGTAAGAAACAAATGGAGCAAATCTGCAAAATAGGGCACTGAGCGTTGAACGGAATATGCTGAAATGCATGTTTTAAGGTTATTGCTTGTCGGAATTATTAATGTTCGGTAATGCAGACTGAAAATAGACTTTTCAGATTTATTCCCTCTCTCAGATTGAGTCTTACAATTTTATATTCGCGTTTAGGGAGAGTGCTGCTTTTCATTCGTACCTTTTTAAAAATGTAAAAGGCTCAGAAAACTGCAGGGAGTACGTCGCTTTTCAGGTAATTATTTATTACAGCTAAAAGAAAAATTATAAGGCGTGTAAAGGAATGTTTATTGTGCTAGTACTACGAAGTAAACGCAGGAACATATTTCGACTCATAAATTATATTTGCTCAAAAACTTTCGATGTATTGTACTACAATACCAACCATTCATGTTTCTTCTAAAAGTTAACACTTGAAAATAGTCTACAATAATTCAATCTGTGGTATTTTTTCAGAAACAAATTTTTGAACTTTTAACAAGTAATAAATTAAAATTGAGGTATTAATTAGCATCTACAAAGTTTATTATTAAACATCAATGCTGATTTCTAATTAAAGTAAGGGATGAGCGGGTGCAATTGTAACAAGGTACAAATCTAACAGCAGCCGTAAAATGTGTAAGAACTTTTTCTTTAATCTGGCAACGAAGTGGTGCGAAGCCACTTACCTTGAATGTGACACAACCTGCATTGAAGAGGATTACAACGGATTTTCAACAAACTCCATTAGTTACTGAATTGTCCGTCTGTCCGTCCGGCTCAAAAATTTTCTATCCCATAGCATCTGATACGTCAGGCTCCCTTTGTTAGTTGGGGTTATTCTAGTATGGCTTGTTCTCGTAACCGAGATAACGGATCCGTACAAATGTAACAATATACACATCGTGTAATTGTAACATATTACATTTGTACCCTTGATGCTAAGCTAATAAAAAACACTGTTTTAACAAAGTAATGCCGCGCCAAAGAAAAAGAAAAACCAACGAGTGACCAGAAAAATGCAAAGGACATCTATTTTATAATTGAGCGAAATCTTTTTACTTGTTGTTTCATATTTTGTTTTTGTAATTTTAAAATTGAACTTTTTTTGTTATAAAATAAAAAATATACATAACATTGTTACATTTGTAACAATTATCTCGTCGGTAGTCAGCTTCTAGGACAAGTCGCCTGTTACAGTTTTGTTATCAAAGGTAGGACATATGTCGAGAACCTTCTTAAAACGTGTGTCGCTATTAACATTAACCCAGTTTATCTGGGAGTAACTTGAGATACGTTTTTAATTTATAATTTAGAAAAAGCCAAACAAAAAAGGAGAACAAGAAATAATGTCATTCAAAAATTAGCTGGAACAACATGTGGAGCAGATGCAAAGACACTTCGTACAGCTGCACTGGCATTAGTTTATTCTACAGCAGAATATTGTCCTCCTGTCTGGTTGAATAGTTATCATACAAAAAAAAATAGATGCTCAGTTGAATTGCACTATGCGTATAATTAGTGGAACCATTAAATCTACTCTTCTTGATTGGCTTCCTGTTCTTTGTAATATTACTCCATCCAACATTCGATGAAAAACTGCGTTAAATTGATAATGGGATGAATGCCAACTTAACAAAAAGTTACCAATTTGCAATGACATTGACAACTCTCCTGCTAAAAGACTTAAATCTCGAAGTCCTATATGGTTGCAAGCCTACTTTATTTAGGCTTTTCTGAAGTTAATGAGTGGACAAAATTATGGTCTGGAGTTGATGTTTTCAATAAACATCTCATTGATGATCCAACAATAGAAGTCCCGGGCTTTGATCAAATAAGAAAAATTTGGTCAAAAGTAAATCGCATAACAACAGGACATTCAAAATGCAACTCTACGATGTTTAAATGGGGTGCGATTTCTAATCTAAATTGTGACTGTGGAAACGAACCAGAGACCGTTACACATATTGTAGAGGATTGTCAATTAACGAAGTTTAAGGGAGGGTTTCCAAACATTCATAATTTAACAGATGAAGCAATATTACGGCTTACAAATCTAAAGGACATCTGAAGTTTAACAATATTTTGTATTCTTGTCTTAATTATTTGTTTTTCTATTATTTTGTTTTGCTATTTCTTTAACCTACTATTTTTTTCGTCATTGTCGTGACTGGCGCTTAGACCGGTCCATTATATGTCGTCATGCAATGGCTGTGCTGTTATATTTTATGTTCTTATTTACCTTCTATAATGTTTACACACTTAATTAATATTATTACATGTGAATACTAGGGTGGGTAAGAGTTGGCATGTTTAGGTTTTAGTGGTTTTTCTAAACCTTGAAGTAAATGCTTTGCCAAGACGAACCAATCCACTATTGCACACGGTTTTTGTCACCACACTATACAGGTTTATACTGATCTTCTGGGGCACCATACATAACACTTACGTCACAATACAATATTTGTATAATGTATTATACAAATAAATAAATAAACATGTTACGACAAAAGTCGTATTTCGCGCGCATGCTGCTAATTTTCTATTGGTGGAAATAAAATTCGATAAAAGTTTCCGAGACGAACAGCGGATATTTTCTTTCTTTCTACACGGGTGTTTTTGGCATGCCTGTTAAAGTTAAAATTTTATTCATAAATTACTAATATGTGATTTAAGATTTCCAAGTCGAATTAATGTTTAAGTTTAAATTCGGCCAAATTCACCGTAAGTACACTTTGCTTTCTTTTCTTTCTTGGTTTTGTTAGTTCTAATTACAACGTATCCTTTAACACGTTGAGTTGACCATGTGTTCTTATCGTGTATTACACCTGAATAACTCCTGGGAGTGCTGGACTGGCTAATTAAAACCTTTCCTTATAAAATTAACGACTACCACGGTTTCGCATTCAGTTAAGCTGCAAACAACCGGTGAACACTACGGTCTGCAGGGGTCGTTTATGCTGCATAATTTCTACTTCAAGGGAACCTATTCGTTCTTTGCTACATACCTCTCCTGAGGGAAATCCTGGGGTTATCTACCTTCTGGAGCTGTCGAATACCGTCGCTAGCAAAAACCTTTCATTCTCGGAACTGCATACTACAGAATACATCTAAGTTTTAATGTTTAAGTAACCTATTCAATAATAATGCGTATGAAGCTCACGTACATGTGACATAGAACGGTTGGATCTCTAGTATTTAAGCAAATTTTTATTCGGGGTATGCTCCACAACCGACGTTTGGTTTTTTAACCAGCTCAATACAAGCTCGGGCGTTTAACTTAAAGCAGTTGAAGCTAAAACAAACGACCTTTTGGGTTGGCGGGAGGTACTTGTCTTTTTAAGTGACGTGTGTACGCAGGGCCTTTTTAGTAACCAATCCTCAATTGGAACGCTAACTTTAATTTGGGTGTAACTAAAAAGCTTACCTGAAATTTGACACATTAATTGCAAGTCATATTTATTGTTGTTGCTAACGCACGTAACTATATGCGACAGACTCTCTATTTCTGTCACATTCTCCTAGTACCTTAAAATTTGTTTGTTGTATTGAATTGTCTGTCTGTCTCTTTGATTTGTGTTCGATTTAGCGTATTAGACCTTAAATAAAATCTCTTGATCTCCTGTTGGTCGGTTTTATTTCTTTCTTTTACCCAGCAGGTGGCGCCTTGTTAAACAGCAGTCATTTTTTTTAGTTTTTTAAGGACTCCCACTCACCGACAGAGCCGGACGCTGTGTTTCAACTACTATAAACACTGTATCCTCCACGAATTTAGTGCGCTACATCGAGCCGAATTTCCTTTTTGGCTGTTTTCTTTTTTTTTGGGTTGTTTCTTCTAGAGCCTTTGCTTTCTCTTGTTATTTGTAAACAACAACCGTTACACGCTTCCCACAATTCACCCTCAAACAATTTGCCCCGGACTATTCGCTTCTGGACAATTCGTCCTTAAGGATAATTCGTCCTCAGACACTTCGCCCCCGTACTTTTTAAAAAGAATAATGCAAACTACAAAACACACAAAAATCTTGTCTTGTCGTGGCATGGTTGATAGGCCAGGAATATCCGTGTGAAATTTAAAATATTATTTATGTTAGTCTTAAAGGAGCGGGGGGGTTTAAACGTGGCGTCGTCGGGGAAAGCAACTTGTCTTAGAGCGTTTGATTTTGAAGGGATAGGATACGTCGTAATCGGTGGCTTTGCGGATGAGCGGGTTGGGGTGAGTTTGGTTTTTCGTGATATGGAGGAGTTGTGCCAGGATGGTAGGTAGATTGGCGTCGTGATGTAGGTCGTTGTTTTGGATGTATCAAGGAGCGTTAAAGGTAAGACAAAGGGTTGACGTAGATGTACAATGTGGATCAGGAAATAAAGTAGCAGAAGTTAACGTTGGTGTAGACCAGGCGAGAGTTTTGGAGGACCTGCTCTGTTGGGATTTAATGAAAGCTGAGCATCCGCTGTAATTTGCCGTATATGGTCTTCTACATTTGGCGCATTTGACGGGTTGTTTTTGAGTTTTGGTGCATTTGTGGAATGGGTGGAGTTCGTTGCATTTAACACATCGAAAAGGAGCGGTGCATTTACTTTGAATGTCCATGAAGTTGGCATCTCTAACATTTTTGTTCTCTTGGAATGAGAACCAGGAATAGTGGCATCATGGATCTGTTTTGCTTGAAGAGTTGGTTAACTTTGGATGGGGTGTAATTTCGGGATTCTAATTCGGTTTTTATGTGAATAATCGAGGTAGTTTCAAGAATTCCGCGGAAAACTACTTTAAGGAGGGTTTCGCTGGGTAAGGAGTAGGTATGTTTAGGTAATTGGTATTTTTTCATGAGGAAAATCATAGCACGGTAATTGGGGATGGTGGTGGATGTTATTTTAATGCTTTCTAAGACGGTGACGGCATTATTGAACCGGATATTATTGGTGTCGAACTTATTTTAATTAAAAAAATTAAAATTTAAGTCGTAAGTAGACTCTGATTACTCAGGTAGGTGTTCACTCTGAGGAATGCAAGATTAAACTAACACAAAAATTAAAATCATAACATTTATTTATTTGAAACTACAGAAATTAGAAAGTACTTAATGGAACTTTTAAAACGCAAGATTACATGCCATTCCTAGAAGAAAATCTACGCAATCTCTATTTTCGTAATGTATAACTATTTCTTAAGTGTTCAGCTACAGCGGCATATGTTTTATGTTGACTGGGTGCAAGTGCACCCGCTCTAAGTTGGTTCAATTGAAAATAGTGTAATATTTACACCTATTTAAAAGCACTAATAAATTGTAACAGTTAAAACTGATATTTATTTCTAGTTTCCGATTTTAGCGACACCTAGGGAATAATAATGTATCCCCGATGTAAACAAAACATTTTGGCACCAAAATTCAAATTTATTATCATTTCCGTTTTTTTATAATTATTCAAATTTGATCCCGGCCCCTTTTCCCCACTATTCATTGTTATCTTCTATTTCCTGGTCAGGCCACGATAGCCATTTTACATTTAACTTTCGCCTGAGCCTGCAACTAAAATTATTTGTGAAATCGAATGCGGTTCAGTATTTCTTTATTCAATTCTCACATGATTTGTGTACGTGTATCTATAATATATAGTATTTTAATGTCCTTCTCAAGCCGCCCTCCATCACAGGTATGTGTTAATACACCCAGAAGTGGCCGACCACATGTTTATATTTTAGGCTTTAATTTTTATCTTCTTTACCTTATTCTTGATTCTAACGAAAAGGAAAACCTATGGGCCGTTCAGTTACCTGCAGTTAGAAAAGAATCTAAATTAGTTCACTGGCTGTCCCCGGAATTGGGAGAGTTCGTACCTTTGGCCCTAACGACGGCAAAGCAATCCGAGGTCCATCTCGGCGAGGTGGTGCCTGGAGCCTTTCTTTATCGCTCTGGCCGGTGCACTACACATCAGGTCCAGGTCCCGAGAAAGGGAATCCCTCCGTTGATTGTCAACTAAAGGTCATATTTACTTTTATTACATTTATTTTAATTAATTGTGCGAGGTTAGCAAAGATATCAAATTTTGATTATAACTACTTACTGTTACAAAACTGTGAGGTAAGGCAACGATCGTAGCTGAGCTGATTCTAACGTGTAAATTGCTTTTATCAATCGCTACCACGCAAATAATATGCACCTACCGTAATTTTTTGTATGTTTTTTTCTCCCGCACAAATAAACATTCTGGCGTCCATTTTTATTTAGTTTCTTTTGACAATTATTGTATCGCTACCAACCTCACCAAAATTATTACCGCATGCCACCGACCCTGAGAGCTGCTGCTGGAGCAAATTCCTTTTAGTACTTATGCGCGGTTTTTCTTTTTTTAAATATCAAGAAAACTGTTACATAATTGGCGCTTAACGTTTTTTTGGTTAGAGGGGGTTTTATAATTATTATTTAAATAATTATTAAAGTAACAACACTATACGTTCATTTAAAAGCAAAGTAAATGGTTTAACCAAGTTTTAAGTGTAATTTGAGTGCGTATAATTAAACAGTCAGAATCAACGACAAAACACCAGTAAAACAAATTTGGAAGACAAGAATAATGAAAAATAGAAAAGGGAAGACCAAGAAAAACATGGAATGGGAAGTAGGAAGAATACTAGAAGAAAAAGGAAAAACATGGAGAGAAGCAGAAGAGATGGCATACAACAAGAAGGAATGGAAGAAATTTATAAACGTAGAATAGAAATTAATCTAATAAAATGTAAATAATTGTACAATCCGACACCGAAAGGTAGAAGGATTTTCTGATAATATATATATATATAATTAAACGTCCCTTTTGTAGTTGTCACGTTATCACTAATTGTCAGTTTTGAAAATTATTCCTTTTGTGTATGTACATATATGTATATTTTAAATTTCTTCATATTAATTATTGCAATTGATAATGGATTTGAGAGCAAATCATCTTAAGAAAGATGAATTACAATATGAACTAAAAATTCGCGGCGTTGACCCAGGTGACTCCAATGTACAGGACTTACGGTCCATGTTTTCCTCCCTTCAGCGTCTGCAAAAGGATGGTTCAGTATCTGTGGTCCCTGTTGAGGATGTAAATAGTGAACTGTTAACGATACATACTAAACTTACCGAAATTCAAGGCATTATTTCTAGTAGTACTGATACTCTTAAGGAATCAAAAATTTCGACCTTTAAAACTAGGATTCTGCATTATTTATATAGATCTCAGCGTATTGCAACTGATGCTGTGTTAGTTATCACCCCTGTTGACGTTGATGCAAACACACAGTCTTCTTCATCGCAAATTCCACCGACTGTCACTCGTAATGAGTTGGGTTCAAAAACTTTGATTTTGTTAGATGTTTTGAATAGTAAATCCCCAGTAGATGCGATTAATTCGAGTTCCCTTTTAAGTGGTAAGGTGTTTGAAGAGGAATATCAATCGGATATAGGTTCTGATGAAGATCAAGTTACTGGTGCTCCTACAGCAAATTCTACTGTATTTACTACGATTGGCCCAAATCAGAAGGTGTCATCGATTACACGTTCCACTCCAGTACATCAATGGAAATTAAAATTTTCAGGTGATGGTAATTTGTCAATTAACAGTTTTTTAGAACGCGTAGAAGAATTACGGGTAGCCAGACATATAACCGAGCAGGAATTATTTTCAAGCGCTCTGGACTTATTCGAAGGAAAGGCTCTTAGTTGGTTCCGTGCTATAAAACATCGTGCAACCAATTGGAAAGAACTATCAGATTTATTAAGGGAATATTACCTTGATCCAGATTACAGTAAAGAGTTGTTTAAACAAATATTAAGCCGTACTCAGGACCGAACTGAATGTTTCAGGGACTATTATTCTTGTATGACAGGGATGTTTCGCAGGCATGGGAATATTCCTCCTGACGTTCAACTAGATATCTTGGTCTCTAATCTAGCACCCGAGTACACGATGGATATCCCTGTTGTTTCTTCCATCGAAGAATTAGAGACTGCTTGTCGGAAATTCGAAACAAAGAAAAGGCGAGCGGCTTCGTATGAACCTCCAAGTAGTCGCAATCAAAAGACTACCGAATCTGAATTCGCTTTTGAATCTCCTAGGTCTAACTCGCGACACTTTTTTAAACCAAAACATGAAACTTCCTCAGTAATGCCGATACAAATTCCTTCTGAAGGCAGTGCTGGATCAGTGCCTACTATGGATACAGTCATTTGTTGGAATTGTCAAGAAAAGGGACATATTTACCGATTTTGTTGTAAAAGCCGAACTAAATTCTGTTATCGTTGTGGTAAGTTAGGTTATACAGTCTCGAAATGTCCTAATTGTACAAAGCCGTCGGAAAACTCCGGGAAGGGGAACTAAAGGGACGAACAGTTACCCCTATTCCTTCAGCTGTTTCGTCCAACCTAGAAAAACACAAAGTACTTATAGATTTCGTTATCGCATCAACTGAGGGTGACCAAAGGCCTTATTTAAAGGTATCCATTTTAGGTGTAAACATTTTAGGCTTATTGGATTCGGGTGCAAGCAGTACCATTGTAGGTCGAGAAGGCTTCAAGTTATTATCTCGTCTAAATTTGCCTTTAGAAAATTTTCTTCTCAAGTAACTGTTGCTGATGGGGAATTTGTGAGTGTGTTGGTGTCGTGCATGTCCCCATCAGACTATTAGACAGACAACGTCTTCTCAGAGTGATGGTAGTTCCCGATTTACCTCATAAACTGATTTTAGGTACTGATTTCTGGATTGCGATGGACATTGTACCAGATTTACGTCGTAATGTTTGGCATTTTGGTCGTGACGAAGTTTCTTGTCTCAGTAGTGTTCCACAGGTAGTTTCTGAAACAGATTTATCAACTGAACAGCAGACAAGACTTGATGCTGTATTAGATAAAGGATTTCGTTTATTGGGCAGTACACTTGGTGTTGCAAAGGTTGCTGAACATACGATCGAAACTACTGGAACTCCAATAAAACAGCGGTATTATCGAGTCTCCCCTGCAAAACAAAAACTCATCGACGAAGAGATTAAAAAGATGTTAACTGAAGATATTATTGAACCTTCCAAGAGTCCGTGGGCTTTCCCTGTTCTACTAGTACCAAAGAAAGATGGGACGCATAGGTTTGTAGTTGATTACCGCAAATTAAACCTTATTACAAGGAAAGATTCGTATCCATTGCCTATTATCGCAGACATTTTGGACCGGCTCAGAGACGCGAGATACCTAAGTTCTCTGGACATCAAATCTGCTTTCTGGCAAGTTCCTGTTGCTCCTTCCAGTCGCGAGTATACTGCTTTTACTGTTCCCGGAGGACTTTACCAATTTAAACGGATGCCATTTGGACTTACTAACGCACCTGCGACCTGGCAACGTTTGATAGACGTCGCACTTGGTCCTAGATTAAAAGAGAAGGTCCTTGTTTACTTAGATGATATTGTTGTTGTTTCATCTACCTTTGAGGAACATCTTCAGACCTTAACGGAAGTGTTTGAAGCCCTGGCTACAGCAGGGTTGACCTTAAATAAAAAAAATGTAAATTTTGTCGTCCTCAATTACGTTACTTAGGCTACATTGTCGATAAAGATGGGTTGCGCGTGGATCCTGATAAAGTCCAGTCTATCTTGAATACTCCGATACCAACAAGTGTGGGTGAAGTACGGCGATTTTTGGGTATGGCGTCGTGGTATCGGCGTTTCGTAAACAATTTCTCATCTTTAGTAGCCCCACTTGTAAATTTGACGAGAAAATCTGTTACTTGGCTTTGGACAGATGAGTGCGATAAAGCATTCATGGAATTAAAAGAATCTCTTGTTACAGCTCCTTTGCTAACGTGTCCGGATTTCAACAAAACATTCACGCTGCAATGTGATGCTTCAGGTTACGGGTTAGGCGCTGTACTCACTCAGCAAACTGATGAAGGGGAGAAAGTTATTTGTTTCCTGTCTCGATCGCTGTCTAGAGCCGAACGGAATTATTCAGCCACGGAGAGAGAGTGTCTTGCAGTGGTCTGGAGTGTAGAAAAGTTGAGGCATTACTTGGATGGAACGAGATTTGAGGTAATTACTGACCATCACTCGTTATTATGGTTGAATCGCCTAAAGGACCCCCAGGGACGTTTGGCAAGGTGGGCTATCCGTCTCCAGCCGTTTAATTACACCATTACTCATCGTAAAGGAAAAGATCATGCAGTCCCTGATTTTCTATCGCGCTCCGTTCCTGTTGTAGATGCTTATGTTTGTGACCCTATACCCAATACTACTGACCCATGGTTGGATAAGATGCGTGCTAAAATCATAAATGCACCCCGTCGTTTCCCTAAATGGAGAGTAGATGGTAATGACTTGTATAAATACGTGCCATCTAAAATTCCCGAACTCAATGGTGTACAGAATACCTGGAAATTAGTAGTGCCCAAAGACAAACGAAAGGACATTCTTGAGCGTTGTCATGATCACCCTACGTCCGGTCACCCTGGTATTTTTAAAACCTATTGGCGTCTCCATGAAGGTTATTATTGGCCTAAAATGAAGAGTGACGTTACGCGTTATGTTAAGAGCTGTAAAACGTGTCAAGAAATTAAGGTTGAACAACTCCCACCTGCAGGTCTAATGGGAAACAAACCCATCCCCTCGTCTCCTTGGGAAATTATTAGTTTGGATTTCATGGGACCATTACCACGCTCATCAAAAGGTCATACCATGATATTGACCGTAACAGATTATTTTTCTAAATTTGTCGTGTTAATTCCCCTGAGAAGTGCAACTGCAAAAGCGCTTACTCAGCATGTTGAAGAAGGTATCTTTCTGGTCTATGGAGTGCCTAAATACTTACATTGCGACAATGGTGTGCAAATGAAAAGTCATATATTTCAAGCCCTGCTGGACAAATATTCAGTCAAGGTTATCTTTACCCCTTTGTATTGTCCTCGTGCTGATCATACGGAAAGAATTAATAGAATTGTGAAGACTATGTTGTCGGCCTACGTACGGGATAATCACAACAAATGGGCAAACTATCTTCCATCAGTGGCTTGTGCGATAAGAACGTCCAGGCATGAGACTACTGGTTTCACACCATACTTCCTCAATTTCGGTCGTGAATACATTGGTCGAGGTTGCGATCACCAGGTTAAAGAGGTCGAAACAGAGTCAACGCTTTCTGATGCCAAAGTAAACCAGAGACTAGTAGCTTTCCAGGAGCTGTTCACCAAAGTCCAGCAACGTCTACAACAACAACAAGAGCGTAGTAGGCATCACTACAATCTGCGAAGAAGACCCGTCCAATATCAAGTAGGTCAGGAAGTTTACCGCAGAAACAAAGCGTTGTCCAATGCTGCTGCCAATTTCACAGCCAAACTTGCACCAAAATTTATTGGGCCTTACACTATAAGCAAGAAAACTGGCTTATGGACCTATGAACTGGAGGATCAGCAGGGAAATAAAACGAATTGGCATGTCCAAGACCTGAAATTGAGGGAGGACAATTATCTTGAATAAGACTACCGACATAGACAATTATTTTAATATTACTAGATTTAGGTGTTATTAGTCATTTAGCTGTACATAAATTTATACGTTTTGTTAGGGCGTTATGCATTCTACAGAATCGAGTTGGTTGGAACATGATTTAATATGGCATTTCTGTTTTGTAAAGAATCTTCGTTCTCTTTCTATTAAGGTTAGTAACTACGTTTGTTTCGGATTAAGGAAAGACAACATTAATTAGTTAGTTGGTGCCTACCGTTAAGTTGTGACTCTCGATGTCCAACCCCTATCTTCACCCACTAACTATCTTCGCTTGCGGATTTATTTGATTCTCTTCTTAAACAGGACTATGAATTATTTCCTTCACCTGCTCCCTGTGGTTGGTTTTAGCGCCAAAAATTTCCTTGTAAATAATTATAATTGTTGCGTTTTATTATTTTCAGTTATTTCTACAAGTCAGTACAACTGGTTAAATATATTTATTGTAGCAGTTGTTTCGACTAAATAATTATCATTATTTCTTACCGTTAGTTAATTGGGAATTTTGATATGTACGCACTTGCGGATCAGATAGAATTAACGTTTTAGTTGAGGTAATTTGGAAAAGTTTTTTTCCTTAATTACCTATTTTGTAAATTATTCTTAGAGTTAAGTTTTATAATTAGTTATTACTCACGTTTTCACCATTCTTAAAAGAATGGTTGGTTAAACAATTGATTATGAATTATTTCTTTGCGAACGTATGCATGTGTTACTTTGATGTGTAAATATAACTTATCTTTAAAATTTGGGGAATTTTCGCTTTGGAAGTAAAAGGGGATTGTAACAGTTAAAACTGATATTTATTTCTAGTTTCCGATTTTAGCGACACCTAGGGGAATAATAATGTATCCCCGATGTAAACAAAACATTTTGGCACCAAAATTCAAATTTATTATCATTTCCGTTTTTTTTATAATTATTCAAATTTGATCCCGGCCCCTTTTCCCCACTATTCATTGTTATCTTCTATTTCCTGGTCAGGCCACGATAGCCATTTTTACATTTAACTTTCGCCTGAGCCTGCAACTAAAATTATTTGTGAAATCGAATGCGGTTCAGTATTTCTTTATTCAATTCTCACATGATTTGTGTACGTGTATCTATAATATATAGTATTTTTAATGTCCTTCTCAAGCCGCCCTCCATCACAGGTATGTGTTAATACACCCAGAAGTGGCCGACCACATGTTTATATTTTAGGCTTTATTTTTTATCTTCTTTACCTTATTCTTGATTCTAACGAAAAGGAAAACCTATGGGCCGTTCAGTTACCTGCAGTTAGAAAAGAATCTAAATTAGTTCACTGGCTGTCCCCGGAATTGGGAGAGTTCGTACCTTTGGCCCTAACGACGGCAAAGCAATCCGAGGTCCATCTCGGCGAGGTGGTGCCTGGAGCCTTTCTTTATCGCTCTGGCCGGTGCACTACACATCAGGTCCAGGTCCCGAGAAAAGGGAATCCCTCCGTTGATTGTCAACTAAAGGTCATATTTACTTTTATTACATTTATTTTAATTAATTGTGCGAGGTTAGCAAAGATATCAAATTTTGATTATAACTACTTACTGTTACAAAACTGTGAGGTAAGGCAACGATCGTAGCTGAGCTGATTCTAACGTGTAAATTGCTTTTATCAATCGCTACCACGCAAATAATATGCACCTACCGTAATTTTTTGTATGTTTTTTTTCTCCCGCACAAATAAACATTCTGGCGTCCATTTTTATTTAGTTTCTTTTGACAATTATTGTATCGCTACCAACCTCACCAAAATTATTACCGCATGCCACCGACCCTGAGAGCTGCTGCTGGAGCAAATTCCTTTTAGTACTTATGCGCGGTTTTTCTTTTTTTTAAATATCAAGAAAACTGTTACAAAATTTTGTGTAAACATCACAGATGCTGGTTCTGTATTATGTGGTCAAACATATCCCATAAAGTAATAGGAAATTGAGTGTGTCTTCAAAATAATCTGCCAACTCCTGAGCTTCTACCGGAAAATTTTTGTTCTCGACTAGGATATCAAAAATATCTGTCACCTCCGCAAGCAGAACAAAGGCAATAACGGTAATTAGTTGCGCCCATAAGGCGAATACATGATTTCCTTGACAGTCAACCTGTAAAAAGATATTATGAAAATTTTTTTATTACTTTTATTGATAACATTGAAAATTTAAGGTTATTTTATTTAAACGAGGCTACACCTTCACTGGTATGCCTGAGATTGCTCAATGGTGAAAACTGACTTACGTTTGTTTAAAACTAAATATGTGTAATTAAAAGTTTAATAATAGTATATTATACACCAAGGTTGTGAAGTCTGTCGTTATTGCCTTAGCACCAGTTTATTTCGCGAGAGGCGGTAGCCCTGAGCAAAATAAGGTGCGTAGGCAATAATGGACTTCACAACCATGGTGTATATACTATTTTATCCACTACTAGCCAAATTGAAACCAAAAATAAAAAATAAACATTTTTCTTGTAAAAATCAAGTAGCACAGGAACGCAAATAAATCAAAAAGCATTAAAAGCTATATACGTTGATAAACCAACTGCAACTGATTTATTAAACACTTGTGTGGCATATTGCACCTTCATTTTCTGAAAATTATTCGGAGTAATATGTAAATTAGTTGATTTAGGAGTCAATTGCAGAAGTTTAGGTTTGTCTGACATGTAGAAATTTGTAATGTGTTTCCAAGATGCTGTTTTGTTATTAAAGATTACATCGTATTTAATCAAGTTATTTTGCACCGACTTCAATAAATAGGGGACATCGAAGAAATAATAAATTTGCTTATCGTTTACAAGAAGGTATAGTTTTTCCGGTGATACATCTATTCTTTTAATTATGTTTCGAAAATTTTACTACTGCTCTAACATTGTCACCGCATTGTAGTTGTAGCTTTTCTATGCAGTTTAATACTGTCGACTTCAATTTGTCACCTTTACATATCGTAGTTGTAAAGATGTAGCATAAGGGTTGTTTAAATTTTTTATACAGTATGTCCCCCTAAGTTGGAATCATATGAAAAACTTTTTTATTATTAATTTTAGAAAAAAAAGTTATTCTTCATAAAAAGTTCTGCATGTTCTAAAATCTAAAATACAGTCATCAAATATCAATTTTTTCAGTCGTATACGAGGTTTGTCAAAAATATGAATTTTACTCAAGAGTAAAGTACCTTTAAATTTTTACAATATCGGAAAATGTTATCAAAAAAAGTTGATCAGAAATAAAAACTACGTTCAAATATGCAATTACATCCATTTACATTAAAAATTAAGTTTATTTTGTTTTTTATTAATATTTCTATTTTGAATGAACATTTATCTCTTGTGATTATTTATTATTATTTATGATAATTTGACTAAAATATTATAATATACTTTTACGATGCTGTGAGTCATTTTATTTCTACAGGGTGTTGACTTTTATTTTTCAAAAATGTTCAATAAATATAATAATGTTATCAATGTAAATACTTGCAATTGCATATTTAAACGTAGTTTTTAATTCTGCTTAACTTTTTTAATAACATTTTCCAATATTGTTAAATTTAAAGGTACTTTACTCTTCAGTAAAATTCATATTTTTTGACAAACCTTGTATACGACTGAAAAAATTTGATATTTGATGACTGTATTTTAGATTTTAGAACATGCACAACTTTTTATAGAGAATAACTTTTTTTCCTAAAATTAATAATAAAAAAGTTTTTCATATGATTCCAACTTAGGGGGACATATTGTATATAACTCTAACCATGATCACGTAGCAGTTTGAGCTAGCAAAAAATTTAAAACCTACTTTAAAATTAACAATTTGGGACTCGTAAAATATAATTTTAATGAAAATTGTTTGTATTCCTCTGTATATCTCCTGCTTCTTGAGCTGTCACAATTTGTGCTCTGATTTTGGGAAGTAATCGTTGGGAGATGTTAACTTCAATTGAAGTGCTTTCTTTTCACGTTGCAATTTAAGAATGTTCCTCAGTAATTTTCTTTACCTAAGAGTATTTGAGCTGCAAGCTTGAGTAGTTTTGGTATAGCTAGAGATGTTAACAGGCATTTATTGTTTCACCAATATACCTTGCATCATTTGAATATTTGGTTTCAGAAATTGACATTTATAATTTATTTAGGAATGGCAAGTGTTTGCCACATACTCGTTAAGTTTTTAGAGTCGACATTTTTATGCAACAGATCGGACCTTCCAGATTCTGTTACCCATTCAAACACCTACAACAAAATGTTTGATATTTACCTAAAATTCTTCATGTAACTTAACTCGCCTGGTTAAATCTTCTTTGGAAAACCTGAAAAAACTGATTCTACCATCATATTTAATAAATAAATAAATTCAGGTTATGTTTTTGCGGTTATGGGATGGGGCGCGAATTTTAAACTAATGACATTTTTTTATTCAAATAATTTTATCATGTTAGGTAATTTTAAACAGCAAATACGTTAAAGATAATCTCCTGGATATAGAAAATTATGTTTCACTCGTTTTTGTTAAACAACTATTCTTAGATTCTCAAAAAATTTGAATTTGTCCATTATTAACCTACGTCAACAATAGAAAAAATTATTAACCACGAATAGAGAATTTCAACTTCTCAGTTGGCTAGGAGACGCAATAATTGTTCACTTCACAGCTAATAGTGAAAAAAAATTTTTACACACTCTTTAATTTTTACTTTGTTCGGCCTGTCATTGTCGGAAATCAGGTGACTCAATGAAGCAGGGAATGAATTAACATTTAATTAGATTTTCATTTAATAAATACTTTATATTGTAAAACACATTAGACATTTTCCTAATTTTAGAATTGACAGAATTAATATGACAGTTCCATTTTAAGTGATCATCAATTAAAACACCGAAATATTTAGTAGACTTGGTACGCTCTATCAATCCACAACCGCAGTATGAGTTTAGAATGTTGTGGCCAGTATCTATTGTTAAACAAAATACATATTTTTATTATTATTATTACAGAAAACGTAAATCTATTAGGATGCGAATGTATAATTTATTTTTAACTTCTTTTACCATTCTAAATACGAATCGTTCAAAATTAAATACACCACTTAGAGGTAAGGTCGTTTTCGTTCTCTTCGCGCAATTCTCGTAAACGAAAACTTCACCTTCCCTCTACGTAGTGTAAATAACTATTTTTCGTGTACCTACTTCATTCAAACAGACCACTTCGTTAAATCTAAAATTGTTAAGAAAAGTGTGAATTTATGATTGTTAGCAACAATTATTTCACTCATTTTATTTATTTGATTAAATTGAAAATGAAGCATCATTCTAATTATTAAATATTACAGTAGCAGATGAGAAATGCGACTGGAACTCATAAACTAACAAAAGTAGGGGTGCCTCCTATGTTGCAGAAGTCAAAGGTTGCCTTTCAATTCTACTAGTAAAAGTTGTTTTTGAGAGTTTGCCTATATTTTGATGCTATCTTCGACATAAGCGTCTGAGACTATACAGTAATTCGATAACCACCGTGTCTCTTTAAAATAACTACTCGTATATAGGCCCTACTGTCTACCAAATAAGTCGCCGAGTTTCTACTGAGGCAGTTTCCTGTGAAACGGTTTGGTTCCTAAATATGTTGCAATTTTGTTTGGTAGCTTCACGTGTATCTGGAAAAAACGTTAAAGACCGGTTAGATATTATTCTTCTTTAGGTGACGATCTATCTTGTCGGTGCAACCTTTCACGTAGGGTAGATAACTTTTCTTTCTCTTTTGGTACGGACCCTGCTGTTAATTGCTTGTTTAAACTTTCTGGATATGTAGTCGTTATTACTAATGCTCAGGTTCTTTCTAACTTTTTTCTTAAAAATTTTCATATACATGTTTACTAACGTAAGGGATAAGGGCAATCCCATTGCTGCTCCTTTTGTTAGATTGCATATGTCTAGGACTTTGTCTTTTAAAACACGATTCAGTTCTTCTCTTGTCAAAGTTGTGGTATATAGTTTGTGGTCCACTAATTATTTTTTTAAAATGCTTCTATTTTTCCAAAACGTGATACGTCTATGTTTTTATACACTACAATATAGATCTTATCATAGGTAAGATAGTGGCGAGTACTTTGATTTTTTTTATTTAATTGTATAAATATGTGCCATAATTTTCTTACCTTATTAATAATTTTTAATGAATATTGCTTATCTTACCAATCAATTTACATTTTATCGATGAGTTGTGCATTGCATTAAGACGATTAGAAGTAAGTCGTTTATATCAATTGTAGCTCCTGATGAAACACGTATTTGATGTGCGAAATATTGAGTTAAAAAAATAAAAAATAAATAAATATCTTAATCTCAGTCTCATTCCCAAAAATTTTTATTTTTATACAATTTTGTCATAGGAATACTTAGACCATAATGAATGTTCAAATCACATCAATAAGCTAAGTCAACATAACTTCTTCATCCACTGTCTTTACATTATTAACCGACCTCTACTCATTAAAAAAATGAATTTTTTTTCTAACAATTGCCGGACTTTGTCTCTAGCACTGTTTTTATTGCTTTCTTTGCTTTACTGCAAATGTCCTCAAGGAAATTAGATTATTTTTCGCATATCTTACAGAACGTAAATGTAAACAAGCATAAAAACAAACATTTGGAAAGGTGTTGCTAGGTCAAGAAAACATAGTTTCCAGGTTTTTCGCGTTAGTTTATTACTTTAAAATTTAAAAATGTCTTATAAAATAAAATTCTTTACGTCATACGTCCGGGAAATCATTTCAGTCTTGTTTTGATATATACCTCACTCGACTGTAAAACATGTTTTTTAGAACTTATAAAATATATAACTATTCATACTAGATACAAGAAAATCATTTTGTAATAGTAATTTACGAAACAAGTAATGTTAGGATCCTCTAAAGTTACAAGGTTAACAATGTTACAAGCACTGTAATCCGTTTTGTTTTATTCTATTATTATTTTTGTCATAAATCCACATTTTTAACGGCATCCTTTCATAGAAACGAGCTTATGAATCTATACAAACTATAGTTACGATAATAACCAAGGCAACTTGTATCTTGAGATGGACAATGTTAACGACATTTTAATTTTTATAGCAGCACTGGTGCTATTAAACCCATCTTAATGCAACTTGTTCCTATGCAGTTTGTACTATACTAACAGTAGAGAATAAAATTTAAATTGGTACTGATGTACACACTCTCCCCTATCGTTTTAAAATCAGTTTTAAATTCACCGCTAGCTATACGGATAAAAATAAATTTCCGTAACTCTATATTTGAAGACAGAGTTAATTGCATATTCAAACATAGTCAAACGTAACCTATAATTTAATTCAAATGCAAAATTTTAACGAAGGTGTTGATAGAATTAATAATTCAGTATGATAGTTACGAGAAATGAGAATAACGGTACTCAATATAGTTGTTCATTTAAATTTCATATTTACTGTCTAAGAGCGTAATAAAATACTACCTCATGCATAACGATATTTAAGTTTACTTCAGCGTAATATATATTAATAAATATTAATTGCTGAGCAACTAATACAATTAGTTGAAAACGCCTATTAAACCTGAAATTTAACTTAATAAAAAAGACATGAATGTGTCAGATCGGAACAAAATTGCTTAAAACGACAATTAAATAACACAACAAAAAATGTAACTTGAATTGCTGTTGTTATTGTTATAATAAGTCTTCCACTTAAACTTCTAATAATTATTGTTACGAAACTTTAGAAGAATGTTGATGTCAAAATTTGTTTCTTGCTGATCAGCCAATGGCGAAGCAACCTTGAACAGTATACGTGATTTTAGAACTCTGTAGGTTGGTAACTGTTGAGATCTTTGTCATTTTTTTTGTAGTTGTGGTAACCCTTTTATTATTATGTCATTTTTATTATGATTAAACGAGAAGTTATTTGTATGTCTCGTTAATATATTTTAAAACATAATTTTATATTTACTAAAAATACTCAAACGAAAGCTACATTTTCATTGGTCCTTCGACCCGATATTTTTTCACTGCATATTTGGTAAATCCTTGGTTTGCCCCAATTGTGACATTCGGCTTCGTTATCCAGCATAGCAGAGATAAGAATAGATCAAACGAAGCGGTAGCCTTAAAAATATTCTGTGTTCTCAAGGAAAAAGATTAGTTTGTCCAATTTGAAGTTGCTACTGTAAGTGAAGAAAACATTTATTTTATTTATTTTTTTTTGATATATTTTATATTTTTGTAATACCTGATTGTACATAATGGTGGAAGTTGATACAAATCGGCTACTTACTAAACGCAGAATTTTAAAAGGTAAAATAACTCGTATTGCTAATTATCTTGACAATTTGACTTTAAATATGGCAGATCAAACTGAAATTAAAATTAAGAATGATCGATTTAACGAATTGTTCAAAGAATACAGCAATGTTCAGTTAGAATTAGAAATTATTGACGAATCACATGCTGATGATTTTGTGGAAGTGGAAAACAATTATTATTCCTTAATGTATAGATTAGAAACATTGCTTAATCATTCAATCGTTCAAAATGTAGGTAAGTAGAACCGATAGAATTACTTCTAGCAATGCTTCTAGTGATAATAAAATTCGACTTCCCAAATTTTAGAGATTTGTTTATTAATCTAATACATGACAATTCTGACATTTATAGCATTCACAAATTGTATTACTTGAAATCTATTTTAAGAGGAGAAGCTAGTAGACTAATACAAAATTTGGATTTATGTGGTGATAATTATGATGCCGCTTGGTCTACTTTACTCGAACGATACGATAACAAACTGATGATTCTGAACAAACATTTGAAAGGAAATTTTGATATGTCAAAAGTAATTCAAAATTTTGCTTTAGGTTTAAGAAAGGTGATTACTGATTTCACACAGCATTTTGAATTCCTTGCAAGCCTTAAAATACCTTTATTAGAAGAATCTATTCTTATTTACATCATCTCTCATAAATTAGATTTTGAAACTTTGTGCGATTTTGAATTACAAAATGACGAGATGTTTCCTAGTTTGAAATCATTTTTAGATTATCCTAAAAAGAACTTCGGCTTTAGAACGCACAGGTAAGCAAAATGTTCAGTACCTAACAAAACAAGAAAGACATATTCTTTCGCATGCTACCACTCAAAGAGGTCAACCGGAAGTAAAAATAAATTGTGCGTACTGCAATAAACCGTATCATTCAATTCATCGATGTTACAAGTTTTCAAATTTACACATTCTCCAACGCAAGGAATTTGTTAAAAAAAAGCAATTGTGTTTGAATTGTTTAAAGTTTCATCCTTCTAGCACTTGTCCCTCAAATATATCTTGTGTAAGTTGTGGCGAAAAACATCATTCACTATTACACAGCGAAGAAGATAACTCAATTCCTGATTAATCATGTGTGGTAAATACAATTGTAGCCAAACCCTCAACTCCTTCGAATTTTTAATCGGAATCATTAAACGAAAATGTAATGGTTCAAACTCATACACTTATTTCAAATTCTATAGAAAATTCCAAAACTATGCTAATGGCTACAGTTATAATTGACATAAATGTTGCTAATAAGAAATTCCCATGCAGAGCATTACTAGATAATGCTAGCGAAAAAAACTTCATCACTTTAGAATTATTTGAAAAGTTAGGTGTTACAGGAACCCGATGTAATTGGCGAGTAAGTGGTGTAGGAGGAATAACCACATCCGTAACCGATGTTATTACTCTAGATTTAGAATCCAAATGTTCTAAGTTTAAAACTACTGCCAAATTTGGAATTTTGAAGGAAATCTCTGATTTTACTCCCAAACAGTCGTTCTCTAAATCGTTAATTAGATGGCCTTCATTTGTAAAATTAGGAGATCCTAATTTTAATATTTCTTCAGAGTTGACATGCTTATTAGTCTTGAACTCTTTTATAACTTGTTACTGAAGGGAAGGATTGATTTAGGCATAAATAAACCGATTTTACAAGAAACTCAATTTGGTTGAATTGCAGTGGGACCATTCACTTTCTCATTAAACAATTTGAAGAATTTTAATTGTCATTTTACTAACGTAAATAATTTTGCAGCTGATTTAAATACACTCATTGCTAAATTTTGGTCTTTGGAAAATATTTCTTTTAAAGAACACATTTCACTGTCTGAACAAGTGTGCAAAGATATGTTTATCAAAAGTGTATTTAGATTGAGCAACGGTAGATATGAAGTTGATTTGCTCGTTATTGATTCTAAACTTGCTTTATTAAGAAATTCTTTTCAGCTTGCATTGCGATCTTTTCTACCACTCGAGAGACGTTTTTTACGCGATCAACAATATAAAGCTTGTATTCATGAATATATTGATTTAGGTCATGGAAAAATAATTAAACTTACTTCTGACAGTAAATTTGACAATTCTGTATTTTACATGCCTCATCATGCGGTCATAGTTCTACTACAAAGTTGAAAGTAGTTTACAATGCTTTGACCTTGTCTACATCAGGAATATCTTTAAACGATACGCTTCTATGAAAACTTATGGAGCAGTTGTATATTTGCGGTCAGAGTGTGACTCTTCCATATGCATTCGGTTAATTTCTGCTAAATCAAGGGTTGCCCCTTTAAAGACCGTTACTTATACCACGTTTAGAGTTATGCGCTGCATTGTTGCTTGCTCGATTAATGGACAGAGTGCAAACTACATTGTAAGAAACCGATGATGATATAATTCAATTTTGCCGCCGAGAAAGAATTATCTCACGGCATAAAATTTACATCGTCCATAACAGACGTCGTGCGCACCGCCCCACTTATAATTTTCCCTATGCAACCGTTGCCCACTCTTCCGATTGCGATAAAACCGCCTTCTTCTTCTACCTCTGAATCTGACTTTTACTTTTACTTCTGAGTCCGACTCTTAAATTAGACTTCCTAACCCGACTTCTAATCCGATTATTTGTCCACATTAGTGTGGAATTCCGTATCTAAAACCGCCTAAAGATATCCGCAACTAACACTCCTTTGCATCCGCTGATTGGATTCTGTGCGTGCTTAGGCAGATACTAACTCTAAGTCATCTGCATCCGCTGATTGGATTCGGTGCGTGCTTAGGAAGATACTAACTCTAAGTCTTCTGCATCCGCTGATTGGATTCGGTGCGTGCTTTGGCACATACTAACTCTAAGTCCTCTCTGCATCCGCTGATTGGATTCGGTGCGTGCTTCGGCAAGCTCCTAAAAGAACCTCCGTTTATAACCTTATAACCCGCATAACCGACAACTACTTACCTCACATCCGAAGCTAAAAACCCTCTGTAGCAGTTGCGTTACTCCGACACCGTTCCGTTCAAGACAAGCCGCGGTGTATTATGGACCCCTAGAGGGTAGCTAATCCGTTCAATAGCACTTCGTAGCCGGTTTGCTGATAGCCGTATCACCGCAGCTAAGCCGTCGTCAGCGCCGAGCATCACGCTTTGCATCAGTACTCTGCTTACTCGCCAAACAACATCGTATGAATACAATTACCAGGCATCCGGGGCACGTTGAGACGGACTTCCGTCGGTTGCCAAGCCGTAACCCGCAATAATAAAAACCGGGGTATATGCTAAAACTAGCGAGAGCCGTAGATATCCGTGCTATTCAATAACCTCCAAAAGCGGGCGTGAACGACCGCCACCAAAAACTAAGACACACTTACCTGTTTCAGTGAGACAATACCACCAGGTCTCGACACAACCAGCACTCGCCACCCGAGCCAAGGGGTTAACCAGACCTTCCGTTGTGTAAACACGTGAGGATTTTACACATTTTAGTGAGTGGCTGTGTCTCCACTGCCGCCGTTTCAAACCAAATTGTATTATAATCAAATTCCGTGTGTATATATATAAAATCCTATTCTTGTAAATATTTTGTAAATAGACCTTTCAAAAGCGACCCTGGGCATTTTTCCTGCGATTGAAGCGTACATATAAAAATTCGTGACGTCACATTTTGTATTCTCACCACGAACGGACCCTGTGGTGCTTAATACAAAAGGTGCACGTTTGCAAAATTGTCATGAAATTCCCTTTCCAGCCATGTATAACATTTGGTATTTCTCTCAGAAACTCTTTTTTTTATAGTTAAATTAATAAGGTGTGAAATGGGCTTTGCTAAAGTTATAGAAGAGTGTTGTATCACTAAGATTATTATCTTTTGGGTTGAGCCGTGTTCGTCCTTCCTTCCTACGTTCTCTGCTTCACGTTTCGCTAACCAGCTGTTAGCTTCTTCAGAAGTTACCCTAAAGATCAGTGACGGGTGGTTGGTTTTCGATGGTTGGTTGATCTTCTGTTTTGTATCGACTAATTAAAAATTGAAAGAACATCACCGAGACGCCAAGTCCAGAGCGGTAGATAAATCAGCAATCGCAGAACATCTACACGAAAAAGAAAAACACATCATCAACTTCGAGAAAGCTAAAGTTCTATCAAGGACTAACAACTACTATCCAAGGATAATCAGAGAATCCTTAGAAATTATGAAAAATAAAAACAACTTCAATCGAGCAACCGATTAAGCAACACGTGGAAACTAACTTTTCGCAAAAACAAAGAAAACAAGTGTCGCCACAAAATTAGTCGATACAAAACAAAAGATCAACCAACCATCGAAAACCAACCACCCGTCACTGATCGACATCAACCATCCGTAACGGAACATAGGTATATAACGAGGAGCAGAAGACAACAACATTAGTCTTTAGAATAACTTCTGAAGAAGCTAACAGCATGGTTAGCGAAACGTCAAGCAGAGAACGCAGGAAAGAAGGACGAACACGGCTCAACCCGGAAGATAATAATCTTAGTGACAACAGCCGCGAATGCTTACATTCATACAGTGTTGTATTAGTTTAGTTGGTACTTGTCCTTATTTATTCATATAATATAATTTTGAGCCATTATATATCCTTGTGTGTTCATTAATTTTGATATAGTTCTTTTTCTTGTTATATGATCAAGTAAGTTATCAAATATATTTAGAAATTCTTTCTTATCACTACTATTGTTTAAGTACGGTCTATAAATATTTTAGATAATTATTTTTAATTTAATAATATCTACAGCCGTGAATTCTAAAATTTTATCTTTACTTTTTTGTTTTAGTTTAATTAATTCTTCATATTCAATGTCGTTTCGAAGATAATACGACCTTTTGCAGTGTGACTATAACAGAAAGCTAGGATAAAATTGTGGATTTTGGTGAACCTTTTCTCTCCTTCCTTTAACCCAGTGTTCTGTTAGAGCTCATGCACTCAGTGATTTTTTTATATGTTTTATCGATGAATAGTTCAATATCTGTTAATTTATTTGAGATGCACTGCATATTTTGATGTAGTAGAATAATTTTTTTTTATTTGAGAGTATTTATTTTGATTTTTTGTATTTTATGCAAGGTACTATATTAATAATTCTTTGCTTTTATATTGTTTATGAAATTGCTAAGATTTCGACGTAAATTATATTTTCTATAAGAATTTAAATGTTATCTGTGTCTTGTATAATTTGATCTATCTATAATATTGTTGACATCAAATATCTCTATTTTATTGTTAAGTTTCTGTATTTTATTACAAATTTGTTTATTTCCATCATATATTGAATTATTAGATTTTATTATGTCAAACCTATATGGAATTGTTGGGATTATAGCATTTGTTTGAAAGCAAATATCGCTTATTTTATAAACGGAATTAGATACTTCTGAATAGTTAATATTATTACTACCACCTACTATGACAACATAGTCATCCTGATTAAAATCCTCAACTAAAGTGTCTAACTTTTTTATTTTTAATAATACTTCTTTAATACTGGGTTTTTGGTTAACAAAGTAAATTAAACCAAACAAAACCTTATTCATAACCTGTAATCACAAAATCGCTATTGGTAAAACCTCCAAACTTTTGGAATTAACCATTTACGATTGTTTGAGTTGGTAAGAATCCCTTGAGTTGGTAACTCTCCTTTCTACCAAAAAATTCAAAATACAATGATACTCAAGCCCATCTCAAGCTCTATTTAAAAAAATGAGTACGATTCTGTACAAACAAACTGAAGGGCTATGTTTGAAGGCAAAAATATATTGAAATTATGTAAAACGTGAATTCGGAATGGAGATATGAAAAACATTTTTTCTAATTTCAAGACTAATTACAATAGAAAACGTTGAAATTCAATTGGGTTACCTTGTATAATAAAGAATCGAAATAATACAAAACTTTTTTTCTGTTACTTGCAGACATAATGGAGTATATAATAGGATCATGTATGTCACGATTGTACTATTATTTATCCTTATATATTATATTATCAGTTAAAAACATGTTTTGTTCAGTATTTATTTAAAACTAATTCAAACTTAATTTCAACTCAAAGTTGTCTCAAATTTAGCCTAGACCGTGGCCTGGGCCAAATATTTCTTAATTTAAATATTAAGTACAGTTTTAAATAGATATACTTGACCTAATTAAGAAAAAATTGTATCTTGATTTCAATTTTGGGAATAAGCTCTTTGTTCTTTTAATATTTGTGATACATGAACCAAAAGCAACTGCTTCAATAACTCAAAAAATTTAATTTAAAATTATCTATAAAACCAACAAATAACTTTTATAAATGACTTTGATGCTTATGTGAATTTAACGTTTCATTAAATATCAAAAGGAAAACATACATAACAAAGCTTTTGTCAATTCGCAAATAAATTTACTTTTGATAAGAAACTGTAAATTTTTACTGTTAAAAATTTGAATATTTTTCATTTTGTAAAATAAAAATTGTTATACATTGCTGTGCCACGCCACGTCTTTGCATCAAAACATGATAATAAAATATAAAAATAAGACAACTGAATAGTTCTTCGTAATTGCTAATAAAAAATTACTGATAATTTAAATTCTCATTTTTAAATTATTTAACCTAAACGTTTTTCGTTTAACATGTTAAATAAATCAAGCACAAAGCTTGTTACTTATCACGTTTGCAGACACGACATAAAGTTTTCTGCTAAATTAATTTGACAGCTATAAAAAGGTCGTATTCTTAACCTTAAAGTTTTAGATATTTTTATCTTTTTAGTCTTTTATGCACAAACAACATATAGAGTTGATAATAAATCTTTTTTAAATGCTCGTTTTATTGCGACGAATTAAACGAAACCGCAAATTCAATACTTTTTAGATAATTTGAAAATGCAATATAACGTTAATTACAGTTTAAACGTTTAATTATTGAATTTGGTTTTATTTGGTTTTCTGAAATTGAATTACGTTGAACGTTTAGTCAAGTTAAAAATCACAATTACTATTGTGCTTCATATTGCCAATTGAGTACTTTATTGGGTATTTCTTTCACATAAACATTTTATTTTATGTTGCCTTTATTATCGTTAGTTTATATAAACAATATACAAATTAAATTGTCTTAATGTTAAGTTAATAAATTTATAGACAGAGGACCCGCGATATAAGAATTACATGTACACACATGAAATTTAAAACTTGGACACCACAATTTCTGTAAACAAAAGTTTGCACATTGTGAAGCGGGCTTAAAGGTATCATTTACAATTCTAACAGCAGGTAGTCTCAGCAGAGGTTATCTTATAGAAGGACTGTAGAATGAATCATTACTCTAAGCACGTTTTAGAAAATAGGTAATTTACGTTGCTTACTTAATTTTTTTCTTTAAAGAATATATTTGAAAGAATCGGTAATTAAACACCACAGCTCGATTAATTATCGAATCAAAATTTTGTTTAGGAAATGTTTACAAAATAAAATAACCGCGCACAAACAAAAATTAGTTTAGTTGAGGCATCCATAACCATACAAATTAATTACCACAATTGAAGGAGGTTCAATCGCTGAATTAATCTGCTATTTCAAAATTCATATCAAAGTAATTTCATCAATTCTTTTTAGAACTATTTGCATCAGTATTTTTTAAGGTAACTGACATCAATAATTTAAATATTTTAAACCAAGTCAATTTTATTTACGCCACTAGAATGGATCACGTCGTACTACGCGCATTTTTGTTTGTGACGTACACTCATGAAATTTTAAACTTGGACACCACAATTTCTGTAAACAAAAGTTTGCACATTGTGAAGCGGGCTTAAGGGTATCATTTACAATTCTAACAGCAGGTAGTCTCAGCAGAGGTTATCTTATAGAAGGACTGTAGAATGAATCATTACACTAAGCACGTTTTAGAAAATAGGTAATTTACGTTGCTTACTTAATTTTTTCTTTAAAGAATATATTTGAAGGTATCGCTAATTAAACACCATAGCTCGATTAATTATCGAATCAAAATTTTGTTTAGGAAATGTTTACAAAATAAAATTAGAAATAATTTTGATTTAAAAAACGTCTACAAGCAATAACTTTTAAATTAAATCAAAAACTAAACATGGTTATTTGGGTTGACTGATTATTACTTATTTTTAAATAAATCTAACCTACTAATTATTGTAAGTTATTAAAAAAATCATTAAACTCTCTATTCATAATATTTAGTCCTTACAAAATGTATATTTTATGACGTTTCATTTTTTCTGTAGTTAATATAAAAAGTGAAAATAAAAACTAAGGCAATTCTTATTGTCAACGTATATATTTAGTTTTTGACAAGAATTTATTACATAATTATAATTAAGATACCAAGTTATAGTTTAAAATTAAATGAAAACTTTTTTTAAATAAAGGTATTACTATATAAATAAATATAAGAAATCAATAATGGGTGTGACCTCCATTATTATTGATACATTCTTGGAGGCGTCTGCTCATTGACGCTATCAAGGTATCAATATAATTAATATTAATCGTTTCCCATGCGGTATCAATGGCTGCAATTAGTGCATTACGGTTTACTGGTATAAAATTTGGCCCTTGTTGTCTTCGGATAACAGCAAGTATTCGAGCCCAAACATTTTCGATAATGTTAAAATCTGGGCTTTTGCTGGCCAGGGTAACAGCTCCAAGTTATTTTCTCGTATCCAATTGCGCACAACCCGCGAAGTATGAATAGGGGCGTTGTCCTTTAACAACAAAAATACATTATGAAAATGTTAATTCAACAGATCCCTAACTATTTTTTGGAGAAAGTATAGTGAAATAAGAATACTTACTTGTTGGAAAATATAATCTTCGTCTGGATAAAACACTTCGACTGAAGGTTTCATAATAGTTTCCAAAATATCTAAATACGCAGCAGAATCAAGACGTCCATCGATAGCCCAACAAACTCCTGGACCCGGCGCGCTAACCCAACCTCACACATTCACAGAAAAATAACCACTTCGTTTTTTAGGACATATGTGATTATTTTCGTAACGAGTTCCTTCCATTCTAAAAACTTTTAGTGGTCCATCGTTGCGGCTATTGAACGTTTTTTCGTCGCTAAAAATCACTCGATTCCAAAATTCCAAAGGTTCGTTCACATATCGCCTTGCAAATTCCAGACGACGTCTCATATTTTCGTCACTGAGAACTTCTTTCGCAGCAGCATTATACTTCTTTATTCCCATCTCCTTTAATCTTTTTTGTGCAGTTATACGGCATCCGGGAAAATGTGTATCTGCTATAGCCCTGGAGTATGTAGCAAATGGTTGTTCTGTTACGTAATGAAACAACTCGAGATCTTGAGCACGTGTAGATACTTTAGGTCTACCACTTCCGATGGCTCTTTCCAAAGTGTGTTCAAGATTCCATTTTACTCGGTAATGCCCTACGGTGCTTTTTGGTATATCTAACATACGTGAAATTTCACGCACGCTACGGCCCGCCGCTAATTCCGAAACAATCCGCGCTTTCAAATCAGCACCGAGATGAGGTGGCATTTTCACAACACTTGAAATTTTAAACTAAAATGGAATTTACATTTCTTACTTTATTTATTGGTTCACACTACCCCTTCTCAAACAGTAGGTAATTGTTTATTTATTACATACTTCTAATGACCAATGTAACAACCCTTAGAGCAATATGACTCAAAGGAAGTAAAAGCCATTTCCTTATAATGCTAATGGACAGGATTTTCTTTTAAGTATTAAGATTACAATAGAGGACTTATAAACTTTCGAAAATATCTAATTATAAATATTTACACTGCAATTGCGCTTTTTCCTTAATAATTTCTTAGCAATAACATACACGTTCTTGGTTTTAAGTTGTCATAAATTTGATATGATATAAATTTGTGTTTCTAATATTACATCACAAACTAATCTTTATTCGCCAAAAAATTGTTGCTTAAGTTGTAAAGCTTCGTACACACCTGAACAACAAACCGAGCAACAAACATAACAACGAACCGAAAGTCAAACAGAACGACAAACGATCTTTTATGATTTCCACAATCCGAACAACAAACGGAACGTTTGTGCTGTTCCATAATTATTTTCAGTAGTTTTTAGTTCATATATATTTATAATTTATAATTTACTTCGCTTTTTTTATTTTTGGAAATTTCCCCCCCAAATGATGCTAATAGGGACATCATTTTTTTCTTGCATTCTTAAACACTGATTAATTTAAAACATTTTTCTTCTGTCAACTCCATAATATTACCTAAAACACAACAAACCCACAAAAGGGAGGACAAAAATAAATAATTTAATTCTCCCGCATAAGTTTGTTCGCCGTTTTGTTTAGATTCGTCCAAACCTGCAAACGCATTCGCGCGCATTTTCTTTGATGTCGGAGAAAAACCGACAAGTTGCGGGAACGCCGCAAACCGTTCGTGGAACAATCAGGACTTGCGAATCTGTTCTAAAATTCGTACGTAGCACCGTCCAAATTAATGTTCCGATTGCCGTTCGGTTCGTTGTTCTGTTTGTTCCTCGGTTTGTTGTTCAGGTGTGTACGAAGCTTTACAATAAGCATATTAATATGAACTATATCTTATGAAAGGAGAGTTATGTAACTATAATTAACGACTTAACGTTACGTTAGTAGATTCCATTTACTATTTACACATATTTTCTTGGAACATTCGATAATTAACTATCGGGATATGATGACCCTATACTTCGCAGGTTGTGCGCAACTGGATACAAGCAAATAACTTGGAGCTGTTACCCTGGCCAGCAAAAGCCCAGATTTTAACATTATCGAAAATGTTTGGGCTCGAATACTTGCTGTTATCCGAAGACAACAAGGGCCAAATTTTATACCAGTAAACCGTAATGCACTAATTGCAGCCATTGATACCGCATGGGAAACGATTAATATTAATTATATTGATACCTTGATAGCGTCAATGAGCAGACGCCTCCAAGAATGTATCAATAATAATGGAGGTCACACCCATTATTGATTTCTTATATTTATTTATATAGTAATACCTTTATTTAAAAAAAAACGTTTTCATTTAATTTTAAACTATAACTTGGTATCTTAATTATAATTATGTA
Organism: Abscondita cerata; assembly: GCA_030710515.1. Classification (NCBI taxonomy): domain Eukaryota; kingdom Metazoa; phylum Arthropoda; class Insecta; order Coleoptera; family Lampyridae; genus Abscondita; species Abscondita cerata. The sequence continues at coordinate 208,676 of JALBCR010002324.1, read as the reverse complement.
ATAAATTCTTGTCAAAAAACTAAATATATACGTTGACAATAAGAATTGCCTTAGTTTTTATTTTCACTTTTTATATTAACTACAGAAAAAAATGAAACGTCATAAAATATACATTTTGTAAGGACTAAATATTATGAATAGAGAGTTTAATGATTTTTTTTAATAACTTACAATAATTAGTAGGTTAGATTTATTTAAAAATAAGTAATAATCAGTCAACCCAAATAACCATGTTTAGTTTTTGATTTAATTTAAAAGTTATTGCTTGTAGACGTTTTTAAATCAAAATTATTTCTAATTTTATTTTGTAAACATTTCCTAAACAAAATTTTGATTCGATAATTAATCGAGCTATGGTGTTTAATTAGCGATACCTTCAAATATATTCTTTAAAGAAAAAAATTAAGTAAGCAACGTAAATTACCTATTTTCTAAAACGTGCTTAGTGTAATGATTCATTCTACAGTCCTTCTATAAGATAACCCCTGCTGAGACTACCTGCTGTTAGAATTGTAAATGATACCCTTAAGCCCGCTTCACAATGTGCAAACTTTTGTTTACAGAAATTGTGGTGTCCAAGTTTAAAATTTCATGAGTGTACGTCACAAACAAAAATGCGCGTAGTACGACGTGATCCATTCTAGTGGCGTAAATAAAATTGACTTGGTTTAAAATATATAAATTATTGATGTCAGTTACCTTAAAAAATACTGATGCAAATAGTTCTAAAAAGAATTGATGAAATTACTTTGATATGAATTTTGAAATAGCAGATTAATTCAGCGATTGAACCTCCTTCAATTGTGGTAATTAATTTGTATGGTTATGGATGCCTCAACTAAACTAATTTTTGTTTGTGCGCAGAACGCCATTTTTGACTTAAGTATGTAGTTCTAAAAGCGCGTATATATAAATACAATATACTAGCATTTTACTTGAATTTCTAACCGTATGGATGCGCCTTGGATAGATATGATTTTTTTTCTGATTGAACTATTAACATTAGCGCAATTTATAAAGAGAGATAACAGTTTTCAAATTGTTCATTGTATTTGACAGAATTATTTTGGTTTCGTATTATTATTATTTATTTGACAGTGCCTGTATGAAAGCGACTTTTCCTGCCATCAAAAATTTGTACACATTACCCAGAAAAACGTCTTCAGAAGCAGACAACTAGCATACGAAAGCGGAACAAAATCCGTCAAACCGTTCTCGAGTTATTCCCAATGCACAATATTTTTTTGGAAAGTTTAACACCGTCTGGCGCCCTTATGTTGCACTTTTAGTTATAGGTAAATTGGTGTCAAACGGTCTATTTTGAGCCAGAGAACCTCCGGTAAAGCCATGTACACACCTTTCAGAAACACCCTGTACATACAAACCAATTGCGTAAGTGTATGTATGATACACCATTTCTATAATGTTTACACACTTAATTAATATTATTACATATAAATACTAAAGTGGATAAGGGTTGGCATGTGTAGATTTTAGTGGTTTTCCTAAACCTTGAAGTAAATGCTTTGCCAAGACGAACCAATTCACTATTGCACACGGTTTCGTCACCACACTATACAGGTTTATAGTGATCCTCTGGGGCACCATACATAACACTTACATCACAATACAATATTTAAAACATACCATACGAATAAATAAATAATCCATATTTTTGCATTTTTTCAATTTCTGGAAGTTTTGTACGAACTTCCATTGAAGAATATTTTAGTAAATATCTCATTTAATTAATGTTTCATAAGTGGTTTATGGTCCGTTTTTACAGTAAATTCTCGACCATACAAATAACAATAAAAACACAATCGCAAGCAACTTCTTTTCTGTTTGTGCCCATCGCTGCTCACTGTTGAAAGTTCGTGATGCACATGCAATTGGGTGTCCATTCTGAAGTATTGCACACTTCAACCCACCTTTTGACGAGTCCGTTTAGATGATTATTTCGTCTTTTGGGTCATAGGCGGCTAGCATTGGTTTTGATGTGATAATATCCAGTAAAGTTTTAAACTCACTATTACGAACTTCTGTTCATTGAAGAGGCACTTTATTATGTGTTAATTGTAGCTTACATTATTTAGTTCTATTTGCCAAAACTCATTTTTTAAGTAAACCATAAAACACACTTGTTTATTAATTTTGATAAAAAAAACATCCATTGTTAGTATGAGAAAATGTTGATACTTAATACACATAGTTAATGGTTTTTGGTCAAGACCAATACGTAATTCTGTGTTTGGTTTTTGTTCAATTTGAACATTGTTTACCCAATTATAGCTACATTTACATTATCTCCGCTACATGTCAATGCAGCTATAACTCCGAAAGTATTGCATTTAGGTATAAGAAATATTACATGAAAAATAATCAGTATTTATTAAGATAAAACCAAAAAATATACAGGGTGATCTACTTGGAATAAGAAAGTTTATTATTATTCCGGAAAAAGGAAATATCTGACAACAATGTAAATGCTACCATAATATCGACCGTATGACAAAACTCTTGCGCACCAAAATTTATAAAAATCGTTCAAGCCGTTTCTGAGATAATTAAGACGTTTCTTACTTAAAACTCACTACACTACAGTTTTAAAATTTTTTATATCTAATCAATTGGAACGGCACTGCTAAACATCAATTACCAAAAATTTATAAAATAGTATTTTTAATAGCTATTATAAAAAGATCTATTTAATAAATTGCTCATTTTGTACAATGCACGTTTTACTCTATGGCCAGTATTTCAGTCATGGGTTAACTTAAATTTTCGGTTTATCGTCATGGTAATAATTGTTGCCACAAATTCATTTATAGTTTAGTCATTTCACAAAATAAGGGCATGTGAAGTTTAGAAAAACCCAAAAATACTTTAAGATAGTAAATTTTATTATACATTTAATGATTCTATATAGTTTATTCATTAACAAATTTTTGAAAAACAAACAACACTTAAACTTTCTTCTCAATATTCGGTAGTTATTAAAAATGGCAAAAATATTAGATATCGGGGAAAGAAAATGTCATTTAAAAGTTTACTTTTACAATGGGATACATAAGTTTAATAGTAATTTTTAATAATATATTATCGTGTGTTTTGTATAGGTAGAAAAAACATCTGATCTTTGTAAAATAATAATGGAACGACATGAAATATGTCTTTTGCGTTGTTTGTACATACGTTCGGTCAGTGATTAAAAATCAAGATGACTAATTATACAAGGTGTTAATTAAGTACTTGTGCAAACTTTAAAGGGCAAATCTTTGACTAATTTTAAGATAAAAACTTCATATAAACGTGGGTTCCATACGGTTTGGTTTCTGAGATACAGGACGTCTAAAAAAATTATATTTTTATTTGGTCATTTTCAGAAATTATTGTAAATGTTATTAACTAGCTTTGTCTTAGTCTTGAAAATGATCTAAGTTTGTTACTAAATAATACAATCAATAAAAGATTTTTTTATTTATTTTTAAAAAATGATCTATCTTAAAAAATTGCGACGCAAGTTTAACTTCAAACCTGTTTTTATTCAAAACAACTGCATTTAGCGACAAATACTAAAAGTACATTTTGTGTGTAGAATAGGTCTGCCTAGTCAAAAATGATATACAAAGTGACACCAAAAAGTTATGGTTAATTATAATCAAGAATAACACTGTATGTGACACCCTCTAACATTAAACAAAAAACTAAATTAATATTTAAGTCTTTCGTCATCAATATACCTAATATCTCAAATTTTCTCTAATTTCTATGTTACTTAACAAGAATATAAACAAAAACCAATTAAAAGAATTTTTTTGGACGCCCTGTATCTCAGAAACCAAGTTGTTAAGGACCCATGTTCATATGAACTTTTTATCTTAAAATTAGTCAAAGGTTCACCCTTTAAAGTTTGTACAAGTACTTAATTAACACTGTACTCATTAACATTAACTCTGTACTCTACTCTTTGTTAAGAAAATTCTAGATGAAACATATATACATATATGCTTAAGCTCATATTCTTAAGAAACTATCTAGACTTTGGAAATGTTTATGAGAAGAAATAAAGATAAGTTTCTCAAAGTTGAACACGACTACTTAAATAAGAAAGCATAATGGACAGCATATGTAACAAACTCATAATTCAAGTGAACGGTGATTTCTCCGACATGACTTTTTCTACTGATGAATTAACAAACTTGTAATTTGTTGACAAGAAAGTATAAGACAATGTGAAAAGACTGCCTTTGTAAATAAAAAAAAAATTCCTAAAATTGCCGAATGTAGTTTACTATATTTGCTCACAACAACAATAAACTATGATGTTACATTATTCTTTTTCATGGTAATTGTTTTAAAAATGTTACATATATAATTGTATTATCTGACAACAAACACGAAAGGTACACTCATGAAATTTAAAACTTGGACACCACAATTTCTGTAAACAAAAGTTTGCACATTGTGAAACGGGCTTAAGGGTATCATTTACAATTCTAACAGCAGGTAGTTTCAGCAGCGGTTATCTTATAGAAGGACTGTAGAATGAATCATTACACTAAGCACGTTTTAGAAAATAGGTAATTTACGTTGCTTACTTAATTTTTTCTTTAAAGAATATATTTGAAGGTATCGCTAATTAAACACCATAGCTCGATTAATTATCGAATCAAAATTTTGTTTAGGAAATGTTTACAAAATAAAATTAGAAATAATTTTGATTTAAAAAACGTCTACAAGCAATAACTTTTAAATTAAATCAAAAAACTAAACATGGTTATTTGGGTTGACTGATTATTACTTATTTTTAAATAAATCTAACCTACTAATTATTGTAAATTATTAAAAAAAATCATTAAACTTTCTATTCATAATATTTAGTCCTTACAAAATGTATATTTTATGACGTTTCATTTTTCTGTAGTTAATATAAAAAGTGAAAATAAAAACTAAGGCAATTCTTATTGTCAACGTATATATTTAGTTTTTGACAAGAATTTATTACATAATTATAATTAAGATACCAAGTTATAGTTTAAAATTAAATGAAAACTTTTTTTTAAATAAAGGTATTACTATATAAATAAATATAAGAAATCAATAATGGGTGTGACTTCCATTATTATTGATACATTCTTGGAGGCGTCTGCTCATTGACGCTATCAAGGTATCAATATAATTAATATTAATCGTTTCCCATGCGGTATCAATGGCTGCAATTAGTGCATTACGGTTTACTGGTATAAAATTTGGCCCTTGTTGTCTTCGGATAACAGCAAGTATTCGAGCCCAAACATTTTCGATAATGTTAAAATCTGGGGTTTTTTGCTGGCCAGGGTAACAGCTCCAAGTTATTTGCTTGTATCCAGTTGCGCACAACCTGCGAAGTATAGGGTCATCATATCCCGATAGTTAATTATCGAATGTTCCAAGAAAATATGTGTAAATAGTAAATGGAATCTACTAACGTAACGTTAAGTCGTTAATTATAGTTACATAACTCTCCTTTCATAAGATATAGTTCATATTAATATGCTTATTGTAAAGCTTCGTACACACCTGAACAACAAACCGAGGAACAAACAGAACAACGAACCGAACGGCAATCGGAACATTAATTTGGACGGTGCTACGTACGAATTTTAGAACAGATTCGCAAGTCCTGATTGTTCCACGAACGGTTTGCGGCGTTCCCGCAACTTGTCGGTTTTTTCTCTGACATCAAAGAAAATGCGCGCGAATGCGTTTGCAGGTTTGGACGAATCTAAACAAAACGGCGAACAAACTTATGCGAGAGAATTAAATTATTTATTTTTGTCCTCCCTTTTGTGGGTTTGTTGTGTTTTAGGTAATATTATGGAGTTGACAGAAGAAAAATGTTTTAAATTAATCAGTGTTTAAGAATGCAAGAAAAAATGATGTCCCTATTAGCATCATTTGGGCGGGAAATTTCCAAAATAAAAAAAAAAGCAAAGTAAATTATAATTTTTTACTCTTTTTTGTGCGTAAAAATTTGGTTGGCACTATCTTCTTGTTTCCCGCAATTTTCTCTTCTCAATAATAAATATATATGAACTGAAAACTACTGAAAATAATTATGGGAACAGCACAAACGTTCCGTTTGTTGTTCGGATTGTGGAAATCATAAAAGATCGTTTGTCGTTCTGTTTGACTTTCGGTTCGTTGTTATGTTTGTTGCTCGGTTTGTTGTTCAGGTGTGTATATTCAAAACACAAATTTATATCATATCAAATTGATGACAACTTTAAAACCAAGAACGTGTATGTTATTGCTAAGAAATTATTAAGGAAAAAGCGCAATTGCAGTGTAAATATTTATAATTAGATATTTTCGAAAGTTTATAAGTTCTCTATTGTAATTTTAATACTTAAAAGAAAATCCTGTCTATTAGCATTATAAGGAAATAGCTTTTACTTTATGAATAAGTTTCAATAACAATAGAATATCCTTGTTTGTTTAATTTACTTCCTTTGAGTCATATTGCTCTAAGGGTTGTTACATTGGTCATTAGAAGTATGTAATAAATAAACAATTACCTACTGTTTGAGAAGGGGTAGTGTGAACCAATAAATAAAGTAAGAAATATAAATTCCATTTTAGTTTAAAATTTCAAGTGTTGTGAAAATGCCACCTCATCTCGGTGCTGATTTGAAAGCGCGGATTGTTTCGGAATTAGCGGCGGGCCGTAGCGTGCGTGAAATTTCACGTATGTTAGATATACCAAAAAGCACCGTAGGGCATTACCGAGTAAAATGGAATCTTGAACACACTTTGGAAAGAGCCATCGGAAGTGGTAGACCTAAAGTATCTACACGTGCTCAAGATCTCGAGTTGTTTCATTACGTAACAGAACAACCATTTGCTACATACTTCAGGGCTATAGCAGATACACATTTTCCCGGATGCCGTATAACTGCACAAAAAAGATTAAATGAGATGGGAATAAAGAAGTATAATGCTGCTGCGAAAAAAGTTCTCAGTGACGAAAATATGAGACGTCGTCTGGAATTTGCAAGGCGATATGTGAACGAACCTTTGGAATTTTGGAATCGAGTGATTTTTAGCGACGAAAAAACGTTCAATAGCCGCAACGATGGACCACTAAAAGTTTTTAGAATGGAAGGAACTCGTTACGAAAATAATCACATATGTCCTAAAAACGAAGTGGTTATTTTTCTGTGAATGTGTGGGGTTGGGTTAGAGCGCGGGGTCCAGGAGTTTGTTGGGCTATCGATGGACGTCTTGATTCTGCTGCGTATTTAGATATTTTGGAAACTATTATGAAACCTTCAGTCGAAGTGTTTTATCCAGACGAAGATTATATTTTCCAACAAGTAAGTATTCTTATTTCACTATACTTTCTCCAAAAATAGTTCGGGATCTGTTGAATTAACATTTTCATAATGTATTTTTGTTGTTAAAGGACAACGCCCCTATTCATACTTCGCGGGTTGTGCGCAATTGGATACGAAAATAACTTGGAGCTGTTACCCTGGCCAGCAAAAGCCCAGATTTTAACATTATCAAAAATGTTTGGGCTCGAATACTTGCTGTTATCCGAAGACAACAAGGGCCAAATTTTATACCAGTAAACCGTAATGCACTAATTGCAGCCATTGATACCGCATGGGAAACGATTAATATTAATTATATTGATACCTTGATAGCGTCAATGAGCAGACGCCTCCAAGAATGTATCAATAATAATGGAGGTCACACCCATTATTGATTTCTTATATTTATTTATATAGTAATACCTTTATTTAAAAAAAAGTTTTCATTTAATTTTAAACTATAACTTGGTATCTTAATTATAATTATGTAATAAATTCTTGTCAAAAACTAAATATATACGTTGACAATAAGAATTGCCTTAGTTTTTATTTTCACTTTTTATATTAACTACAGAAAAAATGAAACGTCATAAAATATACATTTTGTAAGGACTAAATATTATGAATAGAGAGTTTAATGATTTTTTTTAATAACTTACAATAATTAGTAGGTTAGATTTATTTAAAAATAAGTAATAATCAGTCAACCCAAATAACCATGTTTAGTTTTTGATTTAATTTAAAAGTTATTGCTTGTAGACGTTTTTTAAATAAAAATTATTTTTAATTTAATTTTGTAAACATTTCCTAAACAAAATTTTGATTCGATAATTAATCGAGCTATGGTGTTTAATTAGCGAATCTTTCAAATATATTCTTTAAAGAAAAAAATTAAATAAGCAACGTAAATTACCTATTTTCTAAAACGTGCTTAGTGTAATGATTCATTCTACAGTCCTTCTATAAGATAACCCTTGCTGAGACTACCTGCTGTTAGAATTGTAAATGATACCCTTAAGCCCGCTTCACAATGTGCAAACTTTTGTTTACAGAAATTGTGGTGTCCAAGTTTTAAATTTCATGAGTGTACATAATTCTATATTTTTGGGTTGAGTTTGACACTAAGACGCTATCTTTTTAACCCAGCTTGGTGTCTTTCTATATTGACTTTACTTGTACCCATGATTTAACATTTTTACTTAAACGTTTTATATATTTTTTAAGAAAAGAAGCAGACGTCTAACGTTCATCATTTTATTTTAAATTATAAATCAATAATGCACGAGCCAAATATTGCTGTACCTAGGATTACCTTACCCAAGATAATCTCCAGGACCACAGACATAACATTGTTTTAAACATTACGTCCCACCAGACTACAGGTGCTGATGGTGATCTGCTAGCATTGAAAAGACGTGGTTGGTGACAGCTATCAAGTGACACGATAGACAATGTGAAAATGTCTAAATAAACACTTCGGGGCAAATGCTTCTGCGATAATCAAAAACAGTTAGTGCCACTTCCACTGCCAGTAACAGTCGAATTGATCTATCAAATAATAATGCGTTAAACTAGTGCTGATTTTCAGTAACTACTGTGGCAATTAAAACACTAAATATATTTCAATAATTTTTTTTTTAGCACAAATTTTAGTCAACACTACTGATTTTGTCGTAGATATACCTACTATTACAAAATTATTTTTAAAAGATTAATATTTTATGCGTTAAGTAGATCGGTCGTTGCAGTCATTGCAGAAACAAATTTTAATTTATAAAGAATTAGTTTTTTTAGTTTAAAATCAATTGTGTGCATAAGATGCCCGGGCTGCTTTTGATCAACATTTTTCATCGTATGATTAAAAATGACATGTTTAGCTCCTAGAATTAAAAACGAATACTTTTGTTGCTAAAGTAACATTATTTTTGTTTGATATACAAATTGTCAACTTTAGAGCCTCCTGACACAGTTCAAAAATGTCATACTTTTATGACGCTTTTTAGAGAAAATAAATGCGTTTCTAAAAATAAAACATCATTTAAATAAACTGGTGCATTAAATTACTAAACCTCATAAAACATGATTTCATTCAAAGAACAAAGAGAATAAATTTATACGAATAAATAAAAATATACATTAATAAGCCAAATAGCTCCTAGATGAGCGAACGGTTCTAATAGTGATGGGGGACGGTTAAGGGCTGCCTGCGCTGGCAGTGTATAAACAATGAAATTGAGAATGATAATGAATCACGGGTGAACCGGCATTGTACCACCAAAACCTCTTGTCGCGTTCGTGAGTTAGGCAGAGGCTCACGTTCTAAAAATGTACTACAGTGTCCCGAGGTACACCGTGGCGAAAGCAGCACGGGTCCGCGTATGGCTACTGCAATAGTTTTTCCATTATTATCGGAAAGGCCAGGGTCAGACCTTCAGTCCCCACCAGCTTTAAATGTTTCGGTGAATAGTCAACCACCGACCACTAAAGCAGGCAAGCCACGGCAGCGCATTAGATGGACTATAGACATGAACATGCATATCATGCACTGCTACTATACAATAACACACATGGAAACAGACACTATATCATACAGACAACAATTACATACACAATTTATACAAAAATACCCTCACATTGCAGTAACCGAACAAAGAGTAGCAGATCAAAGACGAGCGATAGTAAAAAAAATCTGTTACCCAACACAACACTACAACAAATAAAACAACAAGTTGCAAACACACTACATACACAAACAGAAACACAATCAGAAGCAGATACACACAGACAAGAAACAACACTAACAGTAGGCACGCAAGAAAATAGCAATGACAGCGACACAATAGTATATGATCACCCCAAAATTACAACAGAAAACATTGATAAAGACACATTAATACAACTCACACAGACATTAGACAGTACAATTATGCAATACACAGGATCAGACCCTACAAACAGACCAAAAATACCAAAACTACACACATCAAAATCACTCAGCAGAACACTACCTGAACACACACATACTCCCACAATATATAAACACAGACACCCCACTCACAGAAATACACACACTTGTTTATGCTGGGGCAATGACGGTAGTTACTCACCTCGGACGTAGACTAATCAAACACACACAAAACCAATAAACCTGTTTGGCAAAAACGGTTGGAGGATGAAATTATGGAACTCCGCCGTGAACTAGGTAGACTAACACAATACATAAAACATAACACATCACTAAAATTACTGAAACAAGTGCATAAAACATTTAAGAAAATAAAAACACACACGAAACACGAACAACACAACCAACATATCACAGAATATATAGACACCTTTAAACAAAAACTCGCAGCCAAAGCACAAAGACTGCAGAGATACAAAACATGCACACTACGCAAACAACAAAATGCACCATTCACAAACAACGAAAAAATATTCTACAAAACTTTAAAATCAGACATAATACAGACACAAAATAACGCCACACCAGCACAAGAAGAAATACTAACTAGATCAGGGAAGAGGAACAGAACACAGAATACATACCCCAAATGACATTTACAAACATATCATCACAGGAACTCACAGTCATAATAAATAAGACACACAATTGGAAAGCACCGGGGGTAGACGGAATTCAGAATTTCTGGTATAAGAAATTTTCCTGTCTACACCCGATGTTAGCCAATAACATCACACATACACTATACAATCCACACACAACACCTACATTTCTAACACAAGGCACCACATATATGAAACCCAAATCTACAAATACACACAACCCAGCACAATATAGACCAATCACATGTCTCCCAACATTTTACAAAATAATCACAGCATGCATCACAAACAAAATATATACACATATAACACAACACAACATACTTCCAGAACAACAAAAGGCTGCCGCAGGGGTCACAAGGGTTGCAAGGAACATGTTCTGATAGACTCAGTTATTCTTGGACAGTCACTGAAACAAAACAGACATCTACACACAGCATACGTCGACTACAAAAAGCATTTGACAGCACACCACAATCATGGTTAATACATACGCTGCAATTATACAAAATAAACACAACGCTTGTCACATATTTACAACACATCATGGAACACTGGAAAACAACATTACAATACACACATAAAAACAGATACCATACAAATAAAGCGAGGTATTTTCCAGGGAGACTCTTTGAGCCCTCTTTGGTTTTGCCTAGCTCTTAATCCACTCTCCAACACACTAAACAACACAAAATATGGTTTCCACATAAAACATAATAAAACAACCCAATATACACTATCACATTTGTTGTACATGGACGATATCAAAATATACGCAGACACAAAACAACACTTACAACAATTACTAAACATAACACACACATTTTCAAAAAACATACACATGGAGTTTGAGCTGGAAAAATGTAAAACCTTACACTTAGCAAAAGGAACTCTAAGTACGGCAAAAGTCCCGGTTGGAAATAGGTTCGTAGAATCAATGGAAGAGGGGGAACTTTATAAATATTTGAAATTTGAACAGGCTAAACTCACACAACACAAACACATAAAACAAACACTCACCAAAAAATACACAGACAGATTAAATATACTACTAAAAACACAATTAAATTCAAAACACATCACAAAAGCCATAAACACATACGCTATACCCACACTTACATATTCCTTTAGAGTCATACATTGGACACATACAGAATTAGAAGAACTCCAAAGGAAAACACGAACAACACTAACAAAATACAACAAACATCACCCAAAAACCGCCACAGAAAGGTTGACCCTACCCCGATGTGAGGGCGGACGGGGCCTCATAGACATATCCACACTCCACTACAAACAGATGGACACATTAAGAAAATTTTTCTACACAATACAACACACATCACAGTTACACAATGCAGTTACACTCACAGACAACAACTACACACCACTATATTTACAAAACGCAGACATGGACATACAAACACATATAAAAACAACACAAACACAAAAACAATCATGAATCCAAAAGGCCCTCCACTTCAGACATATTCACGAACTGAGTCAACCGACTGTCGACAAAGAAGCGTCGAACATGTGGTTGACCCGTGGGGAACTGTTCAGCGAGACAGAAGGGTTTATGATCGCAATACAAGATCAGGTCATACACACATAAAACACATAATAAGAGATACAACACAAACAAACGACAAATGTAGAAAATGCCACACACACACAGAAACAATACAACATATTACATCTGGGTGCACAATACTCACTCAAACAGACTATCTACACAGACATAATCAAATAGCAAACATAATCCATCAAAAACTAGCCATTCAACACAAACTAATAGACACATACACACCGTACTACAAATACATATCACAAACAGTACTAGACAACACAACACATAAAATATATTTCGACAGAACAATAATTACAGATAAAACAATACACCACAACAGACCAGACATTACACTCATAGACAAACATAACAAAACAACATACATTATAGACATAACAATACCTAACAAACACAACATCGAAAAGACCAACACAAAAAACTTCAAAAATACACAGATCTCTCCACAAAAATAAAACGTCTATGGAAGATGAAGAAAGTGGTCATAGTACCCATAATCCTGTTTTCCACAGGTATCATACCACATACACTACACAAAAACCTACATACACTGAACCTAGAAAAACACACATACATTACACTACAAAAAGCAGTCATACTCAACACATACAACACAGTGAGAAAATTTTTAAACGGATAACACACAAACACAAAACATGAATGGTCTGCAATGTCGTGGTTTCAGCCCGACTTGCGACTAAAACCGACAAGAGTCGAGAAAAAAACCAAAAAAAAAATAGTAATTCAGAAACAAAACGCTAGTAAAACAACTTATAACACTCTTTAGTAGGCGCCACCCCTATCAACCTCAACCGTAACAAACAAAGCTCGAACGCAAAAATATAAATAAGTTTAATATACCTTGAGTAACAATCCATATCAAGTTTATAACAAATTTTACACAGAAAGAGTCATTACCAAAAAGCTCATTTTGAAACACCTTAATTTTATGCGACTTAACGGCTTTAATTCCAAACCTAATCTTTTGCATTTTGTCACCGATCTCCTTTTTTGAAAAAGCACTTCACTCTGCATTACGTCTAATATATAGATAAAGAGGCACTTTGTTTTTCTAGTTTAAACACGATTAAATGTAATTAAACATTTTTTACACTTTATATTTGGTTTCTGAATTTAATATCAGCATTACAAATACCAAAAAAAAACATGTTTAATGAGATCATTCTCAACAACAACAACAAGAAGTATCCAATTTCACAATTATTTATTATTAATAACAGATAAACGTAATAGAGTGAAATGAAAACAATGGTATAAAATACACATGTTGCAATTGGTAGCATTGGCACGTTCTAACGAACCGCGCTGAGAACGACTACAAAAAGTTATCTAGATTCAATATATTATTTTAATTGTAATATAAACCACGTCAAAATATAGCTGAAAATATCAAACGCCATTGATCTTTATTTATATCACATCTACTACAATAAAAAGGAAAGTTTAGCAAACTACTTTTGAAATCAATCGAAAATTGAATCTCAATGAAATTCTCATCAAGTCATCAATCTTAATGAGACTTACTGCAGAATCCCTATATATTGTAATCTATTGTTGAGAAAAGTAATCAAACTTAATAATACTTTGAGAACTATGAATCCTAACATCTGACGAAGTTCTTTGTGTTATTATTATTAATCAAACAATTGTAATGTAATTACAATTATTCTTAAATTTTCTAACAATTACATAAACAAAGCATTGTTTAAACTTTAAAATTTTAAACACACACATGATTTTAAAATATTATTAGGACAAACCAGAACTACTAATTTCAAATTTTTTGAAAGATTTTATTAAGAAATTTGGTAGGTGGATAATTGCAAAGTTCAGAATTATATTTAAAAATTAAACTATGCAACTTTTATGTTAAAATACATATAAAAATGTAAATATTAAAGCAAATTGTTACATATGCACGTTAGCATGTAAGCGTGGATTTTTCCAAACGTAACCAAAATATAGAAATAAAATTGATCTCAGTACACGCGATGCATTTATTTGCTAATGCTTTCCAGTTATTGTCTAATTAAGACCATCATTAGAATTGATACCCCATCCACCCTATACAGAATTAACAGTTGTTATTAATTTAATTACTTAATTACCTAATGTTACAATAAATCCCTTCTATTTTTCGATATTTTGTTTTTGTTTATACTTTATACGTTGAAATGTTAATGAAAAACGTGTTACACTTTGTACTGCGATATTACAAGCGGAAACTTTAAGAACATAATTAATTTTATCTGACAATTATTAAGGTAATTTATACCATTGTTTTCGGTGACAGAAATCAAATATTCATAAGTGAGATAAAGTGATCGCAATTCAGTAAATGTGACAGCGGTCAGATGTAATTAAGATGTATAATTTTGTATTGAAAGTAATAGTTATTCAAAATTTTTATATATTGGTTAATTTTAATTTAGTTTAAATAGTTAGTCAACTTAAAAACAAACAAATACTTTATTATTATTAAAATATATTAATAAGTTTCGGCTTGAAAATTTGCACAAGTGATCTTCAGAATGAAGTACCTACAAAAGGTAATTAATCACAATTTGAATGACAAATACTAGTAATTAAAAACAAGTAACAGAAGTATGGATGTTTGAATTTAATAGATTCATTGGTAAATGCGTATACGTTAGGTTTAGATAGGTTTCTAAAAACACATATTGTACAAGTCTCCGATCCTTTATAACCAAGATACAAGGTGTTTTATTTATTTTATTTATTTATTTATTTGCCCATAACTCACGAACCACATTGTGAATTTTCATTATATTCCCAACATATTTTTCTTCTCCGGTAAAGTTCCTAACAGCGTATAAACATTAATGTAAATTTAGGTACAGACTTCAAAAAATTAAAATGTTTGTTTACTTACTAAAGATACCATGTATGTCAAAATTTTGAAAAACTGTTTACATATTTGAAAAGATCAGAAAAATTTAAAATAGACACTTTTCTAGTTTTCGCACACAACGTTGTTATAATTACTTTGAGACAAACTTAAATATTTCTTTTTAAATATACTAACAGTTTTCCAAAACTTTGACATACAGAGTATTTCTTTAAATAAACAAAATTTTTGAATTTTTTTAAGTCCGTACCTGGATTAACATTAATGTTTATACGCTGTTAGATACTTTACTATAGAACTAAAAAATGTTGCAAATATAAAAAAAAATTCACAATGTGGTTCGTGAGTTCTGGGCAAATAAAAAAATAAACAAGACAAATAAAACACCCTGTATCTTGGTTATAGAGGAGACCGGAGACCTGTACAATACCTGTTTTTTATAATCTTCTTGATATCCTCTATCTAATCCTAACATATGCGCAATTTACCAATAAATCACCTTGTATAAATAATTTCAAATTTACCTAAAACTTTATTTCCTTTTTCTGTACGCCAATGAATACTTTGTGTTTACGCTTCTGGAGTGCAATAGCTTACCGTAATGTGGTCCATTGTTGTACATTTTTTAATTTTTTTTTGTAGCACGTAATTGACAAAGGTTTCGGCAGATTTCTCTATTCTATAAATGTAGCTAATTTGTTTGAGAATTACAAATATGCAAGGTAAGGTTAGTATCTAGAATTCTGCCTCGATAAAGCCCTCACAAGTTTGGGCGAAACGTAGGCTTCAGATGTAATTTTAGACATGAGATGTGACGGAATTAAACTCGTATACACGAATTTTAACACGTGTTTTGAAATAAAGTATTGGATACGTATTTCAATACAAATATGTTTTGACAAATATGTTTACACATTTGTTCTATATGTTGAGCACATGTTTGTTTTGAGTCGAGTACTACACCTATAATTTTGCAAAATTAGACAAGTTATGATTTTAGAGGGTATATAACGTTTGTATTGTTTTACCTTATTAACATTTAATTTGTTAGCGTTACTTCAGCCAGTCTTTTACTATTGATATTAGCAATAAATCATCTGGTTTTGAATGCATGTATACAAAGACATTAAATAATGTCAAATATAATATGGAATTGCAGTCTTCAACCCTATCGTAATCGACATCGTTAATTTACATCCGCATGAAGCATCATTCGGAATGAGAATACCAAATTCGTAATTAGTATAACAAACCCAATTACGAAATGCTTACAACCGCGAAGCATTTACACGACCTTACAAACGAAGTAAACAATCTACAGGTAAGTACTCCTCCAAAAATTTAATTTAAAATAAAAATGGTTTTGGGACCCCTTCAGTGTGGAGGTACGAAAACAACCAACTCAAAAAGATGTGCTTGCCGACGTCTAGAAATCTCTCACTATGAAGGGCGAAACGTCGGCAAACACATCTTTTGAGTTGGTTGTTTTCCTACCTCCACACTGAAGGGGTCCCAAAAGACCATTTTTATTTTATAAACAATCTACTTTACGATACATACATATGTATAACGGAGCAGGTACGATAAGTGTCTGTCACGAGTTTAGTTAAGTTCAGTTCACTTTGAAACTTAATTGGTATCGACCAGTTTACGACTTTGACTAGAAGTCAGCACGACAGCGTTTAATCGGTCAACAATTCAGACGGCGGTATGTAATACGAGCGGCGCCTCATGTTGCACATGCCACACTTTGTTTACTAAAAGCATGTCCGCAATTACGTACACACATTTGCCACCCGAAACTCAAAAAAAACCACAGTGGTGACCCCGACATGATCAAAATCAGAGTACAACAGGTAAAACAACAAAAATGGTTTTAATAGGTATCTACAACATAAACGACAAAAACGAAAAAACGACCACCACTGCACCCGCTACCCTTGCTGCCCAACCTCTCCCCCGACAACACGGCAGTTTACAAACTACGCCCGCTACAAGTCTGCCATGACTACGCCCGCCAACACAACGCGTGCCGTCGCTGCGTCGCCATAAACATCGACTTAAGCTGATGGACTCGCATGACGAAACTTGGACGCTTGGTTCTAACGTCCATTTGCCTGTTGCATACAGCACAAAGCTGTCGAACACAACATACGCTATGCACAAATTTGTCTCTGAAGTAAGCAAAACGAAAAGCAGCAACGACAAGAAGCAGCAATGACAAACCCCGCAACCGCAGCATCCGCGACTACATCCACTACAATTGCACCAACAACACACAACCGTCATTACTACAATCTAAGACGTCGACAAGAAAATTATAGAGTAGGTGACAAAGTGTTATGTAAGAATCGAGTTCAATCCGATGCCGCTAACTTTTTCTCGTCGAAGTTCGCACCACGATATACCGGACGGCAAATCCGTTGGACATTGGCATTTGCAAGATCTGAAGGAACTTAACGACGAAAACAAAATCTGACGTGTACAGTTACATTTCATTCATTGCATGATACTTACCCATTGAACGGATCTCGTTCGCCTATTCCGTAGATCCCTACGGAGTATCAAAGTATTTTTTTCTTAATTTCCTATTTATAACCTGAGGGTTGATAAAACGTTGGTTAAGATTTGTTTGAAAACGTCACGTTGATAATGTACTGTTTTGGTGCAATTATTTAATGAACCGTGTGTCTACGAAAAAGTAGATTCAAGTTAGTTTAGTTAGGATTAGTATAGTCCGTGGGCCCGTGACATAATGTGTCGGGAAACTTGTATGTCAGCTTATTATATCTTAGATGTAGAATGCTATGAAACGTGCAGATCCGCGACATGAGGCCCAAAAAAGTTCACCGTCATATTTGGGCCCATACAAAATTGGATGCAATATATTTTTTCAAACTGTAAGTTTTGCGACATCTAGTGTCGATTCGTGTTAGCGATCACGTACGCAATGGTTCGCATTAAGCAACTTTGTCGACAGGTATGTAAAAGCAATTACATAAATAGATCCTTCGATAATTATAGCCAACATAAGCGTTGGCAAAAATAAAAATCTCGAATCGCCGCTGTAAATTCGCAAGAGGTTGTACAATAGCAAACAAACACTGAGAATTACTCGACAGCTGATATTTTTTCAAATTGTACGTCAGTTTTTTGAAGACTGGTTTCTAAGGTATGGTTTAGTTACCAAAGCCAAAAAGCTGACTTTTTTATCCAGACCCAAACGTTCAGGCCCATATAATTCTCATTGCAACGTGCATTGGCAATTGTGTCGTCACCTTTTTTGTAAATTGCTTTTTCTCGATGAAATATCATCAAATTTTAAAAAGCTGACGTTTTGGTTGAAGCGGTGAATTAAGGAAAATAAATCCGAAAAATGTCATAATTTGATTTTTTTTAATACTCTGCCCCCTCAAGTCTCAATTCAATTTAAAAAAGAGAAATTGTTGGAATTATTGGTACACAACGTAAACCAACGTCAAATTCAGAATTGATTTTCGGAAAATTGTTATTTTTTTCATTTTACTTTGAACTTTTCACCGTTTCAACCAAAACGTCAGCTTTTTGAAATTCGATGATATTTCATGTAAATATTCCATCTCGTCTACTGTAAGTGAAATTAAATAAATGCAACTAAACCGATTTGACTCCAGTCCTTTCTCTGGTTAAACCGGTGTCTAGTATTCATTTTAGACGCTACAATAAGAATGGTGCTACGGATGACTCTTGAGGAACACTTGGTTGAAAGGGGGCCCTATGTTAAATGTGAGGTCACACTTTTAGCATCAAATTTATATATTTTCTTTAGATTTTTAAGTAAAATCGTATACAAATACGTATCACTGTTAAAAGAAGGAATTAAGTTGAGAAAAACTCTCATAGAATATTTTTCACTTTTGAAACAATCATCAATATTTTGCCGTAGCTTCATTTCCATTGTTAAAGTTTATTTGAATAAGATAATAAGTATCTACTTATAAAGAAATAATTATATATAAACACAAATTTGACACGTGATAAAATAGGAATAAGTACGCTGGTTATCTGAAACAAAAAAAGCTACAAAAGCAAGATAAAATAACTAACGCTTCCCAGGTTTAGCATATGGTACAGGCCATCAGTAGTAATCAGCGTAAAGTAACCAGAACAACGCCTCCATTCATTTAATAACGTTAGTGGCTTACTCACAGGTAATATTTTGTAGACATCAAATTTTCAGTCAAGATGGCGCTTAAGAGAAAATATAAGACAATGTACTCATTGCTTCTAAATGAGGCGTAGGTACAAAAATTCGAAACAGTTTCCGGTGTATTCTGCACCTTGCAAGGTTAGGTTTAAATAAAATGGCAGTTGTGCGCAAGTCCATGACTAAATAACACGCTTTTGGCAAGGGCTTACAAAATCTGGAATTTTAAAATGGTTAACCTTTAACCGCTAACATGCAGTCTGTATGACTCCAGGTTAATTGTTTTAGATTTAACTTTTAGCAGACATTTTTCTGCATGGTCGGGGTTTGTGTATCTTTCTATGAGTGCATAATCTAATTGTGTGCAAATCAGTGCAGTAAACAGGTGCTTTGTTTTAGTATAACGCTTTCAGCGGTCTCTGAGATTTCACGTTAGTGGTTAAGTGAGGAAATCGGATTTTGCAATTTCATAGTTTTAGTGTGAAAATAACCAAAAATAAAAAGTTTCCTGATATAATGCGTCCTGAGGACCTCAGATTTGTTAATTGGGCCCAAGATTTGTTGGATCAAGATGCCGAAAATGTGCAATTTGAAAAAAGCGAGGATGATTTTGGTGCTGAGGAAGATGTAGAAGAAGTTTGTGAAGAAATTTCTGATGCAGATTACTCCAATCTATTTCTGATAGTTTAAATAATAAACCAGAAAAAATGACTGAAGAAAAAACAAGTTTTACTTTGAAAAAATAAGATTAAATGGTAAATCATTCGATTATTGTAAAGTGAGATTCTTTTGAGTAAAATGGACATTTTTTTGTAGGTGTAAAGATGAACCTCTCGTAAATGTTAGGACCAGACAACATAATATTGTTATTGTTTTACCGGGATTACGTGCAAAAGCAAAGCAACTAGAAACAAATCCAAACCCCGAAGAGGTTTGGTCACTTATTTTTCACAAGACATTATTAAGTAGTCCTACACTAGCTACTATTGATGAAATAAAAATGAAAACTTTCGTGAATGTTTTGATGTACACCCCTGTTTTTAAATCGGGAAATGAAAGCGTCGATTCTCTATTTGCCACAGAGGGCACAGGACGAGATGTTTTTTGCTGTAGTATGCCGAAAAGACGATTTAAATTTTTTCTTACAGTACTTCGTTTTGATGATGCTACAATTTAAAAAGATAAACAAGATCGAAGAAATTCGTTACCACATATTTTAACAATTTTCGATAAATTTATTGAAAGCTCTCAAAGTGCTTTTTCTCTTGGAACTAATTTAACAGTGGATGAAATGTTTATTTCCTCCAGCTCAAATTCAATATCACTGTCCGCCAATAAACAGAAACAGAAATACCTACTCAAGCAGTCCTGCGGTTGTCCAAACCAATTGAAAAGTCAAACCGCAACATAACTGCCGATAAGTGGTTTAGCTCTGTTCAACTAGTGCAAGCATTACAAAAAAGAGGTTTGTTGGAACGGATAGAAAAAATCAAGCAGACATTCCACCACAGTTTCAAGCTAATAGACATAGAGAAGAAAAAAGTAGCTTGTATGGATTTAACAAAAACGTGACTTTAATTTCCTTTGTTCCAAAGCTGTAAAATCTGTAATTTTAATTTTGTCAATGCACCACAATAAAGAAACCGATCCGATATCAGGAAAACCAAAAATTATTGAATTTTATAATTCGACTAAAGGTGGTGTGGACACTTTTGACAACAAAGTTGCTAACTATAGTCCTAGTAGCAGAACACGTAGGTGGTCTATGGACATTTTTTTGCGCTTCTAGATGTAAGTCCAATTAATGCCTTCATTCTTTTCTCAAGTTACAAAGACACTTCAAAATTGGAAAGAGCTGATTTTTTTAAAATATTGGCAAAAAGTTTACTCATGCCCTGGTGGAAAAGAAGAATGGGAAATTCTAAATTATCTAGAGAATTACGAATGTATATTGTAAGATTGTGTAGTACCAACGAGAATTTGATAGTTAAAAATAGTTATTTATGTAACAAGGACAAAAAAATGCACTTTCATGTACGAGGCTGAATTTGCTGGCCGAGGCGTTAGCCGAAGCAAGCAAACAGGCGAGGTTATTAAAAAACACTTTTTTCCGAGGTACATATTAATTTTTTCCGTTGACCTTAAATTAATTAATTTTCTATTTATTACCGTTTACTGAAAACAAAATGTTTAGTAATGTTAAACAAAAATTATACGTTTGTTCTGATTTTACTGTACCTAATGTTCACTTCACCGTTCAGTATTGTAACATTTGTGTCAAAATTTATTAAAGGAAATAAAAGCTTTCCACGTTCGAATATTGTACCGATAAAGCATTTGTTTACAACAATCACATAATTTTTATAAGAGCACTTGATTATGATAGGTAATAGGTAAAACATGTACTTTTTTATAATTTATTAAAATAATAAAAATTACATTTAGGTAGTGTTATTTTGAAGTATATTCAAAAATGTAGTTATAGTTGGAAGCCTACCCTCAAAATTAATGCATTTCTTTAATTGTTTATGATCAAAGATGTAATGAAGTTTCTCCTATTAAACACATTAAAGTCGACTCTTACTAATTGGACATATAATAGTTATAAGACTGAGTTTGTACCGTGGTCAGACTTATAATCATTTTATATTCAATAAAAATATTGCCTGACCGTAAGAAAGTATGCAAACGTAGTTTTTTATTCACTCCGAAAATGTTTCAAAAAATGTAATAATCTTCTTTCAGCTTATTGAAAACTGTGAAATTCACCTTGTTTTTGTGTACGAATAAATCTTGAACCCAGTAATGTTGATGGCTTATATGATTCTATTTTTGTTTTTTCCTGCGACAGAATCAATATTCAAATGATTTTTCACAAGTAATTACTGTTCTTGTGTTTTCCATTAGCATTATTACTTATTTACATCAATCAAATACAGTAATAGAAAGGTACCCATAATTAACTCACTTCTACTGTAAGTTTTTGTATTTTATGATCGTGAAAATTTTGTATCGGAACTCCGCTTCTGTATCAAAATGTTACCTAATAAAATTGTCTAAAGCAATCTCAAGTCGTATGAATTCTGTCTTACCTTATAAATAAGAATAACTTTAAAGAAGTTAAAGTGTTACATATTGAAAACAATGTATCGAGTATTGTGAGATTACAACCAGGCTCTTCTATATGCTTCGCACATTGTAGAAACTATAAACAATTTATTAATATCATTTCAAAGCACTTAAAATCATTTACTTGTAATTTGAACAACAAATTGTTTTTGTTCAAAGTTGTGTGGGATTGAGAAATTGAGGTTATAAATGGAAGTAAACAAACAATATTCTGCAGTATCTAAAATGTTTCAGTATGTACCTAAAGTACTGTAATACCCTATGTAGTCACTAAATTCATCCTTTCTTAAAAATTGGTTTTCATACTGGTTACTTCTACTTTATTTAATTTGACATAAAATAATAATTGACATTGACAGATGTTTGCGGACGAAAAGTGTTTGCGGACGAAAAGTATTACAGTTAAAAAAAAGTGTTACTTTATGATTATTCAGGGAGTACGTAAAACTCAATTTTATAATGAGGTCGACGGAAAAATCTAGTAGAAGACCGCCTTGAAAAAAGAGCTACTTGCTATGTATGTCTACCAAAACTTAAACGTAAAACTCAATACACCTGTTGTTCTTGCAAAAAGCCTATTTGCCTTAATTGTTCTAAGAAAATATGTCATGAGTGTACAAAGGCAAGAAATACCTAAATAAGAATAAATGTAACTTTTGGTTATATTTTCACTAAATATTTTTGTATGAATTGTTGTTTATCAATTGAATGTCGTTTATAAGTAAACGTTTAGTAATATTGCATATGTTTGATTTTTAGTTTAAGTTATAAACAAATAGAGTTTGCTAGACCGCACGTTAGCGGTTATGTTCCAATTAGCGGTTAAAGGTTAAAGATCAATTTAATTAATTTTGATATTTAAATGAATTTGTGATTGATAGTGACCACAGTTATAACCAACATTTTTATGCAAAAATTCGTACCTAGTTTATATCGGTTATTTACTGATTTATCGGTTAAGTGACAGTCATCTGTGATTAAACACGTGATATACATACAGCGCCACAGTAATTACAGCTGTTGTGTTTCTTCGCGTATGTTTGTTTACATTCCGTTTCTAATAAAATGGAGGTAGCAAAAGAAATTAAATCTATGCGAAGTGAGTTATTCTCCAGACTTGAAGTCATCGAAGGTAAAAATGCACATAACGATACAGCCTGTGTAAACTGTACAGTAAAAACCAACGAAATCGACTCTCTAAAACAAGAAGTGAACGAGATTAAAAATTCAGTTTTGAATAAATTAGATGCATTATTGGAAAGGGTAAATGTTATCAGCAATGAGCAGAATGAATTGCAGAGATATTCAAGAATGAAATGCTTACTTATCTACAGGGTGACCGAAGAGAAAAATGAAAATTGTTTGAGTTCTCATCGAAAAGAAACTTACGTGGAACGCGAATTATTATCACAGAATCACTCAATGTTGTTCAAATGGAATGCGATCTCTAATCCAAATTGTGACTGTGGAAACGAACCAGAGACCGTTACACATATTGTAGAGGATTGTCAATTAACTAAGTTTAAAGGAGGGTTTCCAAACATTCATAATTTAACGGATGAAGCAATATTATGGCTTACGAATCTGAAGGACATCTGAAGTTCAGCAATTTTTTGTATTCTTGTCTTGATTATCTGTTTTTCCATTATTTTGTTTTGCTATTTCTTTAACCTACTATTTTTTTCGTCATTGTCATGACTGGCGCTTGGACCGGACCATTATATGTCGTCATGCAATGGCTGTGCTGTTATATTTTATGTTCTTATTTACCTTCTATAATGTTTACACACTTAATTAATATTATTATATGTGAACACTAGGGTGGGTAAGGGTTGGCATGCTTAGGTTTTAGTGGTTTTCCTAAACCTTGAAGTAAATGCTTTGCCAAGACAAACCAATCCACTATTGCACACGGTTTCGTCACCACACTATATAGGTTTATACTGATCTTCTGGGGCACCATACATAACACTTACATCACAATACATTATTTGTGTAATGTACCATACGAATAAATAAATAAACTCACTAAATTTCGCTATCAATTATTTTGAAAGGCAAAGAATGTTTTTGGTGACAAAAACACCTAGACGGTGGACGGCCGTATTGTTGTTAAGCTACCTAATAAAAGCAAGAAGTTTATTTACACCATCAAAGAATTAGTATCGTCTGATACTGATGCTACTGCACCTCTGGAGGGAAAGAGTTCTAAGTTCAAGGAGATGGCTAAATTCTATCTCAGAGGACAAACTGCAAGTAATTCTGATGTTTAGGTCTGAGAGCAAAATAGAAAATATAAATTACTCGTTTATAATATTATAATTATTAGTTTTTACTGTTTTACTAAATAATGTACTTCGCCACAGTTAATGTGTGCTAGTAACCTTTTTTTTTGGCTTTTGATAGTTTTAAAATTGATCAAAATAGTATATGTAAAAATAAATTTATTTTTTTATGGTGCTCTGCCATTCTGGGCACGTAGTTAATTGCTTTTGCGTTTGATACATGTGCGATTGAATTTAGTGATTTGTTTTGCTTCACAGCCTAGCTCTTATTAATATTCCGGAATTCCATGCCTACCATTTACCTAGGCCATCAAGAGGTGGAGGCGTAAGTATTTATGTTATTAACAAAATAAGTTCCTCTTTAATATTACAGAATATTGAGAATTCAATTAAAAGTCTATGAATACAAGCAAGAATAAATAGTGAAATTGTAGTAGTGGAAGTTGTTTATCGACCTGGTAATGACTTCAACTTATTTCTAGATTCATTTGAGGATATTGTAGGTGGATTGATCACTGGAGCGGATGAATTTATATGTACGGGTGACTTTAATCTAAATGGTTTCAATTTCAATACTTTTTTAAAGCCGTTTAATTTAAAACAACTAATCACTAAACCCACAAGGGTGACAAATTATTCATGTACTTTAATTGAGTATATTATTACTTTTAAAGAAACTCCTGTGATTTCTTCTGAGGTCAGTGCCGTGTATGATTTGGCCGATCACTCACTAGTTCACTGTTCGCTTAACATCACATGTGATCCGTCGGCGCCTGTGGTCAGAACCTCTCTCGATTTTAATAATATTAACTTTTACGATAAAGCTCATAATAAATTTAAACGTACTAAATCGCAAGTCGACTGGGCATGCTATAAACAGCTTTGTAACTACACTACATCTGCAGTTAGGAAGGAGAAAAGCGTATTTTTGAACAATCTAAAAAACTGTGTTCTAATTTAAGAGCCGCAGTTAAATCGGGTACAAAACAGCTTTTCTTGGAATATATTAGAAATACAGAAAAACAAATTACGACCAATCCCAAACATTTTTGGAAGTTTGTCGCTGACAGGAAACATAACGAAGGTGTACCAAACATAGTTAAATACTGCAATATTGAAGCTGTTGATGGAAGTGAAATATGTAACTTGTTTGCCAATTTCTTTAAACAGGCTTCAGATTCAAATAATGTTAACACCCTGTCATTGACACACCCTTGTTTGAACAATATGAAAATCAGTTCAAGTAAAGTATAAAAGTAGTGGACCCTAATAAAAGCGGTGATTCAAGGGTGTTCCTGCATTATTTGTCAAAAATACATTGGATTCTATAAAAGCACCTTTGTGTTTGCTGTTTAACAAATCTCTGGAAGAATCTTCCTTTCCTTCAAAGTGGAAAGTTGCATATGCTGTACCTATTTACAAATCTGGTAACAAAAACAACGTGGAAAATTATAGACCCATTTCCAAGTTACCTATTCTTAGTAAGTTGTTTGAATTAATAGTGCACGAATATCTCTTTAAAAAAACAAAATAATTAATTATACAAGAGCAACACGGTTTTATCAAAGGAAGGTTAATAATTTCTAACTTAACGCTTTACACCGAATATATCCTTACGGCTATGGACAAACAAATTCAAGTAGATTCTATTTATACAGACTTTAGCAAAGCATTCGACACAATTGATCATGTCATTCTACTAAATAAACTAGCAAATATAGACGTTTGTGGTAAACAATTGCGATGGATAATATCGTATTTATCAATTAGAACTCAATTCGTAACTTTCAAAGGATTCAAGTCAGAATCGTTTTATGTACCTCAAGGATTACACCTAGGTCCCTTGCTCTTTAACATATTTATTAATGACATTAACAAGTGTTTTAAATATTCAAATTTTCTTATATACACTGACGACTGCAAAATTTACACCCAAATAGAAAACTATCATGACTATAATTCTCTTGAAGATGATATGAACTCTCTATCAGAATATTGTCATTCAAACAAATTTACTTTGAACGTTTCCAAATGCTCAACTATAACATTTACAAGAAATACGTATTGTATCCATTTTCAATATTTTATAAATAATCAGCCATTGAGAAAAATCTCTATATTAAAGACTTAAGAGTCACATATGGCTCTAAGATGGTGTTTGACACACACTTAAATAATATCATTCGTAAATCCAATCGTAATCTGGGTTTCTTGATAAGAAACTCAAAGTTTTTTGAATCCCCTGAAACACGCATATTGTTGTTTAATGCTCTAGTAAGAAGTACGCTTGGATATTCTTCATTCATTTGGTCGCCTTGTATAAAATTTATTCTCACAGAATAAAAAATATACAAAAGAAATTTGTACGTTATTTGCTTTTTAAATTTTTACATTTATACGTTAATTTATCTCGACTACATCAAAGAATAAAGTCTTTGGAGTTGAGCTTTGCATATAAAATACTCAGAAATTATATTCACTGCCCCCTCTCCTTTCTCTGATTTTTTTTCATGTTCCTTCCAAAACAACAAGGCAGCATCCATTTTTACATACTAGATATAACAATAAAAGTTCCGCATTAAACTCACCCCTAGCTCGTCTTTCAATAAATCTTAATTCCTAATTCCTAAATTAACTAATTTCGACATTTACAACAGTAACTTACATTTATTTTGAGAAAATATTAAACAATTTCTTGAAAACTCAAGGGCCCTCGGTTTCTATCATATCGAGGGATGTTCGGTTATTCACATTAGTAACAGTGTCGTAAAACATTTTTTGTTCGCTGTTTGTTGTTTATGTCTTACTAATATTAGGTTATGCACGCAAAACTAGTTGTATAAATAAGTAATTATTTACAACTTTTTTTTTTGCTTTATATCACTTTATATAGTAGCATTGATTATAATCAATGATAGTAGTTAGTCAAGTAAGTAGATATTACCATTTCACATATGTAAAGAATATCGTTTTCTCTACCTTTTTATTGTTAATTTAAATGTGCTATATCACATAAGAAGCGTTGTTTAAAAAAATGCAAGTTTAGTGTATAACTATTATCTTGATCACATATTTTTAGAAGATGTAGAAGGTTTACTTCTATAATTTTGCCAAACAGCATTAAATTATGTCAAACTACAAAAACATAAGAAAATAAATACGGAGCTTTGAAACACCTTGTATGTACACTCATGAAATTTAAAACTTGGACACCACAATTTCTCTAAACAAAAGTTTGCACATTGTGAAGCGGGCTTAAGGGTATCATTTACAATTCTAACAGCAGGTAGTCTCAGCAGGGGTTATCTTATAGAAGGACTGTAGAATGAATCATTACACTAAGCACGTTTTAGAAAATAGGTAATTTACGTTGCTTACTTAATTTTTTCTTTAAAGAATATATTTGAAGGTATCGCTAATTAAACACCATAGCTCGATTAATTATCGAATCAAAATTTTGTTTAGGAAATGTTTACAAAATAAAATTAGAAATAATTTTGATTTAAAAACGTCTACAAGCAATAACTTTTAAATTAAATCAAAAAACTAAACATTATTATTTGGGTTGATTGATTATTATTTATTTTTATCTATTCATAATATTTAGTCCTTACAAAATGTATATTTTATGACGTTTCATTTTTTTCTGTAGTTAATATAAAAAGTGAAAATAAAAACTAAGGCAATTCTTATTGTCAAGAATTTATTACATAATTATAATTAAGATACCAAGTTATAGTTTAAAATTAAATGAAAACTTTTTTTTAAATAAAGGTATTACTATATAAATAAATATAAGAAATTAATAATGGGCGTCTGCTCCTTGACGCTATCAAGGTATCAATATAATTAATATTAATAGTTTCCCATGCGGTATCAATTGCTGCAATTAGTGCATTACGGTTTTAACCCTTGTTGTCTTCGGATAACAGCAAGTATTCGAGCCCAAACATTTTCGACAATGTTAAAATCTGGGCTTCTTGCTGGCCAGGGTAACAGCTCAAGTTATTTTCTCGTATCCAATTGCGCACAACCCGCGAAGTATGAATAGGGGCGTTGTCCTTTAACAACAAAAATACATTATGAAAATGTTAATTCAACAGATCCCGAACTATTTTTTGGAGAAAGTATAGTAAAATAAGAATACTTACTTGTTGGAAAATATATAAAAGCAGAATCAACACGTCCATCGATAGCCCAACAAACTCCTAGACCCCGCGCGCTAACCCAACCCCACACATTCACAGAAAAATAACCACTTCGTTTTTTAGGACATATGTGATATTTTCGTAACGAGTTCCTTCCATTCTAAAAACTTTTAGTGGTCCATCGTTGCGGCTATTGAACGTTTTTTCGTCGCTAAAAATCACTCGATTCCAAAATTCAAACGTTCGTTCACAAGTCGCCTTGCAAATTTCAGACGACGTCTCATATTTTCGTCACTGAGAACTTCTTTCGCAGCAGCATTATACTTCTTTATTCCCATCTCCTTTAATCTTTTTGTGCAGTTATACGGCATCCGGGAAAATGTGTATCTGCTATAGCCCTGGAGTATGTAGCAAATGGTTGTTCTGTTACGTAATGAAACAACTCGAGATCTTGAGCACGTGTAGATACTTTAGGTCTACCACTTCCGATGGCTCTTTCCAAAGTGTGTTCAAGATTCCATTTTACTCGGTAATGCCCTACGGTGTTTTTGGTATATCTAACATACGTGAAATTTCACGCACGCTACGGCCCGCCGCTAATTCCGAAACAATCCGCGCTTTCAAATCAGCACCGAGATGAGGTGGCATTTTCACAACACTTGAAATTTTAAACTAAAATGGAATTTACATTTCTTACTTTATTTATTGGTTCACACTACCCCTTCTCAAACAGTAGGTAATTGTTTATTTATTACATACTTCTAATGACCAATGTAACAACCCTTAGAGCAATATGACTCAAAGGAAGTAAATTAAACAAGCAAGGATATTCTATTGTTATTGAAACTTATTCATAAAGTAAAAGCCATTTCCTTATAATTCTAATGGACAGGATTTTCTTTTAAGTATTAAGATTACAATAGAGAACTTATAAACTTTCGAAAATATATAATTATAAATATTTACACTGCAATTGCGCTTTTTCCTTAATAATTTCTTAACAATAACATACACGTTCTTGGTTTTTAAGTTGTCATAAATTTGATATGATATAAATTTGTGTTTCTAATATTACATCACAAACTAATCTTTATTCGCCAAAAAATTGTTGCTTAAGTTGTAAAGCTTCGTACACACCTGAACAACAAACCGAGCAACAAACATAACAACGAACCGAAAGTCAAACAGAACGACAAACGATCTTTTATGATTTCCACAATCCGAACCACAAACTGAACGTTTGTGCTGTTCCCATAGTTATTTTCAGTAGTTTTCAGTTCATATACAGGGTGTTTCAGAATAAGATGCTGATCCTTAAGGGTGTCAATCCTTACGCGATTTTAAGAAGAACAGTTCAAATAAACATATGTCCTAAACATCTTAACTTTTGATTTACAAGGTGTTCAAATTTTAAGAAAAAAAAACGTTTTTTTATCATAACTTTAATATTCGTGTACTTAAATAACTAGCTGTCAAAACTGTTTGGCATTATCTAATTGTTTCCTTGACAACAAAGTCCATAGCCTACTTTTTCAAAATGATGATAGGTACATAGCGATAATTGTGTCCATTTAATGATCTTTATTTTTTGATCGGAAACCGTTCGTCGGACGAAAAAAAAACAAGAAATCAAATTTACCTTAAAATGAATGGAGATTTTAAAAATAATTTTTATTTTAAAAAAAAACAGTGGCGTACATAATATTTCTCTAAGAATATCTAGTCCTCATTCTGTACGGGCGCCACTGAATAAAAAAATTAAAAATTTCTAAATAAAATAGCTGCCTTCTAAGCTAGAAGGCATATGCCAAATTTTATTAAAATATCTATAAAGATATTAAAGTTATGATAAAAAAACGTTTTTTTTCTTAAAACTTGAACACCTTGTAGATCAAAAGTTAAGAGGTTTAGGAGATATGTTTATTTAAACTTTTCTTCTTAAAATCGCGTAAGGATTAACACCCTTAAGGATCAGCATCTTATTCTGAAACACCCTGTATATTTATTATTGAGAAGAGAAAATTGCGGAAAACAAGAAGACAGTGCTAACCAAATTTTTACGCACAAAGAAGAGTAAAAAATTATAATTTACTTCGCTTTTTTTTTATTTTGGAAATTTTCCGCCCAAATGATGCTAATAGGGACATCATTTTTTTCTTGCATTCTTAAACACTGATTAATTTAAAACATTTTTCTTCTGTCAACTCCATAATACTACCTAAAACACAACAAACCCACAAAAGGGAGGACAAAAAATAAATAATTTAATTCTCCCGCATAAGTTTGTTCGCCGTTTTGTTTAGATTCGTCCAAACCTGCAAACGCATTTGCGCGCATTTTCTTTGATGTCGGAGAAAAAACCGACAAGTTGCAGGAACGCCGCAAACCGTTCGTGGAACAATCAAGACTTGCGAATCTGTTCTAAAATTCGTACGTAGCACCGTCCAAATTAATGTTCCGATTGCCGTTCGGTTCGTTGTTCTGTTTGTTCCTCGGTTTGTTGTTCAGGTGTGTACGAAGCTTTACAATAAGCATATTAATATGAACTATATATTATGAAAGGAGAGTTATGTAACTATAATTAACGACTTAACGTTACGTTAGTAGATTCCATTTACTATTTACACATATTTTCTTGGAACATTCGATAATTAACTATCGAGATATATTGACCGTATACTTCGCAGGTTGTGCGCAACTGGATACAAGCAAATAACTTGGAGCTGTTACCCTGGCCAGCAAAAAGCCCAGATTTTAACATTATCGAAAATGTTTGGGCTCAAATACTTACTGTTGTCCAAAGACAACAAGGGCCAAATTTTATACCAGTAAACCGTAATGCACTAATTGCAGCCATTGATACCGCATGGGAAACGATTAATATTAATTATATTGATACCTTGATAGCGTCATTGAGCAGACGCCTCCAAGAATGTATCAATAATAATGGAGGTCACACCCATTATTGATTTCTTTTTATTTATTGATTAGTTTTTTGATTTAATTTAAAAGTTATTGCTTGTAGACGTTTTTTAAATCAAAATTATTTCTAATATTATTTTGTAAATATTTCCTAAACAAAATTTTGATTCGATAATTAATCGAGCTATGGTGTTTAATTAGCGATACCTTCAAATATATTCTTTAAAGAAAAAAATTAAGTAAGCAACGTAAATTACCTATTTTCTAAAACGTGCTTAGTGTAATGATTCATTCTACAGTCCTTCTATAAGATAACCCCTGCTGAGACTACCTGCTGTTAGAATTGTAAATGATACCTTTAAGCCCGCTTCACAATGTGCAAACTTTTGTTTAGAGAAATTGTGGTGTCCAAGTTTTAAATTTCACGAGTGTACATCGGAAAATCAAGTTGTCATTAGAGTATGGCTAACACTGATACCCAATCAAAATCTAGACTAGTTAGAAGTATACTTTACAACTACTGTTTTAGGTTTTCAATTTCTATTCGTGTTGAATTCACACTTTCAGTCTAAATGAATATTAAAGTATTTTTGTCCGAAAAAAATATCTTTATTATCAGTTTGGTTAACATGTTACTCATAAAAATAGTAGATTCTAAACATGATTATTTAATAATAAAGATGTAACATTGTCAATCTATAATTTTCTTCAAGACAAAAATAAAATACGATATATTTTGTAGAAATTTGTTTTATTTTATAGCACACACTTGTCGTAAATGTCTCCATATATGTATTTATTTCTAGCGTTCATATTTTATTACATTCTTGTGTTTATGTTTCGAGGAATTCATTTATATTTTTCTGAGATCGGCGTGTTTTTATTACTGAAAATCATGTATGTATCTATTTCCAAAACGAAAATTATTTGCAAATGGTTAGGACATTTAATATTTTGCTAATTTTAAAAGTTATATTGGAAGCCTGAAGGTGCAAAGACAAATACATAAAACCTGAATCACGTTGCACTTAACGTTTGAATAGATTTGATATTGTTTGAAATGTGATACACTAAAAATTGAACTTTTATTAGAAATTTCAATTTTAGATTTTACGAATATGGAATATCAACTTACATTTCTAAATTGTTACAATTTTTAGCCAAATAGTGTATGAAATTCATTATATTAAAGCAGAATTTTTATTTTTGCGAAAAATGGGATATACATTTGTTATGTAATGGCGACATTTGAATTCAAATTTAGTTCGTTCTTTTTGGTACTTAGTTTTTTTGCAGTAAAGTACAAACCTACACTATTAAATACCTTTTGTAAAAATTACACCAGCCAATCTAAATACCAGCACAAAAAAATGCTCTATCTAAACGAAGGGCCTAAGATTACTTGGAAAAGTAACGTCAAAAAATGCTAGACGAGATCGATCATCTATAAATTTCAAATGTGTAA
The DNA here is from genome assembly GCA_030710515.1 of Abscondita cerata. NCBI lineage: Eukaryota > Metazoa > Arthropoda > Insecta > Coleoptera > Lampyridae > Abscondita > Abscondita cerata. Next base: position 175,138 of record JALBCR010002324.1, on the reverse strand, counting down.
TTACAAAATATTTATGTGAACAGTGGCGATAGGCATGTTTTCTTTTGTAACGAATTGAAAAATTGCAGAAAAAGCAAAGTTAAATTCTTCAATATCACAAATAGATAGATAGATAATTCCAATAGCAAACTGTTGAGTTTAAATCACCGGTGTTACCATCATTACTAATTTCAAAACTGCTGTAAAAATGTTTTAATAAAGTTTTATTTTGCGTACTAATTACAAAATAGTTATTTTCCTAACAAGTGTCGAAAGTAGCAAATATCGTGCGAGTGTTGATAGCTAAACGGGTGCGAAGCGTAGCGTAGCACGAGTGGTTCTAAACACGATCACAGATATTTGCACTTTCGTACGAGTTAGGAACACTATTTTTTAGACGACTACAATACAAAATTACGTTCTTACTTGTTAAGAGTTAAGAAAAAAAACTTTGCAACTCCAGTGTGGTAACTTTTGCTTCCTACAAAACTAAGGGCAGTGTTAATTGGATGTTACATTCATCGTCGACATTTTCAATAATTTGAAGATTTTAAAGGCGAAAACTATTTTAGTTTTTATTTTACTGTGCTTCAAATAAATAACGTGTCAAATTTGATAGACGTTCACCTACTTGATTTTTTTAATTAAGTGGAAAAAAATTGATGTGAAGGTCGTTGATAAGCGTAACTAAGACGAAATGAGTGTAAACTATTAACCTTTGAGTTTTATCACAACAGTTTTGAAAGAGTTATGATATTTAGCATTTTCGGGCACAACTTTGTGTTGTCATATGGTTACTTTCAAGAGTAGTCGTCTAAAAATTAAATTTTCCAGTGTGTACACCTTACACAACAGTGAACTCACACGCAAGTTGTCTCACTACTGAAAAGTTAATGAAACAGTTGTTATAGGCGGTTCTTATAATTGTTCCTGAGAATCACCACTTTGGTTTCCGGAATTAAACGTCAAAACGTACGTCAATTTTTTTAGAGTTTTTTTTTGCGTGTGTGTTTTTTCGTGGTTTTTGGTGAAAATATGGAAGGTGTGGAAGGTGATCAATACCTTACAGTACTCAATGGTTATCAAGAAAAACATATTGTTCCTGAGAATCACCACTTTGGTTTCTGGACCTGGTCATCAAGACCCTCCCTGATAATTAGGAAAAAATGTACCTACAACACAATTTCAGAAAAACACAATCCCATTACACACTTAATTAATATTATTACATGTGAATACTAGGGTGGGTAAGGGTTGGCATGTTTAGGTTTTAGAGGTTTTTCTAAACCTTGAAGTAAATGCTTTGCCAAGACGAACCAATCCACAATTGCGCACGGTTTTATCACCACACTGTACAGGTTTATACTGATCTTCTGGGGCACCATACATAACACTTACATCACAATACAATATTTAAAATATACCATACGATTAAATAAAAATAAATAATTTTTTATTAATCTTTGAAAACTGCTATTATAAACTGCGTTCATTATCTGTCAGTAATTTTTTAAATTAATTTTTAATTGCTTTTATTATGATAACATGAATTGTGGCACAGATATCACTCCAACTGTTTTTGTGATAGATGAGTATTACAAACTATTGAGATTTAGTTGACAGTCACAAATTATACAATTGTGAATTCACGCTGAGGTAGTTTTGGTGTTTGTTTGCAATTGTATAAAACCCTTGCATAATTTACAGCAGGCAATTTTAGATCGTTTTTAATGTTAACACCAGTATCTGTAGGCAGTTTTAGGTTTAAGCTAAGATTACACCAAGTTGTGGCACGACGTGTCGCACCAAACTATTTGTCATAGGTAAGTGGATAGTTTTGACACTTACTTTATAATGGAAAATGTCACTCTACATTCCAAAATTAGAAAAGATTAAATTTATTTATGATATTAGAATGTGATGTAGAATAAATGTTTGTCTTCTGGGTATAAATCAGTCTCTAATTTAAATATTTTCTAAATAATTGAAATCCCTATTTTTAAAGTTTTTGTTTTAAATTTGTAGAATAATATGTCAATAAATTTCTTCTTTTTCAGGTTTGTTTATTGAAGTCATTTTTGCTGGTTGTTACGGTAATTTTCTGCAAATTGTACAAAATCTGTGGATGTCGTAGTTTTTAAATTTTAACTTTTTCTCGACGCCAATAGGTGGTGGTCGTTGTTACTTTTGACAATTTTTGTTACGGCTTTCGTTGATTTGTTTTAGGGAAAAAGGTACAACGCACATTTTTCGTGGCTGTTGTAATGGTGATTGGTTGTGGGTAAGCTGTCATTTGATTTGATTTAGATTGTCGTAATTCCGGATGCTGTTGATAACTGCTACTGGAACTCCTACGGTACTGTACATTATTATCAATCTCTGTGCTCCAGTGAAGCTCTTACTCCGAATACACTGAGTGTTTTGCGTGCGCTTCATAAGCACGCTTTGTACTTGCAGCCGGCTTATCATAATAAATTTTGTTTACTTGTAATAAGACGTTCTAGTCGCATTAAAATTTATATCGTATCGTAGTCAATGTTGTTGTTTGAATTAATGTGTCTACCAATTGTTCACTATCAGGTTACTGATTAAATCTGATAGATTTCTCGCGTATTACCTAATCAGTGGCGCCAGCCTTCTATTTGTATCCGGGTACGACAAATAAAAGAAAACGAAATAAATTTTGAGTTTGTGTTTAATTGGATTTGAGAATTATTCAAACGACTTAATCTAACTTTTCCTAATCTACGACGCCTACTGCGAATACGTGCTGGCCGGGAAGTCATTTGAAAAACTCATTCCAATATTTGCTTTTCTATATCGGAGGAACTAATTAAAGGAACTCGCTATTCATTGCTTTTTAATTTTGTAACGCTAAAATTTTACGTTACATGGTCTTATTCAAACTAACTGAAAAAAACTGTACTAATTAATGAATTGTGCTATATACAGGGTGCCCATTATCTATCTTATAACATAGGTTACTTTCTTAATATAAAAGATAGACATTTGAGTAAATTGGAAAAGAGAATTACAGAATTACAAGTAAAATATTATGCTCTTTTCAAATTTGACGTATGTTATCAACTTCTTTGAATTTTGCAAAAAAACTGAAAACGGTAGTTTTCTTTAATGCTCTACTGTTCCACAAGTTAGACCTGACCTAAAAACAACATCTTGTACATATTTTGGTGTAGAATTTGATACAGTTTTGCAAAACGTTACAGCCCGCTTGATTTTTGAGTACAACACAACTTTAAATAGCTTTCGTTTTCCTGATTTCATTGATATAAGGTTCGATATACATTACTTTTACATTTTTTCTGTAAATGCTAAAAGTAATTTATTGATACATATAATTTAATGAGGTCATAGTCAACTATAATTGCAATTTAAAAAAATGCAAGTTTGTGTTGTATCTTGAAAATGAAACGGGCTATGACATTTTGCAAAACTTCATCGAATTCTACACAAAAATATAAAAAGATGTTGTTTTTACTTTAAGCCTAAAGTAAATACTTGTGGAACAGTAGAGCATTAAAGAAAACTGTTATCAGTTTTTCACAAAATTCAAAGAAACATAATATTTTGCTTGTAATTCTTCCCAACTTTTCCAATTTAATCAATTGCCTATCTTTTATATTAAGAAAGTTACCCATTTTATGAGATACTTACTTATTTCACAGATTTATTGCAATTAAAGAAAAATAGTAGATTTATGAAAGTCAATGATACAAACCTCAACAACATAAGTATGTAACAAGATACGGATTTAATTGTCAATGTGTGTCATCCTAATATTTGTTTACCTTTACTTTTATTGTTAAGTAGCTTTACTTTGAAAAATGTAAAGTAATTATTCTTCAACGTAAGAACAGTGTTTTGCTGTACTTTGCCCTTAAATTGAAGTGTCTCACTTCTTTGTTATTGTATGATCACTATTTATTAATATGTTTGATTAAAGTCCAAAATCCTTTAAATGCTCTGGGTTGGTAAACATTGAGACTTCAATAATATGACTTCTCCTCTCTACCAATTATTAATACTATTGATGTTTCTTATAAGTTAGGTATTACATTACCTATTTCTGAGAAATGAAGTGATTTTTTCCTTTTCAAAACAATTTTTGTTCTGGTTCTTGGTAGATAATGTTTTTTTATCACCGAGTTAAATCTTCTTTCTGTGAAAGTAAAGACTGGAAAGTAGTACTTCCATCAGAGCTGCAAAAACAAATAATTTGCGACAATCATGATCCTCTTGTCCCTCGATACCATAATGTTTTCGCGTTATTACGCGTTGGTATTTGCCAAAATTACGCTCGTGCGGGTTTACTATATTGAACGTTGCTCGATTTACTCCATGCAAAATTTGAAACAGGCCGACTCTTCTAGCTATTTTACGCTTTGAACAAAATCGACACATCTATGGCAAATACCTACTCTGCTGTGGTATTGTGGGTTCTTTATGTTGCTCTACTGAGGGAAATATTTGCAGCTACTGTTTACTCTAAAGTTGTTGGGGAGTACGTACTTATTTTCCGTGCACTAAGGTAGAACCTGCAAAAACCCGCTAAAAACTGTGTTTACTAATTAGACTAAGGTATAGTTGTAGTGTCACCAACCGGGTAGCCTTATTTACATTTTTGTGTTCCCCTTACCGCTTCCTAAAAAGAAATTTTGGGCCTTCTTGTAGGAGAGCATAGCGTTTCAACTTTTACATCTTTATGGTAAATTATTCTACAGTAGGCGTACACCATGGAGTTGTAATAAATCAATCACTATTCTCTCCTACAAGAAAGCCCAAAATCTCTTATTAGTGAACAGTATGGGGGACACAAAACTGTAAATAAGGCTACCTGGTTATCTATTGACTTACGTTTATTTGTTTTTCAATTGTGGATAAAACAAAACTCCAAACTAGAGTCATACCGTACTAGTTTTGTATTTTGGAATTTATGGGCAAAATGAAGAGTATTTCCGTTTTTATTCTACATTTTATAAACAAGATAGGAAGTTATGAGACGGTTTCCAAACCAAAAATTTTAACACTCCTTTTTTACTTTTTCTGACAAATTGGAGTTAGTACCCGTCCAATTTTGATGAAACTTTTCACATGAATCTTATTGATAATTCCGCAAATCTGTTTAGATTTTGGGTATAATCTATTTAGCGAAAAGGACGTTAACCTACACAGATCTTTGAATTTTTAAAATATTTAGAAAAATATTTATTTTACACAGTTTTGTTTAAACTACTTTTTTATTCGATAAGTAATTACTGAGATATAACAATCACGTGACATTAATTGTTTCATATCTCCACCAATATTCATTACACAAAAAAAGTTGTGGAAAGAAAATTGTTGCAATTGCAGTTGACGTGTTTACATTATTGTAGGTATGCGGTGGACGTTTTTCATAAAAATGTTTTTTTTTCTAACAACAAATCTGATTTTTACTCTACATCTTATAAATAAGATGTCAGTAAAACCGCTCCTCTTGCTAGGGGGGAATCTGTTACGCTTTTATTTTCCGTATTTAGGACGTATGTCGTGAGCCGTCTTAGAACGTGTGTCGCAAGTAATATGGTGCGACAAAAAGTCGTATTTGGCGCGCAATTTGCTAATTTTTTATTAGTGGAAATTAAATTAGACTGAAAATTTTCTATACGGACAGTGGACATATTTCCTTTCTCGTTTGATGCACAAGGGTGTCTCTAGCATTTTCTCTAAAGTGAAATATTCACCAAAAACTATTTAATGTAGGTTTCACAATTTCCAATACAAATTGGCGTTTACGATTAATCTGGCTACATCCACCGTGAGTATTTGGGTTTCTTTCCTATTTGTTTTAATTCTGATTGCTGCATATGCTTTTAGCACGTTGCGTCCGGCATTATGTGCTCGTTGTGTACGATACTGCGATAACTCTCGAGGGTGCTGGAGTAGCTAATTAAAAACCTTTCCAATACCTCAAAGGCAACACCACGGTTTCGCATTAATTAAGCCGCAGACCAACAGCGAATGCCATGTCTACAGAGGTTGGCTATCTTGCATACTTCCAGCAAGGGAGTCACTTGTTTGCTGTTCTTCTTTGCACACCACTCCTAAAAAGAAATCCCTGGGTTTATCTAACTTCCCCGAACTGTCGACACCGTTGCTAGCAGAACACCTTTATTCCAAGAACTACACTCGACGATTACAGCTAAGTTTTAGTATTTAAACCACTTATTCATAATAATAATGCTTATGAAACTCAAGTACATATGACATAAAACGGCTCGTTAGTTAATATTTAAGTAACTTTTATTTGGTGTGCTCTTTTCAACCGGAAATTTGTTTTCAATCAGCTCAATAAGAGCTAGGGCGCTTAATTTAGAGTGGTTGTCACGGACACAAAAGGCCTTTTGGGATTGCGGAAGGTACTTACCCTTTTTTTTGTTTAGATTTAGTGTAACTCGCCGTGTGTAAATGATATGTGTACGCAGAGCATTAATAGCAGTCACTTCTTAATTTGAATGATAATTCTAACTCAAGCATTTAACTAAAGCTTACCTAAAATTCGACACCTTAAATAAAAGTCTTATTTATTGTAAGAAATGCTGCTAACGCACGTAACTATATGCGACAGTCTCTCTATTTCTGTCATATTCTTATAATATTTTAAGATTTGTTTGTTATACTGTATTGTTTGTTAAATGAAATCTCCTGTTTTAATTGATTACAGTATACTTGTTCCACCACATGATGGGCCTTCTTATAGGAGTAACTTTTTTGTTTGGAATGGACTATTAAAACTCCATGTACTAATTCGTGCCAACGTTTCGGTCAAAAGACGTCTGACCTTTCTCAAGGCAAAAAAGTTACTCCTATAAGAAGGCCTATCATATGGTGGAACAAGTATACTGTATAGTTTGTCTCTCTCTCTCTCTCTCTCTCTCTCTCTCTTTGGTTTGTGTTTGATTTGGCATATTAGAATTTTTGAGTAAAACCTGTTGATCTCCTGTTGGCCGGTTTTATTTCTTTCTTTATCCAACAGGTGGCGCCTTGTTAGACCAGCAGTCAAACTTCTTATAGTTATTCGGAAATCTACGCAACTCTCCCACAAAGCCGGACGCTGCTGCTCTAACTACTATAAACATTTTTATCCTCCACTAATTTAGTGCGCTACATCGAACCAAATTCCCTTTAGTTTTCTTGTAGTTGTACAATACGCAATGCGCACATAATGCCAAACGCAACGTGCTAAAAGAATATGCAGCAATCAGAATTAAAACAAATAGAAAAGAAACCCAAATACTCACGGTGAATGTAGCAAGATTAAACGTAAACCCCAATTTGTATTGGAAATTGTGAAACCTACATTAAATAATTTTTGGTGAGAATTTTACTTTAGAAAAAATGCTAGAGACACCCGCGTGTATCAAACGAGAAAAGAAAAATATCCGCTGTTCGTCTAGAAAATTTTCAGTCTAATTTAATTTTCATCAATAGAAAATTAGCAACATGCGCGCCATACTACTTGCGACACACGTTTAAGACGGCTCACGACATACGTCCTAAATACGAAAAATAAAACCGTAACAGATTCCCCCCTAGCAAGAGGATAAACTCGGAGCAAACTGACGAAGCAAAATCTTGTACTCGGAAAAAAAACCAAAGATTAGGGTCCGTAGTTCAGAATGGTCACCGAAGGTCAGAATATCTAAAAAGTAGCTAAATAGCGGAATGATGATTCATACAGAGAAGATATAAGTCAAAAAAGGAACAGAACCATCAACAGATAGGATTTTAATGAGGGAGTCGCTCAAATTAGCGGAATGCCTGCAACAAGACAGAAAGTCATCAGATCTATCGGATATAACCCGTCGAGAATTTGAACCAAAACTACAGAAAAGAGAAGGATTTTTAACAAAGACATAGGAAACAAATTTTAGGCCAAAACCAAGGATTAAAATAATCCAAAAAAAACCTGATAAGAAATACCAACCCCAAAAGCATACCCAATTAAAGAGAAAAAAAAGAACAAACGAGAACCAGCACAAACGAAAGACAAATAAAACAACACACAACACAAATGTTGACTTGATGTCCTAGCCAACGGAGAAAGTGACCATCCCTATGTCAAAATGCCCAACTAATTTTCCTAAACAAAATAAAATAACAGGTGGTTTACATAAATGAGTAGTAGAAAGGAAGATAATCGAAGTAGTGTAGAGAAGAAATCAGAAATTTGCTTTGTTATCTAACTTTATAGATAAAGAGTAAGAGCAAAGGTGTGGTTTTTGAAAAATTGCATTCGGCGGATAAAGAGATTTTAAACAAAAACAGCCCTACTACTAGCCAAAAAGAAAGTAAATGAATCAACGATGCGTATCCGGATTACAACCAACAAATCACAAAAAAAAGAAAAATCAGCTTAGCAGCAAACTCTATAGAAAACAAAACCCATCAGGAAACCGAAAACTACAACCCCCGAAGAGAAAAAAATAATAGAAAAGAGATCGAAAAAAGAGATAACGAAGCAAAGAAGGAAAATTAGAAGCAAAAGTACTGACCTGTCAATTAAAAATTGCAACGAGTGATTTAGGTACCTGAAGTCGCTAAAAAGTGGAATGATAATCCCCAGAGAAAAGTCTAATATGTCAAATCAAACACAAACCAGAGAGAGAAAGAGAGAGAGAGAAACAAACAATACAATATAACAAACAAATCTTAAAATATTATAAGAATATGACAGAAATAGAGAGACTGTCGCATGTAGTTACGTGCGTTAGCAGCAGCCTCGCTTACAATAAATAAGGCTTTTATTTAAGGTGTCAAATTTCAGGTAAGCTTTAGTTAAACGTTTGAGTTAAAGTTATCATTTAAATTAAGAAGTGGTTGCTATTAAGGCTCTGCATTCACATATCATTTACACACAGTGAGTTACATTAAATTTAAACCAAAAAAATGGTAAGTACTTCCCGCAAACCCAAAAGGCCTTTTGTGTCCGCGACAACCGCTCTAAATTACTTAAATATTAACTATTGAGCCGTTTTATGTCATATGTACTCGAGCCTCATATGCATTATTATTATATATAAGTAGTTTAAAAACTAAAACTTAGCTGTAATCAACGAGTGTAGTTCCGGGAATGAAGGTATTCTGATAGCAACGGTATCGACAGTTCGGGAAAGTTAGATAGACCCAGGGATTCTTCTTTAAGAGTGGTGTGCGGAGAAGAACAGCAAACAAGTGACTCCATTGCTGGAAGTATGCAACATAGCCAATCTCTGTAGACTTGGCATTCACCGTTGGTCTGCGGCTTAATTAATGCGAAACCATGGTGTTGTCTTTCAGGTATAGGGAAGGTTCTTAATTAACTACTCCAGCACCTTCGAGAGTTATCCCAGTAATCGTACACAACAAGCACATAATGCCGGACGGTGAACGTAGCCAGATTAAACGTAAACGCCAATTTGTATTGGTTATTGTAAAACCCACATTAAATAGTTTTTGGTGAGAATTTTACTTCAGAGAAAATGCTAGAGACACCCGCGTGCATCAAACAAGAAAGAAAAAATGTCTGCTGTCCGTTTAGAAAATTTTTAGTCCAATTTAATTTGCACCAATAGAAAATTAGCAATATGCTCGTCAAATACAATTTTTTGTCGCATCATACTACTTGCGACACACATTCTAAGACAGCTCACGACATACGTCCTAAATACGGGAAATAAAACAGTAACACACCTTTATCTAGAACGGCTCTGTAAGAGCAAACTGAACTATAGTTGATTTTGTAAAATGTTTCTTTAACTTACCCACAGTGTGACATTTTAAATTTCACTTTACGGAGGAATTACGTTATATATTTTTAATTGGTTAATTAAAATAATTTTATAAGAAATGATGAAGCGTGTTTTAAAAGTCCACAAAATAAGCTTTAATAAACTTCAAAATTTAGGCAGTAGTCTTTTATCTAAAGTATTCTAAAAACAGTTTTATCAACATCACATTGTTAAAAAAAACTTCTTAGATCGAATCGCCAAGTTTAGAAGAACGTTAACGTAAAAACGTTTTGCTTTATCGCTATAATCCTACATAAAATTGACTAAGCTGCTTTTAAGGTAGACGAAATTGTAATTGAGTTTTATCCAAAATACAAAGTCAATAAAAAAAACATTAAACGATTTTTCCAAGTATTTCTAAAAGCGCATTAAAAAGTAGAAATCTTTAAAATGGAAAATTTCTGGTTAATAATTGACTACTTTGATATCTATATTGTTCTTATGGATGGTATAAACTCTATTTTTAATCAAACTTCTATATTTATTACACAAATACGATCCATTTAGATTTACTACATTTAGATTGATATAATTATGTTAATTTTACGTTTTAAAAGTCGAGTAAAAATTTAAAAGTTATGAGTCAAAGAATCATTTTTTTGTACATTATAAATGTTGATAACCATTTAATCTCAATCGTCTCTTAAGCGCAAAAAAGAGAAACGAGCAAGATCAAAATCATTTTACAAAAATACGTAGGTGTACGTTTGAAGTTTTGATATTTGTATTTCGATAATGTAAAAAACAATTTATTAAAATGTGAAAAATGATATTCGCGCAGATTTATCTCGATTCAAAGATGTTTACGCTAGCCCTTATTGTATCACTGGTAATCGATTCCATCAAATAACTTTTCTATAACCAGGCAACCATTAATCAGTAACATTCTAAAAGTTCATGTCATGGTGGCATTGTTATTTTTATTAAAAACGAATGATTTGGTACGATTTGTATATTATATATTATTGCGTGATTTTTTCAATTACAGAAATTGCATTGTATGTTTTTCTTTTAGAAAATCGACTTAATGTACTACTTTAGTTTTTATTTTGAGTTGGACGTTAAATTAAAAGCAATTTACGTTCAAAATGGTATAATACTTAATACCAAGCACTTTTACGATGTAACTGTTAACGTCCGCTTATGCTGTTTTTGTGCAATCGGTTTAAATTACACTTCAATTAAAATAATTTAATCTTCTTGGTAAACGAAAAGTCAAAAGTAATATTTATATTTCACTGAAAGTTAACTTTTCAAATGCGAAAAACAAAATTTATTCCGCGCTCGCTTTAGGGATTTTAGAAATCAAAGTTTGTATATGACATGTAACTGCAAGGAAAAGTTAATACGTTTATGTTGGACATACCGAAAATAGATAGTTTATATTCATCAATACATACACTATTTAAATTGTGTATAAAACAATTTAGTTTAGTAGTTAGTATTGTATTTTAATAGACTATATTTTTATGTATAATATAATAATTTATTTCAAATCATATTGAGTGATTTTGAGTGATTTTGAGCAGACAAAGTACGCTAATATTTGAGCACAACCCGTTTTCGAGAGATCCGTACATTTTGTAATCGCAGTCAAGAGAGATGTACCCTGAAAAGACACCAAAACAAAAAATTATTTTGCAAGAATATTTAGAACCCCTCTATAAGCCATCCTTGCGTTTCGTAATCACGGTCAGGAAAATGAATGCAATGATTTATCAAGATACCATATTTATGAACGGTATCTCACTGCAAGCACCCCTGCGTTTCGTAATGGAAGTCAAAAAAGAAGTACCAAGAAAATAATTTGTGATCGACTAATAATTGTATTTCTATCTTAAATTATTACAAGTAATTAGTATAATTCTAAGTGAACGCGTAAAATAATAAAAATCGAAAAGAGAATTTTCCTCATAAAATTTGAGTCAATGGCAAATTTCTATTTTTTGAATAGCAACCAATCACAGTCGCTCAAATTATCGATGCCAAAAATTGAAAATTTAATAATTTAATATTTATTATTTGTCATTTGTCATTTGTCATTTGTCATTTGTCATTTGTCATTTGTCATTTGTCATTTGTCATTTGTCATTTGTCATTTGTCATTTGTCATTTGTCATTTGTCATTTGTCATTTGTCATTTGTCATTTGTCATTTGTCATTTGTCATTTGTCATTTGTCATTTGTCATTTGTCATTTGTCATTTGTCATTTGTCATTTGTCATTTGTCATTTGTCATTTGTCATTTGTCATTTGTCATTTGTCATTTGTCATTTGTCATTTGTCATTTGTCATTTGTCATTTGTCATTTGTCATTTGTCATTTGTCATTTGTCATTTGTCATTTGTCATTTGTCATTTGTCATTTGTCATTTGTCATTTGTCATTTGTCATTTGTCATTTGTCATTTGTCATTTGTCATTTGTCATTTGTCATTTGTCATTTGTCATTTGTCATTTGTCATTTGTCATTTGTCATTTGTCATTTGTCATTTGTCATTTGTCATTTGTCATTTGTCATTTGTCATTTGTCATTTGTCATTTGTCATTTGTCATTTGTCATTTGTCATTTGTCATTTGTCATTTGTCATTTGTCATTTGTCATTTGTCATTTGTCATTTGTCATTTGTCATTTGTCATTTGTCATTTGTCATTTGTCATTTGTCATTTGTCATTTGTCATTTGTCATTTGTCATTTGTCATTTGTCATTTGTCATTTGTCATTTGTCATTTGTCATTTGTCATTTGTCATTTGTCATTTGTCATTTGTCATTTGTCATTTGTCATTTGTCATTTGTCATTTGTCATTTGTCATTTGTCATTTGTCATTTGTCATTTGTCATTTGTCATTTGTCATTTGTCACTTGTCACTTGTCACTTGTCACTTGTCATTTGTCATTTGTCATTTGTCATTTGTCATTTGTCATTTGTCACTTGTCACTTGTCACTTGTCATTTGTCATTTGTCACTTGTCATTTGTCATTTGCGTTTCATAATCGCGGTCAGGAGAAGAAGACCTTGAACATCAGACGAATAAAAAAACTATTTGGAAAAATTACTCAATCATTTATCAAAACCCCATCCCTCTGCAAGCACTCCTGCGTTTCGTACGGATATTGAGTGATTTTGAGCAGACAAAGTACGCTAATATTTGAGCACAACCCGTTTTCGAGAGATCCGTACATTTTGTAATCGCAGTCAAGAGAGATGTACCCTGAAAAGACACCAAAACAAAAAATTATTTTGCAAGAATATTTAGAACCCCTCTATAAGCCATCCTTGCGTTTCGTAATCACGGTCAGGAAAATGAATGCAACGATTTATCAAGATACCATATTTATGAACGGTATCTCACTGCAAGCACCCCTGCGTTTCGTAATGGAAGTCAAAAAAGAAGTACCAAGAAAATAATTTGTGATCGACTAATAATTGTATTTCTATCTTAAATTATTACAAGTAATTAGTATAATCTAAGTGTACGCGTAAAATAATAAAAATCGAAAAGAGATGTCATCTGTCATCTGTCATCTGTCATCTGTCATCTGTCATCTGTCATCTGTCATCTGTCATCTGTCATCTGTCATCTGTCATCTGTCATCTGTCATCTGTCATCTGTCATTCGTCATCTGTCATCTGTCATCTGTCATCTGTCATCTGTCATCTGTCATCTGTCATCTGTCATCTGTCATCTGTCATCTGTCATCTGTCATCTGTCATCTGTCATCTGTCATCTGTCATCTGTCATCTGTCATCTGTCATCTGTCATCTGTCATCTGTCATCTGTCATCTGTCATCTGTCATCTGTCATCTGTCATCTGTCATCTGTCATCTGTCATCTGTCATCTGTCATCTGTCATCTGTCATCTGTCATCTGTCATCTGTCATCTGTCATCTGTCATCTGTCATCTGTCATCTGTCATCTGTCATCTGTCATCTGTCATCTGTCATCTGTCATCTGTCATCGTCATCTGTCATCTGTCATCTGTCATCTGTCATCTGTCATCTGTCATCTGTCATCTGTCATCTGTCATCTGTCATCTGTCATCTGTCATCTGTCATCTGTCATCTGTCATCTGTCATCTGTCATCTGTCATCTGTCATCTGTCATCTGTCATCTGTCATCTGTCATCTGTCATCTGTCATCTGTCATCTGTCATCTGTCATCTGTCATCTGTCATCTGTCATCTGTCATCTGTCATCTGTCATCTGTCATCTGTCATCTGTCATCTGTCATCTGTCATCTGTCATCTGTCATCTGTCATCTGTCATCTGTCATCTGTCATCTGTCATCTGTCATCTGTCATCTGTCATCTGTCATCTGTCATCTGTCATCTGTCATCTGTCATCTGTCATCTGTCATCTGTCATCTGTCATCTGTCATCTGTCATCTGTCATCTGTCATCTGTCATCTGTCAGCTGTCATCTGTCATCTGTCATCTGTCATCTGTCATCTGTCATCTGTCATCTGTCATTTGTCATTTGTCATTTGTCATTTGTCATTTGTCATTTGTCATTTCTATCTATTTTTTTGAATAGCAACCAATCACAGTCGCTCAAATTATCGATGCCAAAAATTGAAAATTTAATAATTTTTGTCGTTTGTCGTTTGTCGTTTGTCGTTTGTCGTTTGTCGTTTGTCGTTTGTCGTTTGTCGTTTGTCGTTTGTCGTTTGTCGTTTGTCGTTTGTCTTTGTCATTTGTCATTTGTCATTTGTCATTTGTCATTCGTCATTCGTCATTCGTCATTCGTCATTCGTCATTCGTCATTCGTCATTATTCATTATTCATTATTCATTATTCATTATTCATTATTCATTATTCATTATTCATTATTCATTATTCATTATTCATTATTCATTATTCATTATTCATTATTCATTATTCATTATTCATTATTCATTATTCATTATTCATTATTCATTATTCATTATTCATTATTCATTATTCATTATTCATTATTCATTATTCATTATTCATTATTCATTATTCATTATTCATTATTCATTATTCATTATTCATTATTCATTATTCATTATTCATTATTCATTATTCATTATTCATTATTCATTATTCATTATTCATTATTCATTATTCATTATTCATTATTCATTATTCATTATTCATTATTCATTATTCATTATTCATTATTCATTATTCATTCATTATTCATTATTCATTATTCATTATTCATTATTCATTATTCATTATTCATTATTCATTATTCATTATTCATTATTCATTATTCATTATTCATTATTCATTATTCATTATTCATTATTCATTATTCATTATTCATTATTCATTATTCATTATTCATTATTCATTATTCATTATTCATTATTCATTATTCATTATTCATTATTCATTATTCATTATTCATTATTCAGTATTCATTATTCAGTATTCATTATTCATTATTCATTATTCATTATTCATTATTCATTATTCATTATTCATTATTCATTATTCATTATTCATTATTCATTATTCATTATTCATTATTCATTATTCATTATTCATTATTCATTATTCATTATTCATTATTCATTATTCATTATTCATTATTCATTATTCATTATTCATTATTCATTATTCATTATTCATTATTCATTATTCATTATTCATTATTCATTATTCATTATTCATTATTCATTATTCATTATTCATTATTCATTATTCATTATTCATTATTCATTATTCATTATTCATTATTCATTATTCATTATTCATTATTCATTATTCATTATTCATTATTCATTATTCATTATTCATTATTCATTATTCATTATTCATTATTTATTATTTATTATTTATTATTAATTATTAGGAATGAGATGAGTGTCATAGAAGGAACCTCTTCTACTGCGACCAGATTAGATCTTTGTGCACCCCTCTAGTTGGACACCGGGCACCTCTATAAGGATGTGGTCCATGCGCTCCATGTATCATCATCTACCAGTCCCATCTTTTTTTTTGGAGTTTACTTGCTTTGTTTGATGGTTTCATTCGAATAGTTCGATGAAAAGTGTTATTATATTGATTCGTAATATCATCCAATATGTTTATCCATTTATAAATACCATGTAAGCTAAACTGTTTCCACATAGTGTTTTTCAAAGTGCGATTAACACGTTCAGTTGAATATAGTTATAGATGCTTTTTTGGTGCTGAATGTACTATAATGATTAATTTTATATTTTTTCATTAAATTTTTAAATGCATTATTGTAGAATTCCAATCCTTCATCAGTTTGTAAGTTTTTTGGTGTATACTTTAAATATGATAAAAATTTTTCCATTGCAATTGTTACATGTTTCACATTTTTTTATTTTAACGGAACAGTCCAAACATATTTTGAAAAACAGTCAATTACAACGAGAATGTATTTAAACTAGTTGTTTTGTTTCGCATACAAAACCATATCTACTAGATCAGCTTGTAATGTTTCATTAATACGTTTTATTATAACACGAGGTTCTTTAAAATTGATTCTTGCTGGTTTGTGTAATTCTGACACTATATCTGCTTTTACAGAAGATGGAATATATTTTTTTGTTGACTTCTTTCGAACCATTTTTATAATGACTTGGTTTCAATGTTGATTGGACACTTAACTACTATTTCAGCAAATAATTTATTAAATCTGTTTTGCTGGTTATTTAGTTCAAAAGATATAACATCTCCTATTTTAAGTGAACAATTAATAGCCTCGCCGCTTGTATAAGAAATTTCTTAGAATATTTGAGACCTGACAAATTACTCTAGGTTCTGTTGACTTTTTTGTTGGCTCAATTGGTAATAACCCCCTGATAATCCCTCTGGCTAAAGCCGTACATAGGAGATGGCCCTATAAAAAGTTTTGCTGCCCCTAGCTTTGCTTGCTAATCTGCTTCCTCATTGCCTCCTATTCCCTCATGCCCTGGTACCCAGACAAGTTTAACGTTCTTGTCCGCCAGTTGATTTAGTGGCACTCGTGTAGCATGTGTGATCTCATTCTATTCCTTTGTAGTGCTTTTAATGCCGCTTGACTGTTCGACATGATGCTTATGTGCTGTTTGCATCGGTTTTTGGTGAGGAGATGTTCTGCCACAATGAGGGACTCGTGTCTTTTAAACCTTGGTTCTACCACTCCTTCCTCCACACCATTTACCATTTTAGATCCGTCTGTAAACAATTTTTTGGAAGATCCCGGCACGCAGTCTATGTATCCAGTCCAGTCTTTTCTAGTGGGGAATCGGAGATTGTATTTATGATCAAAGATCATTTTAGGGTTTGTCTGGTCGCTTACTGCAGCCATGTCTAGTAAAGGAGTGGTTCTAAGGATTCCTACATGACCTTTGAGGTTGCTTTCTTTAAAATGGTATACCTCATGTAATTTGAGGAGCTGCTTCATAGTTCCTTTTTAATTGCCACCGGTAGAGGATCCAGACTAAGAAGGGTCTCTGGCAAAATATGTTTCGTGATCGTAATGTACACCAGATAATATTTGAGTTCCACTGGGGCCTAATCCAACAATAATTCCCCTCGGGCACATCAAAATTATCCGTAACATTACCACCACTTAACATACTACTACTGATAATTTATTTCTAATCAAAAATGAAAAAAATTATATTTTCCATTTTCATTTTTCTTTCAATATGTTATCATTTAAGTTTTAATAATTATCAAAGACTATGTAGTAAAAGATTAGGACCCAAAGGAACTCATGTGGCAGTTGCTTGATTTGTTTGAGGTTTGTCATTTAAGGGTTAAACTCCCAGTTCCTAAGACAGAAACAGTGAGATATGGCAGTGAGGTGCTAAAAAATTAGATTCTTCGACGATCGTGCAAAAAGTGAATTATTTAATGCACTAGTGTTAAAAGTAGTTTTTTGCACTTCCTATATTTAATGATTCACTTTACACCCGCTTCCGCAAGCGTAAAACGACTCTTTTTCGTTTGTTGCGCCCGCATTTTTTACTTTTAGGCCCGCTTTTCCTTTTAGGCCCTCATATATCGTTAATACCGAATTGATCCGAGAATTTACGATTAATCATTGACAAAATAAAAATAAATGCATAAGCATGAGAAATGACATGAGAATCACTACAAATTATTCTTAAAAAATCAAATTTTAATTAAATTGTAGAATCTGAATATAAAGCAAAATTTTCTTGTAGAACTGGAGTAAATACAATAAAAGCACATTTTCCGTTGCTTTTTTAAGACGACATTATTTTAAAAAGTAATCGTATTAATTTAAGGTTTTATTGTATTTTTAAATTAAAATAAAATATGTAATTAAAAGCCTATGCTTGGGCTTAAAAGTGTTACTTTACACCCTTGGTACATAAATAACTATTATTTTATTTTTTTTTATTTTTTTGATCGTAGAAAAAATGTTGTGTGCAACATGTGCAAAAAGAATATTTGTTGCACGATGCATGAAGTTTGCAGCTCGAGACAAAGTCCAAGGTGAGTTAGTTACACAAATAACTAATAAATCAAATAATTTTCTTACAAAAGAATTTTTTGATTTGGCATATTTTGAAGGTACATCTTTATTGACTGCGATTACAAAATGCGATGATATCTCGGAGAGAGGTTGTATGCAATAGTTGAATTTAGCGTATTTCGTCTGATCAGAAATTACTCAATATCCTTCCGAAAGCATTTCCTGATTTGACCGATTTTCAAAGTACTCTTATCTTAATTTCGATTACGAGTGACAAGGGTGGTTTGCTGAGTAATGGTGCTCAAAAATTAGATTTGGGGAAAGTACCTTCTATCTTGACTGCGACTGCAAAATGGGGGGTTAACTCTGTATCTGCTCATTCATATATAGGGTGTTTCATTGGGAAACAGTAGGGGCTATTTAGGTGATTTTAAAATACCAACATATGATTGATCTAGCGCTCTTTATAACCGGAATACAGAGTGTTTTATGTATTTGGTCCATTTCTTTAATAGCTTATGACTTATGATCCGCCCTGTATATTTTTTTAATAGTTGGGCTCCACATTTCTCTTAATATATTAAGATATTCATAAAAAAGAAAATCCATGCCCGTCTTCACAAAATATTCAGAAATTTAGTCACCCCCAAAATAGTAATATTTATATTTCACTGGAAGTTAACTTTTCAAATGCGAAAAACAAAATTTATTCCGCACTCGCTTTAGGGATTTTAGAAAGCAATGTTTGTATATGACATGTAACTGCAAGGAAAAGTTAATACGTTTATGTTGGACATACCGAAAATAGATAGTTTATATTCATCAATACATACGCTATTTAAATTGTGTATAAAACAATTTAGTTTAGTAATTAGTATTGTATTTTAATAGACTATATTTTTATGTATAATATAATAATTTATTTCAAATCATAAAATTAAAACTGCAGTATATTTAGTGATCTCCCACCCCGCTCTATGTAACAAAGTGGTTTCAGCATTTTAATTTCTCGATTACATATACTCATTTTAAAAAAGAACATAGAACATTATTTGCTTAATCGAGTATTGAAAACCGCATCGTATTTATTCTGCAATTTCGAAATAGTATATTAAAGAACGCGAGTTTTTAAGTCATCACTTATAGCACGCGTCCAAGTTTAAGGCACGAGACGCGCAGCGGCAAGTGTTTTAATGGAAAAGTGCTATAAATGACTTATAGACGAGTTCTTTATACTATTTTTTATAATTTGCGCATTTATTTGAAAAATAAATAAAATTGTGTATTAAAAATACGATATAAATCTAGAGGCTAATTTCATTTTTTTTTATTTGAAGTTGGTACGACTAACTTACCAAGTTTTGAAATTCGAATTTAATTGTTATAGTTAATTGTCAATTTCTAAATTTATGTTTCTACTATGAGCGAAGAAATAAACTGCACTCCACCAGAGATTCGCGAAAATGCCCAAAATGTTGCAATTTCAATAATTCCCGATAAGTCACGGCACCTTTATGAAAAGCAGTACAAAAAGTTTACAAAGTGGTGTGAAGAAAATCACGTTAAAAATATATTAGAAAATGTACTGCTAGCATATTTTCAATTACAAAGTAAAACATACAAGTCGTCTACATTATGGGCAACTTACTCAATGATAAGATCCTGCTTGAATCTGTACAAAAATATAGATATTTCACAATATCAAAAGTTACAGGGTTTATTAAAAAGGGCTTCTGTTGGTTACATGCCCAAAAATCTAAGATTTTAGAAGAAGATGACATAAACAAATTTATTATAGAAGCCAACGACAATACATATCCCGCGATGAAAGTAAGTGCATATAATTTACATTCATTTTAATAATAAAGTTTATAATTAAATTATTAATTTATTTTAAACAAACAATTAGGGTAGTTAACTACTAATGTTTAAACAATATATAAACAAAACTAATTGTTTTTTGTAATTAATTTAGGTAATTTTAATAATCGGATATAATGGTGCCTGCAGACGTGAAGAATTGACCAAGTTATGCGTTGAAGATGTGGAAATTAAATCTGACAGAATTATTGTTTCGATTCCTAAAACAAAAAACTATACACCGAGAAAATTTGCAATTACAGATATAACCTGGATTGAGTTGATTAAAAAATATTTTAGCCTTAGACCGAATCATGTTACCACCCATCGATTTTTCCTCACTTATCGGAATGGTCACTGCATCAATAGTCCAATTGGTATCAATATGATGGGAAAAATATCTAAAAACATTGCGACATACCTCCAGTTACCTCACCCACAATTATACACAGGTCACTGTTTTAGAAGATCTAGTGCCACACATGTTGCAAATTGTGGCGGTGACTTGTTGGTCCTAAAATGTCATGGTAGCTGGAAGCCCTCTTCTGTTGCTGAGGGATATGTCGATTCTTCAGTACAAAACAAAATAAATATATCTAGAATGTTTGTATCAGAACGAAATGACATTGATCCATTGATCAACCTGGATGTTCTAAAAATATACCTTCGACCATTAGTAATGTTTCGCATACCACAGACATTAATTGCGATGACAGTGAGAGCAATAAAACCTATCCAGGTCTCACAATAAATGCAAGTGATGCTGCAAATGTTGTTATAAATTATAATGTATACAATAATTGCACTATACAAGGGCAAACATTGCAATAAAAGCTATTGCTTTTCTTCCATTGTTAATTTGCAGGTTACATATTAATTGTTACAAAGGAAAATATAAGTTTTAGTTTATAACAAATGTTTCTTCTTAAATCACTTTATTTAATAGATTCTTTTTCATAGTTATATTTATGAACCAACTTAAACTCTTTAACGTTAAATTTAATTCTTTTATTTACAAATATCACCTTAAGCGTCTCTAAAGCAAACAAATATAATACACTGTTGTGATTAAGAAATCACAATAGTAGCAATAATAAAACCCAATTTTGTCCATTATTTATTAAGCGTATGGTTACAGTACAAATTTGGACCATGGTAAAATTGCCTTAACTAAACCTGGATCAACATTTAAAATTTATTACATAAGAAATGCATCTTAATTTTTTATTAGGTTATTGTCTTAAATACTTTTCTTGTTATATTTATTACAAACTCATTTTTCCTTGTAACAACCAATACTTTGGCCGTTTTCTACAATCAACGCTTCCACAAATGAGTAATTCTCGGTGTTTGTTTGCTATTGTACAACCTCTTGCCAACTTACAGCAGGCGATTCAAGATTTTACTTTTTAATAACACTTAGATGGCCTTAATCATCAGAGGATCGATTTATGTAACTGCTTTTACATATGTGTCGAAATAGTTGCTTAATGCAAATGCATTTACATATGTGATTGTTAACACGAGTCGAAACTAGGTGTCGCAAAACTTATTTCTAAAATAATGATGTTCGTCAAACATTTCTTTCAATTACTCGCAAACAGCATGCATTATAACTACATTAGTTGTTACCTTAAAATATAATACAAGACGTTTAATCCAATTTTGTTGACTTTTTTCAAAAACATTGACCAATCTTGTCTTGTACTTTCCTGGAGAAAAATAAAATCAATTATGCTTGAAAATAAAAGATAACTAAGGTTTAATATACTTACCACAATATGCGTATCTGAAATATTTTAAACATAAAAATGATTTTTCCACAAATTCTCCACATTAATAACCACAAATCACGCACTTGGTTATAAAACTCATTATGTCAAATTTATTAGTTGCAGTGATTCAGTCTTACCAATCAGGCAAATATAAAAACAGCGTGCTATAAGGGTAACGTTATGGCTCATTATAGAACGCAGATTGGTTTTATAATGAAAAAATTATAGAAGCAAATTATAAAAATATTTATTTTTAAATGGGTAAGGAAACGGCAAAGAAATGTATTGGTAATAGTTTTTTTAATTGTCCTCTTGTAGACATAGGCTAGCTTAGCGCACCACAAGTAACATAGGAGGCCAAAAATAAGATAAATTTTACTTCTGATTCCGACTTCACTAAAATAGCTATGTCAGATTTACCAGATTCTAACGTAAGAGGTAACGCCAACTTTGAGGTTTTAAAAATAGAATCTTTTTTGCTTAAGAATATAATACTTAAGATTTTATAATGAAATTCAAACGGCATCATAGTGCTATCAGTGTTTTGTTGAGTCAGTGATCGTCGAGGCCACCCTTGAGGTTTTAAAATATTGATTTTTTTTTTGCTTAAATTATTAGTTTGTAGTCTTAAGAATATAATACAATAGATTTTTTAACGATATTCAAATTGCATCGTTGTGCTCTAGTGTTTTGTTGAGTCAGTGATCGTCGCGTTATCGAGGCGGACCGGTCTTATTATCTGGGAATTGGTGGCTTTAAGAAAATGTCGAAAAGTGGTTCTTTGCCATTGCGTTATCGGAGTGACTCTAGTAAATATCCGTAATTATGAGTGAAGTGCATGTCTTGCGACATCTCGTGTATACAGAACACGGACGAATAGTAGTAAACTAAGAAATGCCAACAGTTAACTGTAACGACTGTAAATGTTTAAAGTGCAGTATCGTTATTAGGAGCTTCTGATAACGATAATGCACTTTAAACATTCACAATCGTTACAGTTAACTGTTGGCATTTCTTAGTTTATTCGTAATTATGTTGGGCTTTCGTCACTGAAGTGGCCCACTTACACCATCAGTACACAGCTGAAAATCACACGCGTCGCATCGTTGGTGTGTTTACCAAACTATTTTGTACAATATGGATATTAAAATATTATACCTTAGTGGGAAATAAGGTTTCCATGATTTGAGTACGCGTCCCTCTCGATCGAAGATTAAAAAGAGAAAGCCGCAGAATCAATACATGTTGGAGAAGTAAAGTAATGATGTTAGTACGTCTGCAAAGAAGTTAAAGGCTTCGGATAAAGTGTACCACGTAGATGTTTCATCAATTTTCTGAGTGTTTTCAACTTTAAAGTCCTAATTCCCATTTATCAGGTCCAAATGACCGTAGATTCAGACAATAATCTCTATTTAGGGTGCGCGGACTTTAGGGTCCACCCAAAACTTTACCTTATAACTCGAGTTTTGGTAATACGGATCAATATTAGGAAATTTCGACCTAAATGCAAAAACTCAGCAGAGAAAATTAATAACCGAACTTGAAGCCGTTTGTAACAATTGGTAAGTATTAGCATTATCAACAAAATTACTTGAATTTTCACAATGGCAATCAGTGGTCGATTCGTAGTATATCTATAACTGTTAGTGTGAAAACTATTATTGTCTTTCTCCATAACAAAATATAATTACATTTTTGTCTTTTAGATAACCTCCTAATTATTCAGTAGATGAGTAAAGATTGGGTTCGTGCTGAATCTTAGGCATTCTTCTTATTATATTATATTATATTATATTATATTATATTATATTATATTATATTATATTATATTATATTATATTATATTATATTATATTATATTATATTATATTATATTATATTATATTATATTATATTATATTATATTATATTATATTATATTATATTATATTATATTATATTATATTATATTATATTATATTATATTATACTCACTTGACACGGCACTAAAGTCACAACATAAAAATACACTGTTTAAACTTGTAAGTTAAAATAGGAGTAATTTCCGTCAAAATCTATTTTTGAAATGTCTTAATTATAAGACATTTTGACCTATAGGACAAACTTATTGGTAAACTCGTCTTCAAAGTCTATGAACATAAACAGTTTGGTAATTTTTTTTTACTTATATATGCCCTAAAAGTGAAAATGCAAGGACTTTGAAAAAAGTTTTTTTGTTAATTTTAGGTAAACTTTACTCTAATATTTCACTCCCACAGTCAACTTAGAGGCCCAAAAATAGGAATAAATTAGGTAAATTTTGTCATTTTGGAAATTTTTTATGTAATATTTTGGTAAATTTGACTTGTTGTACATATTTCAAAGTAAATTTGAGGTGGTGGTCGAAATGCCTTTATGTGTTATTTGGGACCCTGTATCGACTGTGATGAAATTGAGTATCTAATTCTGAGATACTTAAATTGCAAATTTTATAAGTACCAATAACCACAACTGACTGTACAAGGTGTCCCAAACTGGTTAAAAGTCAAAATCTAATTTGTTCCTCTTTTTATTTTCTTTGCATTGAAGTTTTCATACTGATTTTGATAAGGATATTTAATTATTATTCTGATTTGCTATCCGAAGATACATGGTTTGTATGATTTTCAAGGACATTTCTTTTGCAATAGTTGTTACCAAAATTTAGACAAAAATTCGAACTAGTCAAGATTTATTAAAACGACAACAAACCAATGACATCAAAGTTTTTGTGTTTTGTCGTTTTATTGAATGCTATTGTCAACCAATTTTCCCGAAAAACAAAGTTTTTAATTCTATAAAATACGGCTTGATTGTGACATCGCCTACTATGCCTACTATTTCAAGCACATTTTTAAAAACATACAAAGTATACATCAGAAAATCAGGCCGTTTTATTAAGCTTGGTACGCGGCCATATTTTAAAAACTATTGGGTATAGAAATTTGGAAAAAAAATTATTCCGAATTTTACCGCAAGGAGGCACAATTGACAAGGCGAGGCGTAGAATTCAAGATTTCTCCGAAAATTTGTATATAGAGCTATTACTTTAATAACATCAATAGAAAGTCTGAATCATTCCGCATAAGTTTTGTCTGAGGCTCATTGGCGTACCGACCTTAATAAGACAAGGAGAAGCTCCTGAATGTCTAATAATTTAATTAACTATATTTTCTAAATGACTTATCTGATTATAGCAAACTGTGACGGTATTGTTTTGCAAGTGGTTGATTTATAGATCAATTTCTCCTTACCGTGTACACAGCCGTGTTTACACTCATGCGTTTGAATATGAATTTTTCTATTGAGGAGTCTTCTGGGGATTTTAGTTATTTGAGGTTGCCAGTTCTGACAGTTTGTCTCTATTTGCTTGCAAAAGATATACCTTATTTCCTATTTGCTGACGATCGTGAAAAAATGTGCATGGAAAATGTTGTCTGAAAATTGAACAATTGAACATGTGCTTTGTTGTATTAATTAAAGTAAAATCATCCCATTTAAATTAAGGAATAAGTCTTCGGCTACTGTTCCTGTACGTACTCCCTTTATAATTAATCAATGGATCTTTAATTATGGTTATGCTGGCAAGGATAATTATCCGAGAATTATAAAATACCGAAGTGGGTCTGGTATTTTCACCAACGTTGAAATTTCAACCTACCTTGAAACCTCCTTCTAGTCAAGGACACCACCCAAGATAAGCCTATTATCTGGTTCTTTGTGAGCAACCCAGCAACTGTTATCAACGGAGTCCATTTTGGTTTTTCCTTTTCTTCATTGGATAATAACATACTAGATTTGGATACGAAAGCTGTCACATCTGCCGATTAACTGTCGAACACCGAAGACTTCCTATTTATTCAAACTAAGGTAATTCTTTTATGCATGTCACTTATAAATTTTGTCGCGTTCTATGTATATGTACCGCGGTCGTGAGTTTAGTAACGTACCTTTTTGGCACTGTATCGATAATTTTGTAAACTAGAAAAATCTTTCCAAGTACCTGATTGATTTTGTGCACTTTTAACCTATTTAAATAATCGGCCAAAGTTCGGTACTTCCCGTAATTGTTGTCAAGTACATTTCAAACAGTATTTCCTACGTGAACTCGGTGAATCGCTTGCATGGAATAATCGGTGCTACGACTGTCAAAAGTTTATAAAACGCTACCCTATTTGGTGCGTTTGTACATCGAATTATTACTCGTGTCTTAACTCGCTCTCGTGAATTATTATTATTTTATAACTATATTTTGTTATTAATTCTAAATGATATTATCTATTGTTGTGTCTATGTGTTTCTACGTGTGTTGATCAAAGTCTAATCGCTATTATAATATACATATTTCTATCAACATACGGTTTGTTTCTGTGTCTACGAGTTTCTAGTGGCTCTAGAATATCTCTTATACAAAATCTTAGGTGGCGCCTTATAAATTCTTCGTGCAGTGTAGAAGCCTTCATTTCGAACAATTCTCAATAAGCCCACGACTACTCCAGACTAAGAGCAGCTACCAGCAAGGTCTTCTAGCGCTGCTATATTTTTGAGTTTGTTTACAAATAAACCGTAACAAAACTCAGGCTTATTTGTAAGCAAATGTCAGTGTTTCTAAATACCGTATCCATCGAAACTCGACAGTTTTAAATAAAATTACTAGAGGGCGCAGTTTGCAATAATAACAGTTTTTTTCAATTTTATCACTAAAATTGAAATCATACAGTATAATTTTGATGTCATAACAGGAAAATAGATTAAATTTGCTTTTTCTCTAGCAAATCTGCAGTTCGATATCTTCGCCCGTTTCAGAGTTATTCCTTTATTTCCAGCCTAGCTGTCTCGATGCGCGTTTCTTGAATAGGAATATGAAAGTGGTTTAAGGTTTGAAGTTACTGCATTGTTACAAGATACTGCATTGATTATAAAATTAGTTACCGTAATTTTTGTGACAATGAGTAAATATGAAAAATGTAAAGCGTACAAGGGACTAGCAAAAAAATGAGAAAAATTAGTATTGCAGTTGTGGAATTGATACTTTAGGAAATAAGTTAATATGTGAAAAACTTTATTTACTTTCCGAAATTATTATAAACAATAAACGTAAATTATTAAGTAAAAATTCAGTGCCTGTAAAATTCGTAAAAGACTTTATTTTTATTTACCCACTAAAATAATTTGTTAGTTTTTTTAATTTCAAATTGATGAGAAAACATTATGTTTATGCATTCATGTAGCGTACGTATACAGGGTGTCCCACGGTGACGAGACATTAGACATATTTCACAGACTACTTTGATTTGAATTTTGAAAATTTGGTTTTAGGCGTTTTCGGGCATGTTCTTTTCAACTAAAATAATGGCGTCTACCAAGCGCTTCCGGTTGCACCGGAAGTTGACATCATCTTCGTTATTTTAAATAGAACACCTTGTATATTATTGCAATTTTGGATTTTACGTTAATTTTTAGATAAACTTTTATTAAGGTTTCCTATTTCTAAAGTTAACCGTTTTTGAGATATTTAATGTTTTTCAAAAAAAATTTAAAAAACACTTCCTAATTTAAAGAGATGTGTATGTTACAATAACAAAGATAAAGAGATAAAATTTATAGAGGACACAACTGAAACTCTAAGCTTCCCTCCCATAATTTCATAATTACTTAATTTCATACAGGGTGGTAGAAATGTAGTGCCGAAATTAATCAAGTTCAAACCATCATAACTTATTTATTTTAATGGAACACCCTGTATATTATTGCACAACTCGATGACTAATTTTGTTTTCTTTCAAATGGTATAATGGTTTCCGATACCTATCTTCTCTGGTTTTTAAGGTATTTACTGAGAAAATTCAAAACTCCTTTAACATCTTTTTTGTTATTTGTTATTGGAACATTCAAACTTGTCATTAGAAGATACTAAAAGTTTTGTATGTAATTAATTTTGAAAAGAGTATTTAAAATTAAACACAATTGACTCAGCATATCTTTTATCAGTGAATTTATGTTATTTTTTTCTTCTTAGAAATTCATCGTTTTCAACTGGGTCTGAAGCGAATAAATTGTTTATTTAAATAATAACCACAATTACATGGAAATACATAAAAATAATGTTTTTATCATAACTTGTATTGGTGCAAATAAATCTTATTTCAAAGTGGGCTATGTGTCTATGTTAGATAATGTGACAGCGTACTTCCGTAATCAGACGATGTGTCCAAATAACATAGTAAGCGATGTGTCCAAGTTTGGCCGTGCGTCCAAGTTTCGATGTGGGCGATGTGTCCAAGTTAGACGTTGTGTCCAAATAACGGAAAGGGCCATATGTCCAAGTTGACCGTTAAGTCCAGCAACTGCAATTGGGCGCTGTTTCTAAGATGACGACCGCTACAGAAAAAAATTCAGCAAAGTTTTCAAACCCCAATAAACTAGTACGAACTTTGATATACCCACTTTTGGGTAATAAGCCGATAGCCGCAACTTGTACAATTAGAAACACGATTCCTGAAGGGTTGAATGGGCCAAACAGGTATTGAGTGATTCTCGGTGTTTGTTTGCAATTATACAATTAATTACTTGTTGATTACAGCAGGCGAGTTGAGATCGGTTAAATAAATCAACGCTTAGTTGACGATCAATAATCAAGAAATTGACTTTGATACTGTTATCTCATCTGCCGAAAAAGTTCTTAGTCGTTTATTATTGGAACGTGGTACGATAGCACGAGGCAGCATTAGATGTCGCAACCAACTATTATTCATAAATAAAGCTTTAGTTGCACTTATTAAAACAGTAATAATTACTAAAAAAAAGTCCTTATAAAATGAAGAAAATGGTGAGAATTTAAAAATAAAAAAATACAAGAAATTTTCAAAATAATATTAAAAACTTTAAGGGAGTTCATAGTAAACTACAACAAAGTCCACTCTATTAAGCATTTTATATTCTTATTTATTTCAAGTTTGTTTTTTATATCAGCCCAAATACTTTTGTCCGTTTGACTTCTATAGATAAAAAAAAATTAACTAGCACTTTAATTAACTAGCGTTTAATTGACTTTACAAAGTGGTTGTTATCGTCATGGAAAATTTAATTTAATTAGTTATCAGTGTTATTTCTTTCATCTCCCAAACAACACGTTTAATATTAAATTTTGTTTGAGCAAACGTGGGGAATTCATTTAATATATAAATTTGGGTTCTTCCAAATTGGGGCACTATTACATATAATAAATTTTAATGATGTTAATGTGCAATTTATTCAATGTGTTGAGGCAAACTTAATTGTAAGTATCTGCAAAAGGATCTATTCTCGTGCTGATCTGAACCGCAATTCCGTGACGAATAGCTTTGGAAACAACTTCAATTCTGATAAACGGAATCGGATGTCCTGTGTTGGACGGTGCAGCTTTAGATTTTCCACGACTTTGAAAGCTAACAAGTTCTCTCAGGATAAGCTTTAATCGCAAGAAACTGATCCTCCTGGTTTGTTGCATTAGGGCATGTTTGTCTACATAAAAATACTTATTTTAAATCCAGCAATTGTTTTCTATTTTACAAGTGTACTTTTCTTCTAGAAATGTAGTTATTGTGGTTGAATTCGGTTTTCGGTCAGCCTCAAAGCTTAATGACAAGAAATGAGGATTATGTGCGTAGGAACCAAGGATTTTAGTGCTGTCGTGTGGCTACTTATTTTAACAACTAATATAAACTATTGTTACCTAGGGGTTTGTTCAAATCTAAGCTTACCTTCTTAAGCGTTTAAGCCAAGTTATAGAGTTGTACTATACCCCACAGTCGAATGACAATTTTAAAATGCATTATTTTACGCCTAGCACATTTATATAAAAAGAAATAATGACATCCATTCACATTTGCATGACAAAATGGAATCAAACATACTAAGAATGCGTGCATTGCGATGATAACATTGAAAAACCATCAACTTCTTTATTTCAATTGCAAGAATAGAGTCATTTCAATGCTGAATTGGCTGTAATAATGCAAGAGCTTTGATGGAATTCTTTAGTATGACAACAGAACAGAGAAAATATAGAGAATATTTTTAAGTCAAGTTTTAAAGAGATAAAAATAAATTTTGTTCCCAACAATTCAGCCCTCATTCTAAAGTAGCGTCGAATATTGGAAAAAAATTCGATTAGGGAATCGCTTTAGCTTATTTATTACTACTCCTTTAAATGCATTAAAAGTGATGCAAGATTACCCTATGACTAAATTATTTTGAATCCTCATACAAATTATATCAGTTATATTACAGTTTTAATGAGGATAATGGTTTGACAAGTCATAATAACAACAAAATGGTCTGTCAGTAAGTACATAATTATGTTGATAATGAAATAATAATGAAGATGATTTAATTTGCCTTTTTTTTGTAATTCAATCAGTTACAAATATCACATTTAATATTTGTTATTGCTATACTTATTTCTGACAATATTTATTGGGTTTAATCTTTATGCACCTGCACTTTTATCCATCTGAATTGTATTTATTACTGAAGAATGAAAATACTAGTGGTGACAGAAACCGTCAAAAAAGAAAACCTGCGAATCGGTTTTACAAAAGATCGATAAACCGGTTCAACAAACTGAGTTGTTTAAAACTATTCAACAAACCGCGGTTTTTAAACTGACTTAATAAATTGCGGTTTTAAACCGTTTGAAAAACCGTGGTTTATAAACCGGTTAAACAAACCGCGGTTGCCAAACCGGTTCAAGTTGAAAAACCACTGTTTTTAAACCTGTTTAACAAACTACTTTTCATTTGATTAAAAACCGTTTTACATGGGTATTCATTAAACTTTTTTTTTAATTTTGTTGCTGAGAACGTTATCTCATTTAAAAAATGTTTTTCGTTTGAGTTAATACTAATATCATAGACAAATTGTGATGATTAAGTCGGATAGAAAGAAAGAAATGTTAGAGTTAGCACGCATTTTTTATAATCAAGACAAGAAAGTCAAACACAATCATATTTCATAATTTCAACAGGGTTCAACAAACTGCGGTTTTTAAAGCGGTTTAATGAAACGATTTTATTAAATGGCGTAACAAACCAATTTTATACACCGGTTCAACAAATAGATTTTGTACAACTGTTCTAGAAACCGATTTTTTAAACCGCTTCAACAACCTGATTTTCAAATCGGTTGAACAAACCGACTTTTTAAACCAGTTCAACAAAACAATTTTTACACCGGTTCAACAAACCAATTTTATAAAATCAGTAAACCGATTTTCGATTTTTGTAAGAACCTCGATTAAACCACTAGAAAATACCTTTGATAGTGGTATGACATTTACAAATAATTTTTTTGCAACTAAACAATGGAGTTCGTAATCGCATGCCGATCTATACGTATAAAGATAACATTCCGCAATTACCACCTTAAATTTAAAAAAAGAAAAATGATATGAAGAAAATTTAAAAAAACAGGTGGCAACGTGGAATAATTATTTATTTATTTTTCATTATTGTGTTGTAATGTATGGTGCCCAGAAGATCAGTATAAAGCTGTATAGTGTGCTGACGCGATTGCGTATTTTTTTGTCTTGCAAAGAATTTACTTAAAAAACCGTCAAAACGTCATTTACGTCAATGTTTGATAGACATGTTATTTTTTTACTACTAGCTTTATGTTTATTGACTTATTTTCGAATTGTGAGTGTGTTGCTCTTCTCTCCTAGCGGTCAATTATTATTTATTACTATTAATTAGTAAATAATAAAACCACTGTAACCAATTAATAACTAGTATAAAGGAAAAATGAACTTGATAATTCGGCTCAAGCAATACCTTGGTGTATAATATATTATTAGGCATTTTGTTATGATTTATTTGTAAACAAATTATATATTAGTGAGCAGTGTTGAAAACCGAGCCGGCAACTCTGTTAGTCGCAGGGTGGTTGTGGATGTACTTAATAGCTATTAGGTCAAAGATTTTCACACTGCAAAAGTGAGAAAACAGAAGGGCCACCTGTTAGAACGTGTAGGAAGCTAGTACAGGTATAATTTTTATCTAACGCATAAATCATGCAACATAGACATATGTAAGATGTAAACACTAGTAGATGTCACTAATAAATTTGTTCTCATAAAAAAGCATCTAAACTGCTAAATTTTTTAATAGCTGCGACAGTATCTACGCCTCTGGTAAGGCGTTGCCGAATAAAATTGTAATTGCAACCAGATAATTGAACTCGATTCAATTGTGACATACGAGTAGGTATGTATCACAGATACTGACGTTAACTTTAAACAACAAAAAGAATTACGTGGAGCATCGGTACTCGACGACGAATTAAAAGTAATAGAACAAAACGCAATCACAAAAACAAATTTTTTAAAAGATCTTTCAAACTTATATTTATCAAGTAACAAAGCGCAATAGGATATGTAGTTAAATTCACGTAAAACTACAGGTACAAT
This sequence comes from Abscondita cerata, assembly GCA_030710515.1. Classification (NCBI taxonomy): domain Eukaryota; kingdom Metazoa; phylum Arthropoda; class Insecta; order Coleoptera; family Lampyridae; genus Abscondita; species Abscondita cerata. The sequence goes on along the minus strand of JALBCR010002324.1, from coordinate 142,795 downwards.
CGTGGGTTCATATAAATTAAAAAGATCAAACATGTAATTTTTCAACTTATCTGATTTGCAGATTATAGTCATACAACGGTAACTTTGGCATGTTCGTTATTTTCATATGGTGAAAGGTGAGATGATAGAAGTAGATAGCCGCAACAAGAACAAAGACGTCTGGATATGGATGACCGGATCAATCCCAAACGATACGCAGAAGATCACCCACTTAGCTGTAAGGAACCCCTTTACAACAGATAAAGCAGTCAATGCAGGGATCATTTTTAGTGATCAGTCTTCAAAGAACGGATAGATCTATTGATAACAAACAATGTTTTATGGCCTCGTAGGTTAGTTAATTAGTAGCCATAAACTAATACCTCAGCCGGAGATCTACGCGTGGTGATAAAATGGTGGTCAAAGAAAGAATTCACTAAGATAAAAATATAAGAAAAATGTTACTCACGATGTAGAAAAGTGCCGCCAGCTTATTTCCTTGTTATTAATGGGAGTTCTTCATTGAGTTGCACTATTAGCCATTAACTGTTAATTTATCTAGATCCCCAAACTTGATTTTCAAAGTACAACTCCTTCGTACGTTTACTTCTAAGTAGAGAAATGAAGTTTATCGCAACGTTAGTACAGACACGAACAAAAAAAGAACAGTAGAACCAACGACCACAAATTATAAAATTCTAAATCTGCACCTGGCAGGATTCTAACGAGATGTATGCATGTAATTTTGGTTGCATACCCACAAGTAAATTTTCTACTAGAAGAATTATTTTTACAATGTTAACAACATATTTTGGTTCAGGAATAAAAAAAAACCATTACAATACGTCAGAAATTAGATACGGGGTATTGAAATATAATAGCGGATACTGTTACTTACGGGACAGTTTCGACTCCATACTTGTTCAAAAGTTATATCTATTAAATGGATAACAATCCCAACTAGAACAATGTGGAACATTTATTTCACCGAGATTGCAACCATTATCTATTGCAGAAAGTATCCTAACTTTGGGATAAACGCTAAGAATGGCAAAGCATAAAAATTTCTGGCGTTGCATGTGCCAAGTTTCATAAATTTTTTTTTAATTTTACTTTCTGTCTAATTGTAAGTCTAATCCCACGTAACACCAATATGTCATAAAAAGGTTTTAAGCACATATGATTTCATAAAAGACTTAAAATATCCAAAATAAAACTTTTTGTAAAAGTAAGTTTTGCAAATGTTTGTTAAAACACGTTTTAAAGACGTTTAAAACAAAAGTTTCAAAATTGAAATAAAACGTTTTATAGATTTCTTCTAAAAATAAGTTTTGCAAATGTTTGCTGAAATACGTCATAGAGACGTTTAAAAGAAAGTTTTAAGAATGTCCAAAATAAAATGTCTTAGAGACTTTTTATAAAGATACCAGGATAATCGTATTTATCTATGACAATCTCAAAACGTTTTAAGGATTACCTGTACTACATAGAATCTTTAAGATTTTCGTTACTTTTAAAAAAATATTTATTCAAATTGACCCAATGTAAACGTTTTCTTAATAAATTACAATATTTAAATAATAATAATATAGTATTTATCACATGTTTTATCATTTCTTGATTGGGAAAGATTATAATTCAGTTTTAAAAAAAACACTCATTATTAAAATCTGATAGCGTAAACAACGTCAGTAATTGCATAATGATATGTTAACTTATGTGGACTCTGTCAGTAAAGATTATGCAGACCCAATCTTTATAGAACGTGTTAAAAGACGAAGTAAATTAGTTGTAAAATGATATGTAAGCCTTTGGTTTCTCCACGAAAACGGTTCATTTGGTGCCAGTAACTAATGTAACAACGTATGCATTTTTTTGCAATTGTTGCGGTTTTATTTTAGGAATATGCGACGTGTGTCGAGAGCAATATAAAACGTGTGTCGCGAGTAATATGTTACGACGAAAGTCGTATTTGGTGCGCATTTTGCGAATTTTCTATTGGTTAAAAATAAAATTTGAATAAGATTCCTTGACAAACAGCGGACATTTTCTTCTTCCGCACTGGTGATTTAGCGTGCATCTTAAAATTGAAATTTATACAAATCATTTATGTGTGTTACAAGATTTCCAATAAAAATTATTGGTTAAGTTTAAATCCGACTAAATTCACCGTGAGTACAAATTGCTTTTCTCTTTCTGTTTGTATTAATTTTAATTGCCACGTAAAATTTTTTTAGCACGTTTCATAACCTTATGATTTTGCTATGTGTTATACCAGGATAACTCCTGGGGATGGTGGAGTGGCTGATTAAGACCTTCCTTGTCAATTAAAGACCACATTACTATTTCGCATTAGACAAGCTTCAGGCAACCGGTGGCTGCTACGTCTAACAGGTGTTGGTTATACTTTATAACTTTATCGAGGGAGCCTATCGCCTTCCGTTTCTCTTCGCACACCTCCCCTAAGAGGAATTCTGGGGTTACCTATCTACCCGAACTGTCGATTTCGTCGCAAAAACAAAAGGCCTTTTGGGTTTGTGGGAGGTACTTACCCCTTGTAATCTTAGTTTAAGTCAGTGTCGTTACATGTTCGACCAGATAAATGGCCGTGTGTAAGTGATATGTGTACGCAGAGTCTTCCTAGTAGCCAATCCTCAATTGGAACGTTAACATTAATTTTGGTGTAACTAAAGCTTACCTGTGAATCCGGCACATTAATTGCGAACCTTACTTATTATTAAGCGAGGCTACTGCTAACGTACGTGAATATATCAGACGGTCTCTCTATTTCTGTCACATTTACCTATTACTATAAAATTTGTTTGTTGTTTTATTGAATTGTCTGTCTTTCTTTTAAGACTAATTGTTCTGTTTGATCTATCGTATTAGGCTTTAAGTCGGTTTGATTTCTATCTTTTACCCAGCAGGTGGCACTTTGTTTAGATAGCAGTTTAATATCTTAGAACTATTTAAGGACCCCCACTCTACGACAAAGCCGGACGTTGCTGCTCTAACTATTATAAATACTTTATTCTCTAAAACCTAGTGCGCTACATTGATCCGTATTTCCTTTTGTTGTTTCTTTTTTAGGTTGTTTCTCTAGAGCCGTCGTTAGTTGTAAACCTCAACCGTTACAAATTATAGCCACAATAGTTTGAAAAAGTATTCATTGTTGACATGTGATATGCGTTTTTATTAGAAATTTTGCAACACATTCAAGAATGCAATCATATACAAAATATTTTATTTAAAATAAGAAGTCATGGTTGACTTCCGTTGTAACCAGAAATGTTGCTAATTTAAAAATATTTTAGAAAATCGGACCACCTCCGATAATGCAAGAATAAATTCTGTTACGGTTTGAACTTGCTTACAGAGTAATCTCGAGTTCATGAGAAGCGTAACTCACTTCTTAAATATTGTTTGTTATAGAATATAAAATAATAACACAAAGTTGAGATGTTTACACAGTACAGTTCTTACAATTACGGCCGTAATATTCAAAACAGAAAAAAACGGTTTCTTAAAGGAAACGGATTATGACTTACCATTGTTACAACTCTAATAGAGTGTTTGTCCGTTGGGCAATAGCATTGTTGGGAAATTGCTTTAAATGCACAAATATTCGTTTAATAATTATGTTTACTTACAACAACTAAATACGAAGTAGACCAATAGGAAAGTATCTTTGAATGATTGGAATGTACAACAAATTCCCTAAAACTGCATGTTCGTCCGTACGATTTAAATAAGACTCAAAAATATTTCAAAATGTATGCATGGTGTTTTATTGGAAAACGGGCAAACGTTAACTGCAGGTAGGGGCATCTAGGTGATTCTAAAATATCCGGATATGATTGATCTAGTGCTCTTTATAATCAAAATACAGGGTGTTTTATGTATTTGGTTTATTTCTTTAATAACTTATGATCTGCCCTGTATATTTATTTTAATATTTGGTTTACACATTTTTCATAATATACCCAACTCATAAAAATAAAAATCCAGGTCCGGCTTCACAAAATATTCACAAATTTGGTCACTCCCAAAATAACACTCTGTATAATCAAATTTAGATTGTTTGTTTTCATATTTGAATAGAGCGCAAAAAATCGAATCTAAGGGTGTGCCTTTGGAGTTTGGTCAGAATAGTTCACTACATTTATTTAATATTGAAATTCTTTATTTATTAAAATTCGGAAGTCAAAATAAAATATGGAATTATTAACATAGATTAAACGTAACAAATATGTAAGAAAACGTGAAATACCCAGTATAAAAATGAGGTAACCTATTAACATAGCATTTGTTTATTAACAATTAACCTACTAATAAAAAAATTGTTAAATTTAATTTAATCGTTATATTAATAAGTTATGTCATTTTTTATACAGGGTGTTTTACGTTTTCTTACATGTTTGTTACGTTTATTCCCTAGTACGGCCCTGCAATAATGTCATTCGTAGTAAGCTAAAATACATTAATTAACGATTATCTCATAATATTTAGTGTTTAAAATCAGATAATTGTCATGAAAATGAAATATAATGTAAATAATGCCATGAATTTCATTTTGACTTTAATAAATAAACAATTTCTATGTTAAATAGAAGTAGTAAACTATTTTGGCCAAACTCCGCAGGCACAGCCTTAGATTCATTTTTTGCGCTCTTTTCGAATATGGAAACAAACTTTTTATATTCGATAATACAAGGTGTTGTTTCGGGGGTGGCCAAATTTGTAAATATTTTATAAAAACGCTCCTAGATTTTTTTTTTCATGAATATCTTAATGAATTGATCATGTTATGAAAAATATACAGACCAAATATTTAAAATATACAGGGGGCATCATTAGTTATAAGCCATTAAAGACCTAGTCATCAAGACCCTCCCGGATAATTAGGAAAAAACACAATTTCACAAAACACAATCACATTACACACTTAATTAATATTATTACATGTGAATACTAAGGTGGGTAAGAGTTGGCATGTTTAGGTTTTAGTGGTTTTTCTAAACCTTGAAGTAAATGCTTTGCCAAGACGAACCAATCCACAATTGCACACGGTTTTGTCACCACGCTGTACAGGTTTGTACTGATCTTCTGGGGCGCCATACATAACACTTTCATCGCAATACAATATTTAAAATGTACCATACGATTAAATAAATAAATGAAAGAAATAGACCAAATACATAAAACACTCTGTATTTCGGTTAGATCAATCATGCCCACTACCTGCAGTTAACGTATGCCCGTTTCCCAATAAAACACCCTGTATATAATAAAGTACTTTTTTAGATTACTTAAAAAATGTCTTAGGAGAGACCATGTTTCTATCAACATTTACTTAGAATTTTCTCTAATTTTAAATTATCTGTGGTTTCAATTAAGAAATAATTAATATAGTAATAATAATTCAAAAATCACCGTCAAAAATCGAAAGTCTACTATAAGTCTAATTTAATGTAATGTAGTAACTGTACGCAAATCGTTGTTTATGCAAGCAACTTTAGTCGGGACCTAGCATTTTACTGACTGGAATTAGTCGGTAAGTTTAAATTTTATGGAACTTTAAAAACAAACAATAATTTTTTTAACGTGTTCTATTCAATTTCTTAAAGAAAATACCGAACAATAAGGTAAGTTTTAACAAAGTGGGGAAAACAAAGAAAAATGTTATGTACATAAAACATAAAATAGCAGCTTCGGGACTTCCAAAATGTATTTCTTACATTGAATATGTAAATTCCCAATACATAAAATTTTAAATAACGTTGAAATGAAAGAAACATATTTTAATAGGCCAGTTATTCAAGTTTTTTCCTGGGGTTAAAATGTATAATATCAAAATAAATTTTATTGGTTTTAGTTATTTACAACATCATTTTGAATGTTAAAGTAAGCGAAATAAAAAAACTAAATACGTTACTACCGCAAATTGTCAATATGATGAATAAAACTGAATACAGACAGTTAAAAATAGAATAAAAAACAATTTTAGATTTCCATTTAAAAATATCTTAGTCAAAGCAATAAAATTTGTAAATAAAAAAAAATATTTTAAATTGAGAAATTAAAGTAACTGCAAGCATCAAAAAAATGAATACTTAGAGAACAATTTTAACACAGTTAAGGTGCATATGGTGCTTTAAAAATTGGAAAAATAACAAAAACAAAATTTTTAAAAAGTTCATTAAAACCTAATAATAAGTTTTTTTTTGTATTTTAGGACAAAATTTAAATTTAAATGTGTAGTAACAAAATTATCCGGTGCAAAGTCTACATACAGCTTTAATTTCTCAGGGGAATTGCGGCTACTTCATTTGCCTGTTCCTTTACCATTTGTAGCGGTTCGTTGTAATTACATTCCGCATATAAATGCTTATTTTTAATTACACATACGATATAAAGTCGGACATATCAATGTGATAAAGCCGCTTTGCTTAAATGAAATCATACAAATAACGATTATAGAATCGAATGAACTGCTAAAAGGCAAAATTTTATTACGTGTACGGTAATCTTCACTCTTAATTTATTATCAGTGCTACGTTTTATTTACATCGTTTAATTAAAACTTTGTTGAAAACTCAAAAATTAAGGAAATGTAACAGCAAAATTTTAGGGGTAACGTGTACGTTTTATGTTGAGGGACGTTATAGTTTACTAAATTAAGTTTAGTGTAAAAGAAAACTAAATACACTGGAGAACAATAAAAAATGACCTTACAAAAAATATATAGTTGTAGAAAACCTATCTTATATTACGCTGAAACAAAATAAAACAGTTTAAATTTATTACTAGTAACGAATTTGAAACAGGAACAATCTGCGATAATTAAATCTGCAATAACAGTAAAATATATGTACTGCATTCATTGCATATTATTGCAGCAAACACAACTTAATATAAACTAAGCTGAAATTAAATTTTGTCAAAGAAAGGAAATATTAATATACAAAATTTACAGAACTACCAATTTTATTACAATTTTACTTGTACTTATTAATGATATTTGAGTCATAATTCATAATGTGTAGTTAATATTATAATATCGGTATTTACATCATATTTATAATTAGTTCTAATTAATTTGTTAACTTGATTGTTTGAAGATGAAGCTAATATATCTTGGTTCTCATTTTGGTTAATAAAGCTCAGAGGTCAAAAGGGAAATTTCATAACTAAAATTAGAATCTAATCAACCAGTTTGGGGTACTTCGTATTATTCATTATTGTAAAACTTGATATTCTTAGACCCCCATCAAATTCTAATTTATGTGCTCGCCACACTATATTACCGCCTGCTATCGTTTTGAGTTCTCAAGGAAGTACTACATTTTTTTAAAGCCACAATTACATCAATTTTTGTCAAAACAAACTAATATTTAAAATATAATGTATAGAATATACAAAGATTTGTTGATAATTAAAATTGTATAAAAAGTTTCACGAAATACCAAAAAATTCTACAATTACAATTATTTAATCTTTGGTACTCTAATTAAAAATTATTTAGCAACAATTCTAAAAAAATTGGAAATTACTATTAACCACAAAAGCTATTTCGATCAGAATTAAAAACTGAATTTCAGTTTATACCCTTCTCTATTACTGCTTATATTATCTGCTATCGGAGTTTATAAAACCATTTTATCAAACTAAAATAAAAACAGAAAGTTGTTATACAAAATAATGTGATTACCGTACCTCTGTAATTAGGTATTGCACAGAATAGTGTCAATTAAAATAAACATTAAAAAACATTTATTTATTTGAATAACATTGTATACAGGTCAAACAAAATATAAATCAACGACATGGGAATGTATCAGTTCAGAATATTTTGTTCCTTCAATTAATTCAATGATGGTGGGTATATTTCTTAGGTAAATAAAATGATTAACTGCGTTGGATTTGCGTAAAAATGCCAAAGTTTTGCACTAGCAAGCAAGGGCTTTATCAAAGCTAAAATTTTATTAAAACTCGAAAACATAGTCGAACAGTAAATTAAAATCAAGTATAACCATGATTATAAAGTTACTAAAGATCCGCAACGCATATGAGGAAAATATAACGTACGTAATTTCACCGATTTGTAGATAGCTCCACTGTCGATTTTCAGCGAAATATTTTTAGTTGCTTTCGTGCGTTCGTTGAATTAGCGTCACCATTGAACCACTCCGAGTTTGTGCGTGTGTCTGGAAGTTATTGTGATTTGTTGTGACAATAGCTAAGTGCAAATACGTGAATTTAAAAAACAAAACTAAGAAGAACAAAGACAAAAGTTTTTTTAAATTTTCAATAAAAGATGTACACCGCGCCAGCGAGTGACAAAAAAATTGTGGGAACATTGATATTGCTCTTGTAGATATTGACGCTTTAGGAAATAAGTTAATTTGTAAAGAACATTTTTTAAGGTCAGACATAATTATAAACAATAAAGGAAAACAATTACATAAAAATGCAGTGCCGGCAAAATTCGAGAAAGAAAGTACTTATAAAGCAAGTTAGTATTATTTTTATTTCCTACTGAAATAGTTTTGTGTATTAACTTATCTTTCTATAGTTTTATTTTAAATTTCAAATTGATAAGATAAAGAATTGTGCACTTGTTTAAAATGATTCACATAAATTCGTCGCGTGTTTTGTTAACTTTATTTCGTTTAAAAATTGATCGCATATAATTTATAATTTTTAATTTATCCAACTGTAAGTTTTTGCGCAAAAACAAAAATACAAAACAAATTTAATAGCTCATTAACAACTTATTTGTTGTTTGATTACAATGTACTAAAAGTTGTGTGTAATTAATGAGAATTAAAATTTTAAAAAGAATATTTAAAATTAAATACAATTGACTCAGCATATCTTTTATCAGTGAATTTATGTTACTTTTTTTCTTTTAGAATCAACTTGCGAAGTTGATCTCGATTCAAGAGAAAACTCAGCAGATTCATCTTTTCCAACTTGGTCTGAAGCGAATTAATTGTTTATGTAAATAATAACCACAATTACATAGAAATACATACAAATAAAGTTTTTATCATAAGTTGTATTTAGTTTAATTTTCTGAGTGTATTTAACCGATTGACCTCACTCAACTTGGTCGTGTTTTACTTAAAATTCCTATTTTCAAAAAAAAATTCAAAAGTTTAGATCGTTTAGGAGAAGATTGTAGCTCGTTTTTGCGTAATTTTATAAAATTTCACTTATTTTCAATGTGCTGCAGATTTAACAAATTTTGATATAAATTTGTTTTACATATACATTTTTTTGTTTAGTTTGATGCAAACTTTTAAGAATAATATAAAATTTTTATTGTTTTATAATTATACTTTGAGATATGATCCCTCCAAATTAGTCGATTTTCAAAAAATAGGGATTTTCAAATATCTTCAACTTTTTTCTTTAAACTTTGATTTACTTAAAAAACGACGTCGTCTTTATGATAACGTATCATATGATGTTAATCAGTTTATAAGGACACCGGTTGTAAATTAATTTAATTTAATAAATTATTTTAATTGTTAATTTTTTAGTCCACTTTTGAAATAAAAATTAGTATTCACAATCATTGCATTTATTTACAACGTAGACTGGCTGGCGATAAATCACCTGATACCGTTGCTGATAACATTTTATTAAGGCTAAATGCAGATTTACGACGTTGGAATTTGTAGTTCGCATTTTATAAGCTGGCGTCGCCGAAGTACAGTTTCATTTTTTATGAAAGGTTGCGCCTCTTAAAGAACTTTTTACTCAATGGTACAACGTTGTGATGATACGACATAAAGAACAGTAATGAAAACTAAATCAAATGAAGAATAGTAATGAAATATAAATTAGTATTGATAGCAGATTTCACCATAATGTAGGGTGAACAAATAAGAATGCAAAGTGTTATATCTCAGGAACTACTCATTGTAGAGACTTGCGGTAAAAAATTTTATAACAAAAGTGGCTATAAAAAAAAGCTGGAAATTATTTTGAAATTATTAAGATGGCCGCTAGGGGGCGTAGCCGCCATCTTGAATTTAAAAATTTGGATTTAGTCGGGTTTTCGCTATATTAACACAACAAATAAATAAATGCTTTTTATAATTGTGGAAAATCCTCATCTTTTTCATTTAATACTTTTTTTCTTATCTCTAAAAATAAAGTGAAGAGGGGTCTTTGAAAATGCTTGTAAACAAATGCCAACAATTTAAAAATGGCCGAACATAATTTAATGAGCTTAGTGTCGTTAAAAAGAGCTTTCCTTAGGTTACAATTCTGATCGTATTTATGGTCATCGTAATTTGGCATGTCGCCGCTAGAGGGCATTTTCCGAAATTATCACGGAAATTGCGATTTTTTTCAGAAAACTTAAATGGAACGGTATTATTTTTTTATCTTAAAAAATAGTAAAATTAAGCCCAAATAAGCTGGTAAAAACCGCACCTCGATATCTTATTCCTAACCTAAAATATCTATATTTTCAATTTTTTTCTTAAAAATTTTGGATAAAAATACTATATTCTGAAATGTATTCGAAAAGTGCAATGAATTGCAAGAAGAACAAAATAAATCTCATCTTCTTTATCACAACAGATAAGGGTTGTTTTTTACGAGTAACTTTATATTCTCTATCAAACTCAAAATCCGTAAAAAAACATAAATAACTTCGATAGTCATCAATTTAGTAATTTTATTGAGTAATTTTCAGTATAATTTAAAGAGCATAATTTATGCTTGGCACATATTAAAATTAAACTAGATAGGTAGGAAAAGGTAAATAATAAGTAGTAGGTCATGAAAAAAAAACAAAGTATTTGAAAATAAAATGACAAGACGTGGCGTTCTGACAATCAGTTAAATGTCAATTCATGTCGATCAAATAGAACTAAAGAATGGATTTTTTTCTATTTTATTCATAAGACGGTCAATGGAAAATTATTGTAACTAACTCGCATATTAAAATAACGTTAATTATTGAGACTTTTAATTGTCGAGATCGCTGTCATTAATATACTTTTCGTAAATAACTATTAATGTGTCCTTAAGTGTTCAAACTGCCGCCCATCATGCTCTATGCACAGTTGAAGCCTTTGCTGCGTGGAAAGGACCCCGCTTCAATTTCGGTTCTTGGCAGGCTGTTGATTGGGTTGTGAATCTTTTCTTGCATATTTTGTCTAGTTGTAGGTTCTGTTTGAAACACTATGTCCTTTAGTCGCCTCCATAGATAAAAATCCAGACAAGTTAAGTCCGGGGACGTAGCAAGCCTTGGAAATAGGCTTCCCCTTCCAATCCACCGGTCTAGAAACATCTCATTCAAATATTGTCTTACATTCACGGCAAAATGTGCTGGACAACGATCTAATTGTAGAAACATATTTCGACGTGTTTCTAACGACACATCTTCTAATAAAATTGGCAAATGGTTCTGTAAAAATCAAGGAAGACATTGCCATTTAGGTGTTGATTAAAGAAAAATGGTCCAATAATGCTTCCTCCCCAGATGTCACATCACACATTAATGCTCCATCTTCCTTGATGTTGGACTCCACGAAGCCAATGCAGATTTTGTTCGGTCCAGTAGTGCATATTGTGTATGTTCACTTTGCCGTTGCTATTAAATGTGGCTTCGTCAGTTCAAAGAATTTGAGACAAAAATTTTCTATTTTCATTAAGCATTCCTAACATACAGTGGCAATAATTTAATCGATAGTCAAAATCTTGTTCACTTTGGTGTAACACTAAATGATAGGGTCGAAGTCTAAAAACAAAAACAGTATATTTCAATATGGTCTAACATAACTAATTTATAATAGTAGTTAATAATAGGGGTTAGTAGTTGTTGTAGTTAATTGGTTTATAGTAGTAGTAGTTCGTCAATAGTAGTTAGTAGGTAGTAATGGTAGTTAGATGGTAGTATACTTATTGTTATTTAGTTATTTATTTTATACATTAGAACTTACCTATGATCCTTCAAAATATACTGAACAGTAGACCGAGATATGCCTAAGGCGGTAGATAAAGCTCTCGTACTAATATGCAGATTAAATTCAATGTAGGCCAAGACGTTTATCATATTTTCCTAAGTTTTTCCATTGCTACGTCTGCGAAATGTGGAACGAAAGCTACCAGTGGTACGCAGACGCTGAACTAAGCGAGGAAAAATTCTCGCATCGCGAAAACGCCGATTTGGATAACGAGTACTATAAATTCTTTGAGCTAATGCCGCATTTTCATAGCATTCAAAATAAGCGGCAATCATATCAACGCATTCGTCGTTTGTAAAAGGCATTTTACCTAAAGTTTGTAACGCGGACAAGTAACACCTCTAAATAAAATTTGACGTTTCTTAGAAATATTGCCATCTTTTGTTTTTTCTTTTTCATGACCTACTACTTATTATTTACCTTTTCCTACCTATCTAGTTTAATTTTAATATGTGCCAAGCATAAATTATGCTCTTTAAATTATACTGAAAATTACTCAATAAAATTACTAAATTGATGACTATCGAAGTTATTTATTTTTTTTTTGGGGATTTTGAGTTTGATAGAGAAAATAAAGTTACTCGTAAAAAACAACCCTTGTCCGTTGTTATTTTTTATTCAAAAGTTGACTGATTTTTGACCTTGTCGTGGTAAAGAAGATGAGATTTATTCTGTTCTTCTTGCAATTTATCGCACTTTTCAAATAAATTTCAGAATATAATATTTTTATCCAAAATTTTTAAGAAAAAAATTGAAAATCTGACCGAAATATAGATATTTTAGGTTAGGAATGTGATATCGAGGTGCGGTTTTTACCAGCTTATTTGAGCTTAATTTTACTATTTTTTATAATAAGAAAATGATACCGTTCCATTTAAGTTTTCCGAAAAATCGCAATTTCCGTGATAATTTCGGAAAATGCCCTCTAGCGGCGACATGCCAAATTACGATAACCATAAATACAGTCAGAATTGTAACCTAAGGAAAGCTCTTTTTAACGACACTAAGCTCATTAAATTATGTTCGGCCATTTTGAAATTGTTAGCATTTATTTACAAGCAATTTCAAAGACCCCTCTTCACTTTATTTTTAGAGATAGGAAAAAAGTATTAAATGAAAAAGATGAGGATTTTCCTTAACTATAAAAAGCATTTATTTATTTGTTGTATTAATATAGCAAAAACCAGACTAAATCCAAATTTTTAAATTCAAGATGGCAGCTACGCCTCCTAGCGGTCATCTTAATAATTTGAAAATAATTTCCAGATTTTTCTTATGGCCACTTTTGTTATGAAATTTTTTACCGCAAGTTTCTACGATGAGTAGTTACTGAGATATAACACTTTGCATTCTTATTTGTTCACCCAGTACAATAACAATAAATTTGAAGACAAATTTGATAACATGGAAAGGAAGAACAAGAAAAGTTTTAATAGCATAGGAAATAATAATTTAAAATTTCTGCCAAAGTTAAGAGCCACCAAGGAAGAGATACAAAGATTAGATAACGATGCGAGTAAATTTAAAATTACCACGAAGCATAGATTGGACAACATGGATATTGTCATTGAACGCACGGATGGAGAAAATAAGAATCTTATTAAAAATTTGGAGGAAATAAATAATGAAATTAAGCCCAAGACATAAAGGAGAGCTTGAAGGGAGAGTTAATCATCAATTATACGACGAATTAAGCAACAGAATTGAAGACATAAAAGAACGTAGATATAAGAGGGGTAATGACATAAAAAGTGGAGCAGCCATGTCTCGTCTAGATGAGCTAATAAGTGTCAATTACAATAAAGCACTCACTTTTACAGGTAATATGTACGACTTACCTATGTTATGCATTACAAAATTCGGAAGGCCATTCAACATCAACATAAGTGAAGAGCGAAAGTTGAAGATGTTAAAAAGGAAGAAGCTGAAGTATGATTTCAATGGACGAGGATTCAGAGTGAACAATACCAAGAATTTAAAACAGTATTTATAAAATAAATATTTGAACATTGCAAAACAAGAAAAGGTTACATTTTTTTTTCAAAACATGTCATCACGATAAAAGGGTTACAATCGTATTTAAAATGTTTGTGACTATTGTGCGGTAAATAATTTTGATAATAAAAGACAACCAACCAAAAAGAACGTAAACAGGGACAAAAATCGTAATTATAATCAAAGGTACACAAGTTAGAGGTCGGAAAATAGAAATACACAATCCATACATAACAATAATTAGAGGAAGAGAAAATTATAGAAGAGTATTTGATAACAAGAGAACAAACAATTATAATATACAACAGAGAGAAGATGCCAGAGAGGACAAAGAAGAACGACACGAGGAAAAAGCGTCTGATCAAGAAGAACATGAAAAGAGTACGGATAATAGGCAACAAAATTTTACATAGACGCACTAGTGTTTGATAACGGGGGGAAATGTAGTTTTAAAAATCCTTTTTGTGGAGGTAGAAGAAATGACAAACAATACACCGGAAATAATTTTACCGTTCATTAAAATTAAGTTGTAAACAAAATTGATAAAAGCGTTAATAGACACTGGTGTGGAATTTTTGTAAATATCGGAAAATACTATAAAATAAATTAAAAACCTGGATAAGAATATCATGAAGATAAAGAAAGCAGACATCATTAGTTTTTCTGAAGTTGAAGAGTAAAAAATATTATAGTCTGGGGTTATTGTTTTCAATAAACATTTCATTGATGATCCAACAATAGAAGTCCCGGCCTTTGTAAAGGATTGTCAATTAACAAAGTTTAAAGGAGGGTTTGTAAACATTTATAATTACGGATGAAGCTATATTAAGGCTTACGAATCTGAAAGACATCTGAAGTTCAGCAATATTTTGTTTTCTCTGTCCTAATTATCTATTTTTCCATTATTTTGTTTCGCTATTTCTTTAACTTACTATTTTTTCGTCATTGTCGTGACTAGCATTTAGACCGGTCTATTATATGTCGTAATGCATGTTATACTTTATGTTCTTATTTACCTTCCATAATGTTTACACACTTAATTAATATTATTACATACGAATACTAAGGTAGGTAAGGCTTAGCATGTTTAGATTTTAGTGGTTTTCCTAAACCTTGAAGCACGACATTATACAGGTTTATACTAATCTTCTGGAACACCATACATAACACTTACATTACAATATAATATATAAAATGTACCATACAAATACATAAATAAGGATAAAGTCAGGTCTGAAATAAAGAAACTAGAAAAACAATGACCAGCTATTCAGTGCGTTTCTGAAAATGGTAGCCACTTTTTCCATTAGACTCAATAGATAGCGTCACAGGTGCCGCAGATTAGGGATTTTGCATGTGGCAACGCTGCCATTTCTTGTATCTAAAATGTCAATGAAGTTGCCTAGCTGCTTCCGTAGGGACCTGTTTTTCAATTACGTTGTCATATTGTGCAAGAAATCCAGTGAATTCTTACCAAACAACGACATCTGTTTTTGATAATTGTAAAAGTGGCCCTGATTTTCAGAAACCTAGTGTATTAATCCACTGGGGGTAGTAATTAAGAAAAGCGGAGACATTTGTTTATGCCTCAATGCAAGGAGTCTTAATGCGAGGACAAAATCTCAATATGAATGTCAACAGGGGATTGAAGTATTATTCAGCAAAACTCGCGGTAAGAAAATATTTAGCAAGATAGATTTAGAAAATTATTTTTTGCTGGTTCCTTTACATAAAGATATACATATGTACATAGTGTTTAAAATTGATACGGAAATTTATCAATTTAAGGTCGTAGCTTTTGGACTTTCGACGTCATCAACGGCATTGGTTAGGACAATGCAAGACATTTTAAACAAGTATGAAGATTTTTGCTTGCATTACAGTGACGATGTGTTGATCTGATCTCAAGATCAGAAACATCTGTATACGATTTTAATGGAATTGAAATGCAACAGTATGAAGATTAATGTCAATAAATGTGAATTTTTCCGTAGTAAAATCACCTATTTAGGTTGAAACAGACAACATCAGTATTACCAACGAAAGATTACAGAAATACGCCGTTATCCACAACCTAAAGATTTAAAACATTGAGGGAATTTTTAAGAATAATGTCATATTACCGGAGATTTATTCCTGGATTTGCAGAAGAAACAGTAATTCTGAATAGATTATTGAAAAAAGAGACAAACTAGGCCTGGAAAGAGGAACAACAAAATATTTTTGAGAAGATTAAGATTAAATTGTTCAATAATGTGATTTTATACCACCCAGATTTTAGTAAAGTTTTCACTCATCACACCATTGCTGCAGTGCTGACCCAGGACATGGATGAAGGGTTGCATTTATTTCGCGGACGTTAAGGGATTATGAAATACGGTATATTACAGCTGAAAAGGAGATACTTTCAACAATTTATGCAGTGCAAAAATTGCGATTTTATTTGGTAGGACGTCAATTCAGGATAGAAACTGATAATACAACTCTCTTAAACATCAAAGTTAAAAGACTGACTAACTGGAGAATTTACAGATGGACATTATTTCTACAAGAATATGACTTCACAATGAAACATACCGTGTGTTTCTGGCAAGACGCAACATAGGAATTTCACTATAAGAAAAAATTGAATTGATTCACTAAGGCTATGAAATTCTTGTATTGACGTATACGTTACCATTAATAGTTATTGCGTGTTTCTTATTGTAATATTCTTTAATTTCATTTATGAAAATGAGTGTACAATTCATGAGAAAGTTCAAGTTCAAGAAAACTGCCGATATATATGAAAAGTGACAGAATGAAAAACTTAAGCAAATAGAAGAATATGAAATTGGAAGTCATGTCATTATAAAAAGATTAAGAGTTGCAGATGGAGCGAGAAAGATTACTGCAAAACTATTACTTCCGTATAAAGAGCCGAATACAGTGGTACAGAAAAAAGCCACAGAAAAGTTAAGAGGAAGATTTTACATTACTATGATGTACAATTATTCAATAGTTTAGAAACAAATGTAAGTATGATCAACAAACCGAAGGAAAAAAGCAAATACACGAATCAAATTTGAACAATTATGGTTGCTCAAAGGAGAAGTAAACGATAAAGAAGTTAAAGCTTATAAAATGGGGATAAATATACAAGAGTAAACGTAAACGTAAATAAACAGAAGGAAAGTGAAAATAACAAGGGGCTGACAATAGAAGGAATTTGGAAAAAGTTAGACAAACAAAAATTCGATTTAAAAAACAAATAAGAATTAAAAAGAAAAATAAGGAAAATCACGCAGACTAAAAAATATAAACCTCCTAGACAAAAGAAAAAAAGGACAGAAAAAGGTGTCGAAAGAGCAACGTAAAATTACAATGAGCTAAGACAACACAAAATTATTAGTTTTAAGAAATTAGGATTAGGAAAGCATGTGTGAAACAAGTTAATGTTTAGAATAGGAAATAATAAAGAGATAAAAGAATTAAAAATTAAAATAATAACAAAATGGAAAATGTGAAAATAAGTTTCTTATGTACAGCAGAAGCAGAAGTAATTGATCAATGGAAAGTTAAACAATAAGAAGATGAAATGGTGAAGATAGTTAAAGAAGTTATGAAAGAACATTAATTCAATGGAAGTGAAGTTATTATAAGGTACGAAGACGGTGAAGGAAGAATTTAATAAAAGAATTATACAAAGAAATATAAAATTAAGTTATATGAAATAAATAATTAATAGAAATAAAGAAAAGCTGAGATGAAATAAGTAAATATAAAGAAGGAAGAAGGAGATAAAAACCCGCATACGAATTAAGTATGTAGAAGAAGTTGAATTAAAATCTTGAGGAAAAGGTACAAGAAAAATGAAAAGCAATAAATAGGAAAATTGAAGTTTTAAGGAAGGACTGAATCAATGCAAACAAGTATAATAATGGAAATTTTAAGAAAAGCACAAAGGAATGAGGAAAGTAAAAGGAAGAAAGAGTAGGATTTATGCAGATTTCAAAATTAAAAAAAATCAAGCAGTTAATTTACAGATAATTTTGTTGTGTCAATGCATACATAGTATTGTTAATATAAGTTCTGAATTAAAAATTAAAATACTTTGAAGAGAGAAAATGTGATGTTCGCAACACAGCAATTGGAATGTACTTGTTAAAAAAATTAATTTCAATGCTTCATGTTCGTTTTATTAGAGTATTCTAGTTGTGACCTTCTAACATGGCTATAAAGAGAAATGTTATTAATTGTAAGGTCATGAAAATGTTCATTATTTACAAATGGTAGTACATGTCGGTGGTTTTGGGTTTGAAGCTTGTTAACAAATAGGTAGGTTTAAGATTTGTGAACGTTGGACACGAGGGGTTTTATTATTTGGCCTGTGTTAACCGTAGCATTGGGGGTTGTGAAAGTTAAGTATAATCCCATATGAAATGAAATAATTTTGGTAGATCTGAAACAAAAAAAAATAATCATAAAAACAAGAGATAATAAGTGTTGGGTTTAATGTAAACAGGCAGAATCGTTTAAGAAAACTAAAATAACGTTTAGTTTATACGCTGCTAAGAAAATGGGAAATTTATAATAAAAATTTAGATTTTAACAATCACAGTTATGTCATCGCAAGTGATCATAATTTTAGCAGATTTGAACAAATGTGTGTATATTGGAATACGTTCTTCTTAAAGAAAAAGAGTTAAAATTTTATCTGGAAATTAATTTGATCTTAAACTAACAATTAAATGAAGATAAGGAATTATACTAAGTGACATAGAAAGAAGAACACCTAGCAATAATGAATATTTTGTAAATTTTTTTTGGGAATATATTTGTTTATATTAAGATAAAAAACGATCAGTTTGTCAGCCATATTGCCCTAGCGGTTGTTTTGTTAACTTCATTCAAAAACACTTACGATTAAGTAGCCCTAAAAGAATGAATTAAGCATTTGTAAGTACAGTTGTCATTTAAGCGATTTAAATTGCATTTCAAAGAGCTTCTTTAATTCAATCACAATGCCTCCAGTGCGAAGACGCCATAATTTTCGGCAATTAAACCAGTTTGATAGGGGTAGAATTGTTGGATTGCGTGAGGCTGGTTTGTCTATGAGAAATATAGCCGTTAGAACGCAACGGAGTTTAAACACTGTGGCAGTCTGTGTTCGGGCATGGAACCAAGAGGGCCGTACACGAAAAGCGAGAGGTACAGGACGTCGTCAAAGAACCACAAAACGCGAAGATCGCCGTCTTAGACTATTGACTTTACGGGACCGCTTCTCTTCTACACGGGCGATTGCGGACCAGTGGTTTGAAGAACATGGAAGACCGATTGGGATGCGAACCGTTTATGGACGGATAAGAACCTTTGGTCTCTTTTTATACCGTCCCCTTTTTGTGCTACCACTGACTCCAGAGCATCGACGTTATCGTCTAGCGTGGTGTAGAGAACGGGCAAACTGGGACCAAGAATGGTATTCAATTGTTTTTAGTGATGAATCCAGATTCTGTTTGGGTATGCGGTGAAAGACAAGATCCCCAATTTTCTGTGAATAGGCATGTGCACCACACAGTTGGAGTTAGGGTATGGGGAGCTATTGCTATTGGAAGTAGGTCACCTTTGGTCTTCATTAGAGGTAACATGACCGCTGCGCGCTACATCCAGGAGGTCGTAGACCCCCATATTGTACCTTATGTTCAGACCATCCCCAACAGCACATTCGAACAATACAACGCACGACCTCATGTTGCTCGGGTTTCTTTGGCTCATTTTGAGGCCAATCAAATTGCTTTGTTGCCTTGGCCACCAAGATCTTTCGCCCATCGAGCACGTCTGGGATATTATGGGAAGAAGATTACTCAATTTACCTCACCCTGCACAAACTCTAGCGGCTTTGCAGCATCAGTTACAGATAGCATGGGATGAGATATCTCAAGAAGAAATCGATCACCTCATTAGAAGTATGCCCAGACGTGTTAATGAGTGCACAAGACATCGTGGTGGAGCAACACATTATTAAGTTTTTTGAAGAAGTTAACAGTTTAATCTTTATCAAATTGTGATCGTTTACTAATCTAATTCGTATACACTAGTATACCAAAAATTGTTCAAATAAATTCATTATTACTGGGTGTTCTTCTCTCTATGTCATTTAGTATATATTTCAGTGTGTATCAATAGAGACTTTTGGCAAGATTATAAAGCTGCCGAAAAACATTCAGCAGAATTGTAATTAGACTGGGGTAATAAACACGTTTGAGTATCAAACCTTAAATTATTCACAATCGACAAATTTCAAAAAATCACTAAGGTTACGGGGTTGATCTTGTTATGAAATACAATAACAATAATTAAAATTAAAACAGAAAAGAAAAACAAAGTGCAAATTAAATTATAACCAGGTACAATCTTAAGTGCAAGAGACAAAGAAGAAGTAAGTTATTTATTTAAAAGAAACATAAAGACAATTAGTGAGAGTGAAATTATTTGAGAGTGAAATAATTTGAAAGTGAAATACGTTACCTGGACATCAATCGTGAAACAGTTGTATAATATGCAGTACAGCATTATCAATCAACTCCAGACATTGAACAATTAAGAAGCATCGGGACAAAAGGAATCGCAGTTAAAACTCACCTGAATACAAACACGGCAAGAACTAAGTAAAAGGTAATGATCTCACATTATTTAATTTATTGTAATCGTTTTGTGTAAACTTGTAAATTTTGTTTCGTTAAAAAAAATAGATTTAACAACTGCAGAGTAAACGTTTACGACGCATCTATTCAAGATTTGCGCTTTGATTAATATCTATTTGCATAACAGTGGCGTTACAACAGTTAGTTTAATTGCACAAGACGAGCAAGTTTTGATTCATAAATTCGTAATCGGGTTTTTTTTCAAAAATTTACCTAACATGATAGAAGATCAATATAGTGTCAGGTACAGGTATATTTCCTCCTTAAATTTTAGATTTTTGTAATTCACCTTTTTTTAGAGGGGCAATTTGTGTCTAATTGCCCCTCCTAAAAGAAGGTAAAGTAATTACAAAAATCTAAAATTCGTTAGTTATATCATTCTGATTTTTATTGATCCTAAACTAAAATTACACTACAAAAGGTTGGTGTAATTAAAATAAGAAAAACTCCTGATGTAAAATTTATAGATGAGTCACCATGTTAAATCAAGGCAAGAAATTTATAATTTAATTTTAATCTTTATAAAATAAATAGAAACTTTAATTTCAAATTCTTATGCATTTATACAAAGCGGAGGCAAATTAAAAAAAGATTCACCACTCTAAAATTTTTAGCATCATTATCTCATAATAATATGTAATCACACTAATAATTACAGTGATTGCCAGTGTTAGGCTAGATTACTCGACGAATTTAGTACTAGCTCGAAAAAATATTTTTGACTTCTAGCACTGTCAAACATTTAAGACAGGTAACTTGATGTTTACACACAATATGGTAGCTAATTAGGTGAAATCATCAAAAACACTATAATTAAGCCCGTGTAATAAACTACTTGTTACCTATAATTATTCTGCTTAAAATAAATCGTTATGTTTTATTTTAGCAAAAAGTAAATGCGTGTAAGTACTTTGGGAAGAGCGACATCTATTTTGTACATTTTGAACCGAAACACAAATGTCGTTTAACCTTTTGTTACAATGGTCATTCCACAACTATATGTAAAAAACATTAATGGAATTATTTTAGTTCACGAGAGTAAAATGTGTATAACAGAGAAATGTAAGAAAGCATGTAACTCTCCATAGTACATTTAAGGTGTAATGACGGGTAATTTTATGGAATTAAATCAGGTAAGGCAAACAAAATAACTAACCTCAATTTTAAATTATTTATTTGTAGATATCCTGACTGACTTTCTAACATCCCTATAAACCATTCCTGCTTAATGCTTGCGTTTTCATGTAACCATTCATTAAAAGAATATACTCGAACCATGTAGAATTTATTCATAATTATTAAAATTTACAATAAAAATAATTTTTGCGTGTTATTACTTATTTTTTCTCTCCACTGTACAATTGTTGTAAATGTTTACGTTTATTGTACAATGTTCTAAATTTGAAAATAAACCAGGAATCAGCTGTTCTGACTGAATATTTGTATTTAGAGGATTAGTAACATTAACTTGTATTGCAGGTCTTTTAGAAGTTATGGTACTTCGGTGATAATTTCTGAAACTTTCCTTTTTCTTTTTAAGGATTCTTCCACACAAGACTCGGCGACACTGCTACTTTTCCAACCGCCGTGTCTTTTCAACGATAGCAAATCACCACCTTGATTTACTAATAAGGTGGCCGAACTTCTGCGGAAACAATGGCCTGTAAATTCTTTGGGGTTTTCTAAATGTAAAAACTCTGCAATCTTTGAGAGAATTGAACCTATAGTATTAATGCCTATAGGTGAGCCCCAATATTTTTCACTTTTCATAACGCAGAAATAAACGATCATTGATTTTAGTTATTTTCATTCGTAGTGCCAAATACTTTTTAACGATCTTAACCCATTCTATATTTGATATAACAAAAGAACGACTAACATTTTTTTTGTTTTAGGAATCTGAATAAGCAGGATATTATCCTTGAATTCAATGTCATTAATAACCATTTTAAATAATTCGTCCCTTCTACAAGCTCCAGATAATCCAATTATTAAAACAACCTGAAGATAAGTATGTAACTGTAATCTTGGTGCAAATGACAAAATTTTGTTTTGCAGAATATAGGAAAATGTAAGTACTTACTTTCATTAATAAGAAATTATCATCTTGGGCTTGGGTGATAAAGGAAGAGATATGATCTGCCTCTAAAACTTTACTTTTCTGGTTTATAAAGTGCAGCCTTTCTTTTCAAGAAAGATAGAAAGATATCAGTCTCGCATATTTTGAAATCTCTAAATTATCGTAAAGAGAAATACATGATCGTAGCATCGAATAGATAGCCCATAACGATTTGGTTTTTTATTCACTAATTGTGTAAAATACGCAAGAAGAACATTTTCAGAGTAGACTTTTGTTTTATTTACGTTACACCAATTTTTGAAGACATTATACTGAGCTTCATACCGTACTTTTGATTTTTCTGGTAGTAATTGTTTAGTAGCCCCGTCTGCTAATTGCTTTATTTCAGGGGTGTTGAGGTAAAACTAACATCACTATCGCTCATTTTGACTATCACAAAACAGAGTCACACAATTAAAAGCCCTCAAATTATTTTTAATTCGAATATGGGGATCAAAGCACACTATGTTTAAGCAAATCCAACAATCAATTATTTTTTTAAATTTAGACTTTAAAATTTGTCGGCCAAAAGCTTTATACAAAATCTCATGTGTTAAGTTCTTCTACAACGCTCCAACTAATAAGACACTCGCCCTTCGGGCTCGTGTCTTAAACACAGTTGTCGCGCTTTATATTTGAACTTACCGCATTTGAATGTAAATAGCTATTTTGATATTGTCTTTAAAAATTAGAATTTTTTAAAATCAGTTTTGACAATTGTTTAGGTTTAGTATTTGCAACGTCTCATTTACTTATTATGTTTACACTTATTATATTATGTGTTGTAAAAGGCCAATTTCTATCGGGGAATTTTTTTTTTCGAGAACAACTTTTCATCGACTTCACTATCTTCTTGGCTCGTACTCATTGTATTCTAGAATAGGAAATGAATAGGTTGCTTACTGTTGCGGATGCTTTTTGACCCTTGACCTACTTTTATATCAAAGACGCCATCACTACTTGAGGATGGTCATCTACGGTTTTGTCTATATTAATATCGAAACCCAGGTGTGCGGTTACTGGTTTGAAGACATCTGGTTGCAACCGCCTCCTATTAAAACATAAGTGGTAGAGGACGATTGAAATATAACGAACCTGTCACAGAGTCAATCTGCGCGAAAGATTAATTTAACCTTTATTTGAATAGCGCCGCCAATTTTTTTTTTAACGTAAAGTATGATTTTTTAGTGACTTTTTACAATTTGCCCTTGCTCTTAATGTGAATAGTAAACTAGTTTGTTTCATTTTCGTTCACGACAAAAGTCGCGAGACAAGTTCTTTACATTCTAATCGGTTTCTACTCATTTTATTTCTTTACGTGGAAAACCCTTTAAAGAATAAGAATTAATGCTTTCACGACCAGAGTCATTGTTAAAGTATCTTCTTCAGTATAAAACTTAATTGGTTGACAAGTTGGTTACCTGACTTTTAGTAGTTTACCTTGAACTTTCATTTGCTTGTTTCAAGTTTCTTGCCCTGATGTAACCTTTACGATAGGTGACGAAACGTTGGCAACTACGTTACTATTTTGACATGGTCCAATCCCGGAAGAGTGTTTTAATACCGTTTCGTGCAAACCTTAAACTAATAAATAAAGTCTCTGTGAACAATACAAACATACAAAATATGAAACTATTCCTTTGTGTATTAGACGTTTATAACGCAACCTTGCAAAACTTTATCTGAAACATAAAAAAATAATTATTGAAAATATGAATAAATATTAAAAACCCACACGAGATAACATTTATTGGAGAAATATTAGAAAATTTGATTAAAGTTAAGATGGCCGCTTCTTAAACAGAAAATTGGAAATTTTAAATAAACGAAATAATTTCAAGAACAAGTGAAGCAAATTTACAAAACGTACGCTAGCGGGCGATTTTAGAAGAAAATATTACAAATTTTTGGAAATTATCTACAAAACCGTTTGGCAAGGCTATGTAAAGAAGACGCCCAGAAGAAGAAAATATTTTTAATAGAATACGAGTTTCACGTCTAACGGTGGAGTTTTGGTGGATAAGCAAGTGTAAAGAAGTGGTAAATTTGAAAATAATAAATAGGATGTTAAGTTATGGACGGTTAGGGTCGTTTGTTAAGGCTTGTTGATAGAGAACGCCAACAATGTTTGAAACGGAGATGATACGTATAGATGTAACCGAAGGCTTTCCAAACTGTACAGGGTGCCATTTACCTGTTCTTAACAATTAGTCTTAGGCAGTATGAACACAACAAAAGCAAAACCAACGTGTAAAAAACAAGAACATAAAAGTTGAGATCGTTATCTACACACGCATTAAAACAAGATATGAACGTATCAAAGAGAACAAGGTAATATATTAAAAATTTAATGATTTATCACTGTATTACTAAAAAACATCAGTTCCATCAAAGTAGTACGCCACTAGTAGATAATTAACACAAAAATTTCTGTCGCTTCTATTGTACGAAATAAACAGAAGTGATATTTTCTTTGCATAAACCGCAGGAATAATACATAAATGGTGAAAGCGTATAATTACAAGTATCGTGCAATCGCTATAACTTAATTTACACGAACTACATTTTGAATAAAAATAGATATCTCTTTGTTTCAAATAAAATGAGATACAGAGTACCACTTATCTGTTTTATTTGTTCTCGTTTATTAGTATTGGGGAAATGTAGAGTTCTACTCAAAAAGCTTGTTTTTAATGTGGTTGCACTAAAACGTTTAACCTTCTTGGAACTTACCTGTTAATGTATATAGTACTTTCCTTAGATTACGTAATTTAATTAAATTTTAGTCTGCTAATTGTAAGTATACACTAGCATGTCAACGTTGAAGTTATAAAATAGACTGAAAAAAACCAAATTATTTCTATATTTGAAAGAATACAATGTATGTACATGTACACTTCATATAAAATATAAAGTAATAACATTTTATAGTTACGCCGTTACCGCTACTAATCAGCATACACATATATATCTCTCATAGAGGAAGTAATATAAATTTAGAGATATGTAACAGAATAGACCTTTATGTCAGCTCTGTGAAAATCTTTCCTCATATTCGATATATGGAGGTAGCTATTATTTGCTAGAGAAACATTACCTTCAAATACGACTTCAACGTGTAATTTTTGTTTTACTAATGTTTATTACCTTACCTGCGCTATAATTATATCGTATCGCGTTAATACAACAGTTATTTAAAATGAATTATTCTGTATTATTATTATTATTGTTGTTAAAAGCATTTGTAAAAATTTGGTAACAATAATTATCAGAAGCATAACAAATTCTCAATATTAAGCTATTATATGTAACATATAGGTCTCAAATATATGTAGAACGGCTAAAAAATTACTAATTCTACCGAAACATGTTTTAAATAAAATTTTTAAAAAATCCACTTTAACAAAAATTTTGTATTATTAGGTTTTTAGAAAATAAATTAGATTGGTATCTCGTATAAATAGTTTCATCATCATCATCATCAATCAGCCATTCTTTGTGTCCACTGCTGAACATAGGCCTCCCCTAGTTGGTGCCATTTAGTGCGGTCTTAAGCTGCTCCAATCCAGTTGTTTATAATACGCTTTATATCATCTGACCATCTAGCTGGTGGTCCACCTCTGTTTCTCTTATTTTCCCGTGGTCTCCATTCCACAATTCTTTTGAGCCATCTGTCGTTGTTGAATATGCCCTGCCCATTTCCACTTCGCTGTTATTTATTTATTTATTTATTTATTTATTTATTAATTTATTTATTTATTTATTTATTTATTAATTTATTTATTTATTTATTTATTTATTTATTTATTTATTTATTTATTTATTTATTTATTTATTTATTTATTTATTTATTTATTTATTTATTGTCTAACACCAATGCCAATTACAAGACAATTTTACAAGTGAACATAATACTACTAGATTAAAAGAGATAGAAAAAGTAATTAAATTGAAAAATTATATATAAATGAATACATGGTAATATCTATTACTACCTACTACAAATGTGAAAAAAACAACACGTTAATTGATTTTATAAATGTTATAAATTCTGACAAGCTACAATTAAGAATGTCTGTTTGGTTGCAGATATTTTCCTACGACCATATAAGAAACTACCTTATAACGCACAAATACGTATACGCGAAAATTGTCAATATCGTCAATCTATGCGATTTGGTTTCGCGCCGTGCGTTAGGAGCGTCTAACGCATAGTCCGCGTTCGAATAGGCGGCTGGTTAAAAAAAAGAGGCACCGTTGACAACACAATCAACAACCACGAATTTTGTAAGTAAGCAGTTTATTAGTTTAATTTTAATAAAAAAAAAGTTGATTTTACAGCGCTTAATTTAATTTATTGAAAATATGGATGCAAGCAGTGGTAGTGATAGTTTAGAAATGCAATGCACTCCTCCAAATATTGTAGATGCTGCGAAAAAGCCACATTGCATTTGTTGCCTGGAAAATCCCAAAATGGTATGAAATTGCATACAAACAATTTATGGATTGGCGGAAGGCTCAGAATATTGAAAGTTCGTTCTCTGAGAACGTCTTACTTGCTTATTTTGGGGAAATAAGCAACAATGTTAAACCAAATTCGTTATGGACACATTATTCCATGTTGCGAAGTACTCTTAGCATTCATCAAGACGTGGAGATTGCAAAATATTCAAAGTTGAAGGCGCTACTTAAACGGAAGTCGGATGGCTATAAGCCAAAAAATCTAAAACCTTAACAGAACAAGATATTAGTCGTTTTCTTAACGAAGCTCCAGATGATAAGTACCTATTCATGAAGGTTAGTCTTTTCTTTTTGATATTAAATTCTATCAAGCAATATTTTATCACAATAGGTGGCACTCATTATCGGGCTAAATGGGGCATGCCGCAAGCATGAATTAGCGGACTTAAAATTGACGACATTGAAGATCTTGGAAGCGCTGTTCTGATAAGAATAAATGATACGAAAACCAAACAATCACGCTCATTTACAGTAACTGGTGCCTTTTATAATTTATACAAAAAATATGCTGCACTCAGGCCCTCAAATGTGCCAATCCGCCGGTTTTTTTTAAACTATCAACATCAAAAGTGTACACGGCAACCAGTAGGTATCAACAAATTTGGTGACATTCCAAAACAAATAGCTACTTTCTTACACCTTAAAGAGCCCCATTTATACACTGGCCATTGTTTTCGGAGGTCGTCTGCCACAATTTTGGTTAATGCAGGTGGGGATATAACAGCTCTGAACGCCACGGGGGTTGGAAATCCACCCCTGTAGCTGAAAGTTATATAGATGAATCATTATCAAATAAAATTACGGTAGGTAATACAATTTTGAAAGCTGTTAATCCCGGTCCGTCAAGTCAAGTGGCAGAAACATGTGATGAACATTCACTACCGTCTCATTCCTCTCACAATGAACAACAATCACAAAGTAATAGTATTAAAAACATAAATCAAATGTTGACCCATCCGCTTAACTTCACAAATTGCAATAATAACACCATTAACATTAATATTTGTAGTCATAAGTAATAATTAGGTACTTACATGTTCTAAATTATTAATTATTAGTGTTGTATTCATTTTATTATTACTCATGTATTCGTAAATTTATATAAAAATAAATATTGTTGAGAAAAAATTTTTTTGTTTATGGTCGTAGGAAAAATAGTGTACATAACTCGCCGGAAAGTGTCTAACGCACTCGTTATGTAATATACTATATTATAATTGTTGCACATGTCATATATGGGAGACTTTAATATTACATTAGTTCGAGCCTTTGCGAAATAAAATGTTAATTCTTGTCGAGAATGTAATCGAGGAACATGGAAATGTAATTTTTGCAACAAATACGAACAGTCAACCTTATTATGCATTAATTTAAAAAGAAAAATCAAACTGATGTATACCCTCCTGATTGCACATGAATCAATGTTGAATGTGTTTAGTAAGATTGAGTGATCAAAACCCCTGGGTGGATAAACATTATGAATCTTAAACCACAGAAATTTTTTTATGCGCTTTACAATATCACAAACCCCTGTTTTTTTCCGGATATAGACGTTTGTTAGTCTATCGTTCAGTTTCACCCCAAGCATTCTTTTTTCCATTGCCCTTTGAGTTACCATCAGTTTATTAGCTGAGCATGTTGTTAAAGTTAATGTTTCCGCACCATACACCAGTACTGGCATAATACACTGGTCGTAAACTTTACGTTTTAAACACATGGGGATGTCACTACTGAACACATATTGTAGTCTTCCAAATGCTGCCTATGCAAGACCAATTCGTGATTGTATTTCGCAGGTTTGGTTATCTCTTCCAAATTTTATTTCATGTCCCATGAGTAAACTTCCTCAATTTCTTTGCCATCTACCTTTATATTATTACTTAGGACAAGATTCGTCATTTGTTTTGTTTTGTTGAAGTTTATCTTTAATCCAACCTTCTCTGTGGCCGTTTTGAGTTCTTGTATCATTTGTTGTGCTTACCCGATATTGTCCGTTATTAATACAATATCGTCGGCAAACCTTAAATTACTGAGCTTCTCTTCATCTATATTTACTCCTCTGTTGCTCCACCCTAATGTTTGAAATGCATACTCTAATACAGAAATGAACAATTTGGGAGAGATTGTGTCTCCCTGCCGCACTCCTCCTAAATTTATCTGTGTTTTCATGAAGTTTGATATTTGCCGTCGCATTATCATACATATATTGTATACGGTTTCGGTACCTGTAGTCTATACGACATTGATTTAGTGAATCTAGTATAGCCCATAGTTCAACAGTGTCGAATGCTTTATGAAAGTCTATCTAAGTAAGTACTAACGGTTTATTATATTCCACACATTTTTCTTTTGTTTGCAGATGGTCATTTGTGCCGTATTTTCCTCGAAACCCAACCTGCTCCTTAGACTGATAGAAATCCAATTTGTTCTCTAACCTTTTTGTTATAATATTTGTAAACAGCTTATATAAATGAGTCAGAAGACTAACGGGTCTATAGTTTTTGAGATCGGCTTTATCGCCTTTTTTTGTAGCAAAATTACAACGGCATTGTTCTATGCTGATGGTATTACACATTTTTGTAGGCACATATTGAATAACCTTTATATTTCTCAAAGTAGTTGTTCACCTCCTATTTTTACAGATTCGATCACTATGTCGTCTTCACCCGGAGCTTTTGCGTTTTTCATTTCTGATAATGAATTTCTTATTTCGTCTAAAGAGATTTGTGGCATGTCCTCAGATCCTTGGTTTATTATTCCTTTTCCCTGCGATAACCTCTTTTGTTCATTGTTGCTACGGCTTTTATATAGTTCTTGATAAAATGTTGCGACTATTTTCAGCAGTTTATCACGGTTGGTTTCCAACTGCCTTTTATCATTTTTCATTTGAAAGATTTGAAAGATTTCCATTCTTCCGTTTTTTAGTCTTCTTTTTAAAACTTTTAAACTTTTGTTCTTTTCTATAGTCTGCATTATTTAGTCTGTATCATATCTGTTGATGTCTTTCCCTATAGCATTTGATATTTGTTTAAGAATGTTCTATATTGGTTCTCATCCGTATCGGTTTGTCTTGGTAATTTTCTTCATTCTTTCATTAGTTGTTTTGTATTATCGCTGATCTTACTGATTTTTTGTTTTTGTTTGTTATCACATTCTTTTTCTGCTTTTTTTATTGCTGTTGCGATTGTTTTATTTATTTCATCTACGGCTGTGTCTTTTTCAATTTGATTCTTTAGCGTTATTGTTATACTGTTTAAGTACCTTGTCAGATCTTCGGGGCATTTCCATGTTTTAGGTTTTTGTTTTCTGACCATTTTCAACCTTTTTCGCTTTATATTTAATATAACTGTGGCTCTCACCATTTGGTGGTTGCTACCTATTGAGAACTGGTTTAGAACATTTACATCTTTTATGATTTGCCTTTTGTCAGTTGCTATAAAATCTATTTCATTTTTCGTCTTGCCATCGGGGCTTCTCCACGTCCATTTACGGTGTTCCTTCTTTTTAAAGAAGGTGTTCATTAAATATATGTTATTTTGTATCAAGAAATAGAAAATAGTTTAAAGTTTTTTTAGAACAGATATTAATATTATTTGGAACTATTACTGTTAGAGCAAAACTGTTCACGTAGCATTAGGGCAACTTTTTGAGACAAATTGAACAGCGAAAACAAAAATTTGCTTTGATTTGACAGATGTGCTGTGTTTCATTGTTTTAAATTATTGCATCGCCTACTTACATAAGTGCAAACTAACAAATTCGCATGTAATTCCGTAATTTTCTAAAAGAACCTCCATAAACTATATATTGTTGAAAAGCTCACAAAATAAGGATTTTAATGAAGTCAAAGTCAACTATGGTTTCGATTAAAAATATTTCAGAAAGTACTATGTTCAATATTATCAGATTCAGATAGCGACAAAATCTCTAACTCTGACTGAGTATTTTCAAATTCTTCCCATGTGGGATCTTCAAATTTTTTTAATCTAGACTTTACTTGATTAATTATTTTAACTTGTTTTTGATTTTAACGCGTTCGCTTCTGTTTTACTCAAATCGAATGCATGCAAGGACAAAGCATTAAATTGAGGTTGATAAACTTACTTGGAATTGGATAATTGAAGATCGAATTATTTCTTAGGTACAATTCTTATTCTCGACTTTGGCCGGTAGAAACTTGGCCTCCGTACTTCTTCTTAACTTTATTTCTTAACTTCATACTCGCACTTTTTCGTATTTTTAATTCTTTACTGCATACTCGTACTTCTTATTTACCATTCAGTAGAAGAAACAAAATATTGAGTACAAATTCAATAACTCGTAATAAGAATATTTATTAATGAACTGTAACACCTATTTACAATTGTAGGATAACTGATTTTTATGTCTACCCTTCATAAATGCAACTTACCTATACAATATACAATACAACCAGTTAACTGAAGAAATAGACGTGGATACCGGAATCAGACAGGAAGACTCTTTGAGTCCATTGCTCTATAATTTAATCATGGATAAAATCATACAGAACGTCAAAAATAGGAACTCCGGTTACAGACTGGGAAACCAAGAGATTCAAATAGTATGCTATGCCGACGACGTCATGATTGTAGCCGAAAACGAAGACAACTTGCAAAGAATACTGCATACCTTCCAAAATGCCGCCTAGAATTACAACATGGAGATATCGATCAAAAAAACAAAATCTGTGGTCATATCAAAAGAACCCAGGCACTGTAAATTATCAATCGAAGGGAAAACGATCGAGCAAGTAATAAGTTTTAAATACTTAGGTATTGAAATATCGAGCAACAGAAACATAAAAGCAGAAGTCAACGCGCAAATTAACAAAGCCGCAAGAATATCAGGCTGTCTTCGACAACTAGTATGGCAAAACAAAACAATGACTACAGAAGCGAAAGTAAAAATCTATAAAACATGTGTTCGACCCGTCATGACGTATGCAGCAGACACGAGAGCAGACAACTCTGTTACAAAGAGATATAAGAGATCTACAGAATGGGCCACACCCTTAGAGATAGAACAAGAAACGACGACATTAGACAGACGTGCAACGTACAAGACGTTGTTGGATGGGTCAGAAAATGACGGAAAGAGTGGAACGATCATATAACGAAAATGCCCAACAACCGATTGCCTAAATAGCTAGAGACGGCAGAACAAGAACATCAAGACCACCTGGAAAACCGCGAAAAAGATGGAGGGACAGTTGGACCTCCAAATCCCAAAAATAATAGCAAATGAGTAGAACAAACAGGTCATGGACCTAAGATAAAGAAGAAGAAGAAGAAGAAGAAGAAGACCTACCTTTACTTTCAAATCAAACTAAACCTTAAGGTAATGGCTACTCCCCACTACTTAACTAAACTTAAGAAAGTATCTAATTCAACAATAACCTTAACAATGCGTTTAAAGCATAATTTTAAAATATAGTGTTTTGGATATTTTTAAAATGAAAAATTTAATACTGAGCACATTATATTTTTTTGTTGTGTTGGGGTTTCCTTTTACGTTTATGACTTAACAATTGTAGTTCTTTGTTGTTAAGAGTAGGCATGTCAATGATGGTATGGATGTGACGATTTGCACTATTGTTGTTGCTAGTATAATAATAATATAACAATAATAATATTTATTTCATAATTTAAAGCAGTCTATACACAAAAGAATGCATCGAAAGCAGCAAAATAATTGTCAAGTGGTGAATACAAAGGTTTACAAAATAATTTCATATCGGTGATTACTTGCAGGACACAAACAAAAAATATTCCTGCAGTGAATAATAGCAATTCGATACTAGTAATTCTTTTAATTTTTTTTTAAAACTTGTTTTAGGTACTATTTCTTTAATAAGCATAGGTAGTGAGTTAAAAATTTTCCTGCTGTTATGTGAAAAGTTTTTCTCAAATAGTGATGATTTATGAAGAATGATAGGTAATATTTTTTTTGTCTGCTATTGTACGGATGGTAAAGGGTATTGTACCTGTTCATGTGTGCATAGACAGATGTACACTCATGAAATTTAAAACTTGGACACCACAATTTCTGTAAACAAAAGTTTGCACATTGTGAAGCGGGCTTAAGGATGTCATTTACAATTCTAACAGCAGGTAGTCTCAGCAGGGGTTATCTTATAGAAGGACTGTAGAATGAGTCATTACACTAAGCACGTTTTAAAAAACACTTAATTTTCGCTTTAAAGAATATATTTGAAGGTATAGCTAATTAAACACCATAGCTCGATTAATTATCAAATCAAAATTTTGTTTAGGAAATGTTTACAAAATAAAATTAGAAATAATTTTGATTTAAAAAACGTCTACAAGCAATAACTTTTAAATTAAATCAAACAACTAAACATGGTTATTTGGGTTGACTGATTATTACTTATTTTTAAATAAATCTAACCTACTTATTATTGTAAGTTATTAAAAAAAAATCATTAAACTCTCTATTCATAATATTTAGTCCTTACAAAATGTATATTTTATGACGTTTCATTTTTTTGTTTAAATAAAGGTATTACTATATAAATAAATATAAGAAATCAATAATGGGTGTGACCTCCATTATTATTGATACATTCTTGGAGGCGTCTGCTTATTGACGCTATCAAGGTATCAATATAATTAATATTAATCGTTTCCCATGCGGTATCAATGGCTGCAATTAGTGCATTACGGTTTACTGGTATAAAATTTGGCCCTTGTTGTCTTCGGATAACAGCAAGTATTCGAGCCCAAACATTTTCGATAATGTTAAAATCTGGGCTTTTTGCTGGCCAGGGTAACAGCTCCAAGTTATTTGCTTGTATCCAGTTGCGCACAACCTGCGAAGTATAGGATCATCATATCCCGATAGTTAATTATCGAATGTTCCAAGAAAATATGTGTAAATAGTAAATGGAATCTACTAACGTAACGTTAAGTCGTTAATTATTGTTACATAACTCTCCTTTCATAAGATATAGTTCATATTAATATGCTTATTGTAAAGCTTCGTACACACCTGAACAACAAACCGAGGAACAAACAGAACAACGAACCGAACGGCAATCGGAACATTAATTTGGACAGTGTTACGTACGAATTTTAGAACAGATTCGCAAGTCCTGATTGTTCCACGAACGGTTTGCGGCGTTCCCGCAACTTGTCGGTTTTTTCTCCGACATCAAAGAAAATGCGCGCGAATGCGTTTGCAGGTTTGGACGAATCTAAACAAAACGGCGAACAAACTTATGCGGGAGAATTAAATTACTTATTTTTTGTCCTCCCTTTTGTGGGTTTGTTGTGTTTTAGGTAATATTATGGAGTTGACCGAAGAAAAATGTTTTAAACTAATCAGTGTTTAAGAATGCAAGAAAAAAATAATGTCCCTATTAGCATCATTTGGGCGGGAAATTTACCAAAAAGCACCGTAGGGCATTACCTAGTAAAATGAAATCTTGAACACACTTTGGAAAGAGCCATCGGAAGTGGTAGACCTAAAGTATCTACACGTGCTCAAGATCTCGAGTTGTTTCATTACGTAACAGAACAACCATTTGCTACATACTCCAGGGCTATAGCAGATACACATTTTCCCGGATGCCGTATAACTGCACAAAAAAGATTAAAGGAGATAAGAATAAAGAAGTATAATGCTGCTGCGAAAGAAGTTTTCAGTGACGAAAATATGAGACGTCGTCTGGAATTTGCAAGGCGATATGTGAACGATCCTTTGTGATTTTGGAATCGAGTGATTTTTAGCGACGAAAAAACGTTCAATAGCCACAACGATGGACCACTAAAAGTTTTTAGAATGGAAGGAACTCGTTACGAAAATAATCACATATGTCCTAAAAAACGAAGTGGTTATTTTTCTGTGAATGTGTGGGGTTGGGTTAGCGCGCGGGGTCCAAGAGTTTGTTGGGCTATCGATGGACGTCTTGATTCTGCTCCTACTCAATTTTGTTTTCAATATAAAACGCCTTAACTATGTTTGATTTTAAATTTTGAATTATTGCTTCTCTTATTTCTCTCAATTGACGACCTGCTGCCGCAAAAATTTGTGCGTTGTCGTTGTACAATTTTTTCAGAAGTCCGCGTCGTGAAACAAATCTCTTTAATGCATTAAAAAAAGCATCAGTGCCCAGATCTGAACTGAGTTTTATGTAAATCGTCTTTGTGGCAAAACTTACAAATATGAGCACGGGGTTAATCTTTGTGATGGTAGTCTCCCATCTTAACATTGATACATTGTGGTTTAAATTTAAAACATATCAAACATCTTTTTAAAACAGACTTACGAGGGCGGTCTGAAAAGTTTCCGACCTCAACGTGAAGATGGCAGCACTCGTCATAAAAATCAGGGAATGTAGTTATGCATCTTTTGACAGCAACACATCAAAGTTTCAGCCATTTTGGACGCGCAGTTTTTATTTGACAGTCGTTTGAGTGAGTTGATGTGAATATTTTTGTGAAAATGGAGAAAATCGAGTATCGAGCTGTCATAAAATATTTGTTTTTGAAAGGGAATACGCCTACGCAAATTAAAGATAAGTTAGACTCTATGTACGGGGACTCTTCACCGTCATTTACCACTGTGAAATTTTGGGCAGCTGAATTTAAACGTGGACGTAAGAGCTTGTGAGATGATGAACGTTCGAGACGTCCAAAAACTGTAACTACAAAGATTTTTGACAATTGAGGAGGCAATCACCTTTGTGAACAATTATTTTGCAGAGAAGAACGCCGAGTACTATTTGGACGGATTAAAAAGATGGGAGCATTGCTGGGAGAAGTGTATAGAGTCACAAGGAGCCTATCTAGAAAAATAAAAAAAAATTTAAGATAAAAGTTTTTGTAGCTATGTTAGGTCGGAAACGTTTCAGACCACCCTTGTATCTGTGTTTAGACTAGCTATTGGCCAATACGTTTCTGTAATACTTGACAATATTTGCTGTGCACCAGCATTTAATTTCTTTTATGTTTATCCTTTATTATTAATTTTGTCAAAGAGTGATTTATTGGCAAAATAATAAAAAACCGTTTTTCAAAATTAAATGGAGTTTTAGCTATTCTCCCCCTAACTCTGATTATTTTGTTGTCATCTAAAAATGATTTAAAGTTAGTAATTTACTGCCTTTCTTGACATTTTTTCTAAACTTTAAGGCTTGCATTTCGGTTGAAAACTCTTATCTTTGAGCCAATTTTGTTAATATTTAAAGAGATTTATCTAATTCATTGATTGTTAATAGTTCAACATTTTTATTACATTTATTTTCCAATGTATTTGATTTAAATCTCATGTAAAATACGATTACTCTTACAAGCTGCTTTAAAGACGAAAATTTATTAAATATGTCAAATTTAGGTTCAATGTTAGTGTGAGTTAGTTTTAAAATCATTTGTTTCGGAATTTGACCTACTTTCAAATTATTACTAATACATTAAGTAAGCCAGAATGCGGATT
This sequence comes from Abscondita cerata, assembly GCA_030710515.1. Classification (NCBI taxonomy): domain Eukaryota; kingdom Metazoa; phylum Arthropoda; class Insecta; order Coleoptera; family Lampyridae; genus Abscondita; species Abscondita cerata. Next base: position 106,034 of record JALBCR010002324.1, on the reverse strand, counting down.
TTTTTGTTAACCAATTTGAACAGTGAAATCAAATTGATTTTGTTAATTCATTTACTATCGTGCTTCTGCTAACAATGTCGGCAGGATTTTGCTTGGTAGGTACGTGCATCCAACTAAAATATTTAATAAGCTGTTGTATCTTAGAGACTCAATTACCTACAAAACTACAAAAGCTTTTCAATTAGATGGATGCTCATTTAACCAGCTTAAAACAATATTCGAGTCTGTCCAACAAATCACTGGCTCAAATTTTTCGTCAAGTGTTTCGTTTTATTAATTTTGCAGGTAACAATGCTCCGCATAATTCCAATTTTGGCAATCTAATTTGTTTTGTAGGTGCTGCCCTGGACTTTGCTGTTAAAATATTAACGATAATGTCATATCTAAACGATAGCTTTAATGCTTGTAACACACGTTGCCCATAAAGCTAAGATAACTTGTACAGAAGTACACATGCAACAAAAGAACACCTGATGCAGCATTTCGTTTTTATTGTGAGATCATCAGAGGTGTATACTTAAGTGCGGTATACGACTGTACAAGACGGCGGTTGGTCTTTTAAGCTCTCGTAAAGCAATGAACATATTATTTAATATGATAATATGTTCATTGCTCGACCAATGAACATATTATATAATGCTCCACGAGCACTTCTGTACAAGTTATCTTGGCTTTATCGGCAACGTGTGTTACAAGCATTAAAGCTATCGCTTTGATAACGATATGCACTTTAATTATTATATTGCGAGAAGCAATAATTAAATTGAAATATAAATTATGTTGACCATATGCAGGTGTAGGATACTCAACAGGAAAGTAAGAGAAAAATGGCTTACCCAGCGGTACGTTTGTGTTTTGTTGCATAAGTTATTTCTTGCACATGTGGTAAAGCGTTCTTCTTTCACCCGGGTGTGTATCGTTCCTTTAGGATCTTTGTAGAATCCGGCTCTTGAGGTCCAAAATAAGGTTTAAATTAATAGTGGACTGTAGATTTCATTTAATTGGCAAATAATAACTATTTAATCTTACGTATTTTGGATTGCTATTTAAAATTAAAATTTATAGTAAGCATAACTTTGTAAGTTAGTCCCATCATTTAATTTGATTTATGGATTCCCACGGAAAGACAAACATCCTTGAATTTGTGGCTCCGCTACCTTGCTTTCAAAGTTTCACTTTTGACGTGCAAAATATTTCTACGCTTCATGTATAGATACTTATCTTACTATGGTACCATCTGATTCGGAGAGCACTTTGGCTGCCATACTATGATGCTACATTGTAAAATAAGTTATAATGAATAAAAGTATTAGTAATGTGTAGTAAATGTTTATATAATTGATTACACGACATTAACACATTTGATGAATACTTGTGAAAAGCATTGAAAATTTTAAACATCAATGACGGGAATAAACTTGTTGTGGTAAGGGAGAGCTGGTTAACTTTCTAATTAATTATCAAGAAAACAAAGTCGGTTAAAACCAACCCCAAAAATAATTCGTTAGTGTGAAAAATTTACACAAAAGATTTATTTTAAATATTTGTCGACCAAAAAATTTTGTGTGACACACGTCCAGAAACTGTTTTGCGAGCAATCGCACTTGTGTTCACACTCGCAAAAACGCAGTTTCTGGCCTAGTGACACAAATAACTATTGTTTTTAATGAAACAATTCCTTTTGTTAAGTATGTTCTAAGTTTAAACAATTCGTCTACTTTTAAAGACAGTATTTATTTTTATTTTAATTTTAAATTGTATACTTTTAACGAAAAAAGTGTTTGTAAACGCAATAACTTTAAGGAAATCGTCTACTTTTAAAGACGTTAATTTTATGTAATTGAGTTTTTAAAATTTGTGAATGTACATTGTCTATTTTTAAAGACAAAAATTGTTTGTTAACGAAATATTACGTTAGGCAAAGTGTCTACTTTTAAATACTATTTCTCTTTATTCATAATTTTTTTAATTTAAATGTGATCTACTTTGAGATCAATTTTAACGTGCAATTTAATTTGGCGTTAGCAGTCGTGACTAAAACAATTGCGAGAAGCAATAATTAAATTGAAATATAAATTATGTTGACCATATGCAGGTGTAGGATACTCAACAGGAAAGTAAGAGAAAAATGGCTTACCCAGCGGTACGTTTGTGTTTTGTTGCATAAGTTATTTCTTGCACATGTGGTAAAGCGTTCTTCTTTCACCCGGGTGTGTATCGTTCCTTTAGGATCTTTTGTAGAATCCGGCTCTTGAGGTCCAAAATAAGGTTTAAATTAATAGTGGACTGTAGATTTAATTTAATTGGCAAATAATAACTATTTTTCTAATTTTGCCATGTAAAATGACGTTTTTCATAATCAATGTAAGTTTTGAAACCATCTACTTTTTGCAACTAGTTTCAAAACGTAAAACTTTACTTTACGAAAAGTATACTTAACTAGTTACGAGAAGTATACTTAACTAGTTACGAAAAGTACACTTTTCGTAAATACTTATTTTTTTATTTCTTATGTCACAAGTTGCAAAAAAACCCTATTCAAACCAGATTTATAAGAGAAAAGCAGTTGGTATTTCTCAAACCATGTTTAATTTTATTATGTACTGCATATTGTACGTTCAATTTAACGTTTACTTTGTTTTTGTTAAAATTAGAAAAAATCTTGTATGTAATATGTAACGAAACATGATTTTTGTAACTCATATGACATTGCGGGAACTCGCTTCCCTCGTCCCACATTCGTTACAATAAATTATGTGTTTCGTCACTGATTACATAAATAGCTATTATATCACTGACAATTTACTTTTTGTACAGTTTTATTTAATATAAGCTATACAATATGCCTTGTGGCAACATAAAATATATAAAATAGTTTTAAACTAAGAAAAATGGCAGTTAAACAGTTAACTGTAACGACATGTGTACGTTAAAGTGCTTAGCGTTATCTAAGCGATAGCTTTAATGCTTGAAACACTGCATGCTGCATCAGGTGTTCTTTTGTTGCGTGTGTGCTTCTCTACAAGTTATACTTGGCTTTATCGACACACGTGTGTTTCAAGCATTAAAGCTATTGCTTAGAGCGCTATGCACTTTAACGCACACGTGTCGTTACAGTTAACTGTTGGAATTTTTCTTAGTTTATACTATTCATACGTGTCAATGTTTTACACGAGATGTCGTAAGATACACATTTTACTTATGTTCATTGCTCCACGAGAGTTTAAAAGACCAACCGACGTCTTTTACAGTTGTATACCGCACTTAAGTATACACCTCTAATGAGCTCATAATAAGAGCGAAATGCTGCATCAGGTGTTCTTTCGTTGCGTGTTATGCTTCTGTACAAGTTTTACTTGGTTTTATCGACACACGTGTGTTTCAAGCATTAAAGCTATCGCTTAGATAGCGCTATACTGTTGGCATTTTTCTTAGTTTATATTATTCACACGTGTCAATGTTTTACACGAGATGTCGTAAGACACACATTTTACTTAATAATTTTAAAGTTCGACTGCTCTGAATTAACGCTCCGTAGCTTTTGTTTCTTTTCGAAGGGGCATTTTTGGGTGAGACTTTGAATTTCTTCCAATGTTGATGATGCCAATCATTACATTTGGCTTGTTGCACAAGACAATTTAGTTGGAGGGTGTTGTTATACAAATACTGGCGTTCCTTGTGGATTATTCGTATAACACAAAAGATAAGCTAAAAGTTAGTGGAGAAGACCGTTGCCAAAACATTGACATATTCAAAACGGTTCTTTCAAGGACCAAACTTTAACAATGCAGATGAATTCTCAAACCCATGTGAAGTTAGCTATAAATCCAGCCATAAAAATGAATTTTTCTGTAACGCTATGTAAAAACTATCTATATTGTCTTAAATGTTTATAACTACTAAAACAACAATTAACTAACACAAATAATTCTTAGTTTAACATTTGTTTATAAAAAATTGTTTAAACAAATTTGCAAAGTACACTTACCCGTATCGAATTTAAGAGTTTCTTTTGTAGTGGTCGCGTGGATTAATTATTTCGCAAATTTAGTAATAAATAGTTCTATAATTATAAATAACAAATCAAAGAATAAAAATACTAATGATGAAAGGTAAATATTTCCTACTATAAATTATCACTAATGGGATTGTTCTTCGTTGAGGAGGGGCACCAAAAACCATTAAGACGTTTTTTCAAGCAACGTTTCGTTGAAGAATACATTTAACGGTAAGTTATATACATAAACATCATATCCTTAATGTATTAATCTAAATTATAGGTGATTGACTCAACTACTTACTTAAAACAAATAAATGGTCCGCCACTTGAATAAGTGTAAAAAACACATAGATATTAAACAAACACAAAATAAATTAACAATTAAATGTAAATAAATATATATAATATAATAAATATTAGAGAGGCCTGAAGAAGTGCACATTCGGCTGCACGAAACGTTGCCTGAAAAAACGTCTTAATGGTTTTTTGGTGCCCCTCCTCAACGAAGAACAATCCAATTAGTAAAAATACTAATGTTTTTTAAAACGAAAATATTTGATCTCAAAGTGATCGCTACGCCCTACATTAAGTACAAACATAGCGGACGTTCGAAGGTGAATTTAAACGTGTTGGCGTAAATCAAATTTTAGGCAAATTCAGCAATAAATAGTTGTTATAATTATAAACAACATATCAAAGAAAAATATGTTTATATTTTTTAAAACGAATTATTTGATTTCAAAGTTATGGCTACGCGCGACGTACTTAGAGTATATTCAAGGGTGAATCTAAACGTATTGGCGTTTATCAATTTTTAAGCAAATTTAGCAATAGTTTTTTATAATTTTAAACAACATACTAAAGAATAAAAATGTTAATATTATTTAATTGGAAAATATTTGATTTCAAAGTTATGGCTACGCGTGACGTACTTACAGTATATTCGAAGATTAATTTGAACGTGTTGGGGGTGGGGATAAAAGAAAAGTGGTTTTGTTTTTTTTTTTTTTTTTGTTAACAAAGATAATTTTTTACTATATATTTTAAAAGATTTAGCATAATGTCAGTTGTAACAGTTTTCTTGATATTTAAAAAAAGAAAAACCGCGCATAAGTACTAAAAGGAATTTGCTCCAGCAGCAGCTCTCAGGGTCGGTGGCATGCGGTAATAATTTTGGTGAGGTTGGTAGCGATACAATAATTGTCAAAAGAAACTAAATAAAAATGGACGCCAGAATGTTTATTTGTGCGGGAGAAAAAAACATACAAAAATTACGGTAGGTGCATATTATTTGCGTGGTAGCGATTGATAAAAGCAATTTACACGTTAGAATCAGCTCAGCTACGATCGTTGCCTTACCTCACAGTTTTGTAACAGTAAGTAGTTATAATCAAAATTTGATATCTTTGCTAACCTCGCACAATTAATTAAAATAAATGTAATAAAAGTAAATATGACCTTTAGTTGACAATCAACGGAGGGATTCCCTTTTCTCGGGACCTGGACCTGATGTGTAGTGCACCGGCCAGAGCGATAAAGAAAGGCTCCAGGCACCACCTCGCCGAGATGGACCTCGGATTGCTTTGCCGTCGTTAGGGCCAAAGGTACGAACTCTCCCAATTCCGGGGACAGCCAGTGAACTAATTTAGATTCTTTTCTAACTGCAGGTAACTGAACGGCCCATAGGTTTTCCTTTTCGTTAGAATCAAGAATAAGGTAAAGAAGATAAAAAAATAAAGCCTAAAATATAAACATGTGGTCGGCCACTTCTGGGTGTATTAACACATACCTGTGATGGAGGGCGGCTTGAGAAGGACATTAAAAATACTATATATTATAGATACACGTACACAAATCATGTGAGAATTGAATAAAGAAATACTGAACCGCATTCGATTTCACAAATAATTTTAGTTGCAGGCTCAGGCGAAAGTTAAATGTAAAAATGGCTATCGTGGCCTGACCAGGAAATAGAAGATAACAATGAATAGTGGGGAAAAGGGGCCGGGATCAAATTTGAATAATTATAAAAAAAAACGGAAATGATAATAAATTTGAATTTTGGTGCCAAAATGTTTTGTTTACATCGGGGATACATTATTATTCCCCTAGGTGTCGCTAAAATCGGAAACTAGAAATAAATATCAGTTTTAACTGTTACAATCCCCCTTTTACTTCCAAAGCGAAAATTCCCCAAATTTTAAAGATAAGTTATATTTACACATCAAAGTAACACATGCATACGTTCGCAAAGAAATAATTCATAATCAATTGTTTAACCAACCATTCTTTTAAGAATGGTGAAAACGTGAGTAATAACTAATTATAAAACTTAACTCTAAGAATAATTTACAAAATAGGTAATTAAGGAAAAAAACTTTTCCAAATTACCTCAACTAAAACGTTAATTCTATCTGATCCGCAAGTGCGTACATATCAAAATTCCCAATTAACTAACGGTAAGAAATAATGATAATTATTTAGTCGAAACAACTGCTACAATAAATATATTTAACCAGTTGTACTGACTTGTAGAAATAACTGAAAATAATAAAACGCAACAATTATAATTATTTACAAGGAAATTTTTGGCGCTAAAACCAACCACAGGGAGCAGGTGAAGGAAATAATTCATAGTCCTGTTTAAGAAGAGAATCAAATAAATCCGCAAGCGAAGATAGTTAGTGGGTGAAGATAGGGGTTGGACATCGAGAGTCACAACTTAACGGTAGGCACCAACTAACTAATTAATGTTGTCTTTCCTTAATCCGAAACAAACGTAGTTACTAACCTTAATAGAAAGAGAACGAAGATTCTTTACAAAACAGAAATGCCATATTAAATCATGTTCCAACCAACTCGATTCTGTAGAATGCATAACGCCCTAACAAAACGTATAAATTTATGTACAGCTAAATGACTAATAACACCTAAATCTAGTAATATTAAAATAATTGTCTATGTCGGTAGTCTTATTCAAGATAATTGTCCTCCCTCAATTTCAGGTCTTGGACATGCCAATTCGTTTTATTTCCCTGCTGATCCTCCAGTTCATAGGTCCATAAGCCAGTTTTCTTGCTTATAGTGTAAGGCCCAATAAATTTTGGTGCAAGTTTGGCTGTGAAATTGGCAGCAGCATTGGACAACGCTTTGTTTCTGCGGTAAACTTCCTGACCTACTTGATATTGGACGGGTCTTCTTCGCAGATTGTAGTGATGCCTACTACGCTCTTGTTGTTGTTGTAGACGTTGCTGGACTTTGGTGAACAGCTCCTGGAAAGCTACTAGTCTCTGGTTTACTTTGGCATCAGAAAGCGTTGACTCTGTTTCGACCTCTTTAACCTGGTGATCGCAACCTCGACCAATGTATTCACGACCGAAATTGAGGAAGTATGGTGTGAAACCAGTAGTCTCATGCCTGGACGTTCTTATCGCACAAGCCACTGATGGAAGATAGTTTGCCCATTTGTTGTGATTATCCCGTACGTAGGCCGACAACATAGTCTTCACAATTCTATTAATTCTTTCCGTATGATCAGCACGAGGACAATACAAAGGGGTAAAGATAACCTTGACTGAATATTTGTCCAGCAGGGCTTGAAATATATGACTTTTCATTTGCACACCATTGTCGCAATGTAAGTATTTAGGCACTCCATAGACCAGAAAGATACCTTCTTCAACATGCTGAGTAAGCGCTTTTGCAGTTGCACTTCTCAGGGAATTAACACGACAAATTTAGAAAAATAATCTGTTACGGTCAATATCATGGTATGACCTTTTGATGAGCGTGGTAATGGTCCCATGAAATCCAAACTAATAATTTCCCAAGGAGACGAGGGGATGGGTTTGTTTCCCATTAGACCTGCAGGTGGGAGTTGTTCAACCTTAATTTCTTGACACGTTTTACAGCTCTTAACATAACGCGTAACGTCACTCTTCATTTTAGGCCAATAATAACCTTCATGGAGACGCCAATAGGTTTTAAAAATACCAGGGTGACCGGACGTAGGGTGATCATGACAACGCTCAAGAATGTCCTTTCGTTTGTCTTTGGGCACTACTAATTTCCAGGTATTCTGTACACCATTGAGTTCGGGAATTTTAGATGGCACGTATTTATACAAGTCATTACCATCTACTCTCCATTTAGGGAAACGACGGGGTGCATTTATGATTTTAGCACGCATCTTATCCAACCATGGGTCAGTAGTATTGGGTATAGGGTCACAAACATAAGCATCTACAACAGGAACGGAGCGCGATAGAAAATCAGGGACTGCATGATCTTTTCCTTTACGATGAGTAATGGTGTAATTAAACGGCTGGAGACGGATAGCCCACCTTGCCAAACGTCCCTGGGGGTCCTTTAGGCGATTCAACCATAATAACGAGTGATGGTCAGTAATTACCTCAAATCTCGTTCCATCCAAGTAATGCCTCAACTTTTCTACACTCCAGACCACTGCAAGACACTCTCTCTCCGTGGCTGAATAATTCCGTTCGGCTCTAGACAGCGATCGAGACAGGAAACAAATAACTTTCTCCCCTTCATCAGTTTGCTGAGTGAGTACAGCGCCTAACCCGTAACCTGAAGCATCACATTGCAGCGTGAATGTTTTGTTGAAATCCGGACACGTTAGCAAAGGAGCTGTAACAAGAGATTCTTTTAATTCCATGAATGCTTTATCGCACTCATCTGTCCAAAGCCAAGTAACAGATTTTCTCGTCAAATTTACAAGTGGGGCTACTAAAGATGAGAAATTGTTTACGAAACGCCGATACCACGACGCCATACCCAAAAATCGCCGTACTTCACCCACACTTGTTGGTATCGGAGTATTCAAGATAGACTGGACTTTATCAGGATCCACGCGCAACCCATCTTTATCGACAATGTAGCCTAAGTAACGTAATTGAGGACGACAAAATTTACATTTTCTTTATTTAAGGTCAACCCTGCTGTAGCCAGGGCTTCAAACACTTCCGTTAAGGTCTGAAGATGTTCCTCAAAGGTAGATGAAACAACAACAATATCATCTAAGTAAACAAGGACCTTCTCTTTTAATCTAGGACCAAGTGCGACGTCTATCAAACGTTGCCAGGTCGCAGGTGCGTTAGTAAGTCCAAATGGCATCCGTTTAAATTGGTAAAGTCCTCCGGGAACAGTAAAAGCAGTATACTCGCGACTGGAAGGAGCAACAGGAACTTGCCAGAAAGCAGATTTGATGTCCAGAGAACTTAGGTATCTCGCGTCTCTGAGCCGGTCCAAAATGTCTGCGATAATAGGCAATGGATACGAATCTTTCCTTGTAATAAGGTTTAATTTGCGGTAATCAACTACAAACCTATGCGTCCCATCTTTCTTTGGTACTAGTAGAACAGGGAAAGCCCACGGACTCTTGGAAGGTTCAATAATATCTTCAGTTAACATCTTTTTAATCTCTTCGTCGATGAGTTTTTGTTTTGCAGGGGAGACTCGATAATACCGCTGTTTTATTGGAGTTCCAGTAGTTTCGATCGTATGTTCAGCAACCTTTGCAACACCAAGTGTACTGCCCAATAAACGAAATCCTTTATCTAATACAGCATCAAGTCTTGTCTGCTGTTCAGTTGATAAATCTGTTTCAGAAACTACCTGTGGAACACTACTGAGACAAGAAACTTCGTCACGACCAAAATGCCAAACATTACGACGTAAATCTGGTACAATGTCCATCGCAATCCAGAAATCAGTACCTAAAATCAGTTTATGAGGTAAATCGGGAACTACCATCACTCTGAGAAGACGTTGTCTGTCTAATAGTCTGATGGGGACATGCACGACACCAACACACTCACAAATTCCCCATCAGCAACAGTTACTTGAGAAGAAAATTTTTCTAAAGGCAAATTTAGACGAGATAATAACTTGAAGCCTTCTCGACCTACAATGGTACTGCTTGCACCCGAATCCAATAAGCCTAAAATGTTTACACCTAAAATGGATACCTTTAAATAAGGCCTTTGGTCACCCTCAGTTGATGCGATAACGAAATCTATAAGTACTTTGTGTTTTTCTAGGTTGGACGAAACAGCTGAAGGAATAGGGGTAACTGTTCGTCCCTTTAGTTCCCCTTCCCGGAGTTTTCCGACGGCTTTGTACAATTAGGACATTTCGAGACTGTATAACCTAACTTACCACAACGATAACAGAATTTAGTTCGGCTTTTACAACAAAATCGGTAAATATGTCCCTTTTCTTGACAATTCCAACAAATGACTGTATCCATAGTAGGCACTGATCCAGCACTGCCTTCAGAAGGAATTTGTATCGGCATTACTGAGGAAGTTTCATGTTTTGGTTTAAAAAGTGTCGCGAGTTAGACCTAGGAGATTCAAAAGCGAATTCAGATTCGGTAGTCTTTTGATTGCGACTACTTGGAGGTTCATACGAAGCCGCTCGCCTTTTCTTTGTTTCGAATTTCCGACAAGCAGTCTCTAATTCTTCGATGGAAGAAACAACAGGGATATCCATCGTGTACTCGGGTGCTAGATTAGAGACCAAGATATCTAGTTGAACGTCAGGAGGAATATTCCCATGCCTGCGAAACATCCCTGTCATACAAGAATAATAGTCCCTGAAACATTCAGTTCGGTCCTGAGTACGGCTTAATATTTGTTTAAACAACTCTTTACTGTAATCTGGATCAAGGTAATATTCCCTTAATAAATCTGATAGTTCTTTCCAATTGGTTGCACGATGTTTTATAGCACGGAACCAACTAAGAGCCTTTCCTTCGAATAAGTCCAGAGCGCTTGAAAATAATTCCTGCTCGGTTATATGTCTGGCTACCCGTAATTCTTCTACGCGTTCTAAAAACTGTTAATTGACAAATTACCATCACCTGAAAATTTTAATTTCCATTGATGTACTGGAGTGGAACGTGTAATCGATGACACCTTCTGATTTGGGCCAATCGTAGTAAATACAGTAGAATTTGCTGTAGGAGCACCAGTAACTTGATCTTCATCAGAACCTATATCCGATTGATATTCCTCTTCAAACACCTTACCACTTAAAAGGGAACTCGAATTAATCGCATCTACTGGGGATTTACTATTCAAAACATCTAACAAAATCAAAGTTTTTGAAACCAACTCATTACGAGTGACAGTCGGTGGAATTTGCGATGAAGAAGACTGTGTGTTTGCATCAACGTCAACAGGGGTGATAACTAACACAGCATCAGTTGCAATACGCTGAGATCTATATAAATAATGCAGAATCCTAGTTTTAAAGGTCGAAATTTTTGATTCCTTAAGAGTATCAGTACTACTAGAAATAATGCCTTGAATTTCGGTAAGTTTAGTATGTATCGTTAACAGTTCACTATTTACATCCTCAACAGGGACCACAGATACTGAACCATCCTTTTGCAGACGCTGAAGGGAGGAAAACATGGACCGTAAGTCCTGTACATTGGAGTCACCTGGGTCAACGCCGCGAATTTTTAGTTCATATTGTAATTCATCTTTCTTAAGATGATTTGCTCTCAAATCCATTATCAATTGCAATAATTAATATGAAGAAATTTAAAATATACATATATGTACATACACAAAAGGAATAATTTTCAAAACTGACAATTAGTGATAACGTGACAACTACAAAAGGGACGTTTAATTATACGCACTCAAATTACACTTTAAAACTTGGTTAAACCATTTACTTTGCTTTTAAATGAACGTATAGTGTTGTTACTTTAATAATTATTTAAATAATAATTATAAAACCCCCTCTAACCAAAAAACGTTGGGCGCCAATTATGTAACAGTTTTCTTGATATTTAAAAAAGAAAAACCGCGCATAAGTACTAAAAGGAATTTGCTCCAGCAGCAGCTCTCAGGGTCGGTGGCATGCGGTAATAATTTTGGTGAGGTTGGTAGCGATACAATAATTGTCAAAAGAAACTAAATAAAAATGGACGCCAGAATGTTTATTTGTGCGGGAGAAAAAAACATACAAAAATTACGGTAGGTGCATATTATTTGCGTGGTAGCGATTGATAAAAGCAATTTACACGTTAGAATCAGCTCAGCTACGATCGTTGCCTTACCTCACAGTTTTGTAACAGTAAGTAGTTATAATCAAAATTTGATATCTTTGCTAACCTCGCACAATTAATTAAAATAAATGTAATAAAAGTAAATATGACCTTTAGTTGACAATCAACGGAGGGATTCCCTTTTCTCGGGACCTGGACCTGATGTGTAGTGCACCGGCCAGAGCGATAAAGAAAGGCTCCAGGCACCACCTCGCCGAGATGGACCTCGGATTGCTTTGCCGTCGTTAGGGCCAAAGGTACGAACTCTCCCAATTCCGGGGACAGCCAGTGAACTAATTTAGATTCTTTTCTAACTGCAGGTAACTGAACGGCCCATAGGTTTTCCTTTTCGTTAGAATCAAGAATAAGGTAAAGAAGATAAAAAATAAAGCCTAAAATATAAACATGTGGTCGGCCACTTCTGGGTGTATTAACACATACCTGTGATGGAGGGCGGCTTGAGAAGGACATTAAAAATACTATATATTATAGATACACGTACACAAATCATGTGAGAATTGAATAAAGAAATACTGAACCGCATTCGATTTCACAAATAATTTTAGTTGCAGGCTCAGGCGAAAGTTAAATGTAAAAATGGCTATCGTGGCCTGACCAGGAAATAGAAGATAACAATGAATAGTGGGGAAAAGGGGCCGGGATCAAATTTGAATAATTATAAAAAAACGGAAATGATAATAAATTTGAATTTTGGTGCCAAAATGTTTTGTTTACATCGGGGATACATTATTATTCCCCTAGGTGTCGCTAAAATCGGGAACTAGAAATAAATATCAGTTTTAACTGTTACACAGTTTGTATACAATTTTAATTATTATTTCCATTAAACTAGCCGCTCCAAAGAAGAGTACATTTTGTAAGCAAAACGTTAGCAAATTAAAACTCAGAAGAGTGTTTTATTCTCCTTACCCCCACTATAAGGCTATAAAATTGAATACTAAAAATCTAAGTTTGGAGGAATATATTTAATGTCTACTTAGTCTTTACATTTATTAGCAAAAATATAATTTGTTCTATTGTGCAAGGCATGCAACTTTTGACCCGATAAAAGAGGCTGTATCTCGATAACAACTGAGGGTTCAGTGTCGATTTTCTTGAAAACGGTTGGCCGAATCGACATCTTTCAAGTATACTTTTTTGAGCTCATCACGTCAAGGAATGAAAATCTTCGAACAATAATCCAATATACCGAGGGGCAAAATGAACATTTTAATGTACGCGAAGTGCTGCTGGTGGCGCTCTTTAAAATGTACACCAAAACTGTGATCAGATTTAGATTTCTCATGCTGAAAAACTGCTGAATACCAAATTTCGTTAAAATCGTGCTTTTATTAAAGGAAATATTACCAAAAAACTTTTCAAAAATTATAACTTTGACACTCTGTAACTTTTTTTGCATGCACATTTGTACTGAGGTAAGTTAGGTTCAATCGAGTTATTTTTAGCTCCAGAATATGTGGTTTAATTTATGACCTACCTTTTTGTTACACCTTATAATTCCCTGTTAATTACATAATCTAAATCAGAAATAATTATAAACACATACTATAGTTAGAAAAATTAGGAAGTATTGTCACAATTAAAAACACAACAATATTATAATAAAAATTACATTCATATATACAAATTCAATAAATAATTAAGACACAAACTGTTTTCTAATGAAGACTAACTTTTCTTTTGTTGAATGTAGAATAGATAACCATTGTATTGTTAATTATACATAAATGTAAACATTTTTAATAACAATGTGACTATAAAATTATGATTCAATTACCTTTTTTTAAAGTACGAATTAAAAGTGTTACTAGATTAAGCTTTTTAATGTTTTTCATCCCGTATCGCAAGGCTAGATGTAAATATTCTCGAAATTCAGATTATCTTTCAATATCTATTGAAGTATGATATTGACGTTATGTTAGAAGTTTTAACTGTAAGTAGAACTTTGAAATTACATTATACACTAAGTTGATGGTAACGTGAAAGTTAGGATTACATTATGGAACACTAAAGTTTAAAATTTTTCAACTTTTATAGTATATATTTGTTTTAAAACATGTAGGTTACGACTTTCAAAATGTGTTAAATACTTATATCAGTTTATTTATGTAATCATGTATTTACGTTATTCACATTTTCTTTTATTGCGTCATATACAACAAGCTTTTCTGAAATTAGTTTTGAATGTTCTAGCTAGACACACAAACGCTTACTACTTACACATTTAACTAAATGATATTTCTATTGGTCCCAAACTAAAATTTCAACATATTTGCACGGACACATTTTGCTTTAAATTTCGTAGCTTCCAGCTACATTCCATGGATATTAAATTTATATTACTTGTAAAGAATAGGTTTAACCGGATATGTACACATTGTATGTACCGGAATTTAAAGATACTTTGATGTTAAATGAGCTTTAAAATTTCTTAACGAAAAATGTGAGGTGTAAGTGAAGTTATTTATGAGTTTATTTATTATTTAAAATTTAATTTGAAATTTATCTTACGTATGTTTTTGTGTATATTTCTTTTTATAATTATTTATTAATTTAATGTTTGAATTTGTACAATGGTTAAACTTTAGCAAGCGATATAGTACGTCGCTGACTGCATTTGAACTGAGAAAATTTTTAGAATATATAGTTTTAAATATAACGGGTGTTCAAATAAAAAACTGGACTAGGTGGGTCTTAAAATTTTCTTTGACATTTGGAATTTTTTTAACAAAGTAGTTAGCTGATACAAATTGTAGATATTCAATAAAACTTTCATATCTGTCAATTTTTAGGTTACATGTTATATGTTGATGCGGAGGTCACGTCACCACTGGTTATTTTGCTGCACTTCAGTGTACACTGAAAAAATAATTAAATCAATTCTGTCCACGACAGTGACCCAAGTTCAACATTAAACCGGGAGATTAGTGGTAGCAGGTACAGACCGTGCTAACATTCCTTAAACGAGCAGTATCCTTCAAGCATTCGTACCATTAACGTCTGTATAGTATTGGCGCGGAGTAATAAATCATAATTGCTTGAAATAATTCTTTATTTTCTTGTGAAAGCGGCACTTCTACGGTTAAGTAAAAACCAATAAATTCTAACCAAAATACGATCATTGTGCAGCTCTTGCAGCATATCGACCCATCTAGGGTCTGAGAACAATAGTTTAATCTGTGCAAACACGTTGCCATCAGCCCAGGTACTGACGAAACGAGAATCATAGCCGTAGATGTGGGTACTATACCAAGATACAAAAATAATGGTATATAATACGTAAGAAATAAAATTTGTAATGTGATCTACTATACAAATAAAATAAATAACATATAACCTACTAAAAATATAATTTTCCAAACGTATCAGGTACCTACGCCACTGCAATACGGGAGATTCGATAATTCTGACAGGTTTATTACTCCGCGCCAATAGTATACTGAGTATAACATCAAACACTTTGTTCACTAAAGTTAAGTTATACAGTATTTCAATAAAATAAGCCGGATGCTGACAGCGAAATTTATAATCAAAACCACGAAGACAAATCAATCTTGGGTAAGTGCGTTCACTTTTCCTATTCCAATCCCAGTTCGTCATCGTAAGCAGCCATTTCGCTTTGTCGGTAACATCTCAGTACGTCAGTTTTACATATAATTTCAATAAAGCATTTTGCCATTTAAAATCATGTCCAATGGTAATGAAAACAATTTGTTAAAACAATTAAAATTTAAACGCAGTCAAATTAAAGGTAGAGTTACGAGATTTGCAAATAGCGTTAGTAGTTTTCACAATGGAGATATTAAGAGTCCTCTCTACCTTTCAATTCCCATGTCAAATTCCTATGTCACGGGCGACTCTCTCAAGGCTACAGTTTTTGATAAAAATCATTTTGAATTTCACTATCATAAACATGGATTTGTTACGTAACTTATGTCGGAGCCTTTTTTTCTTTAAAATATTTTGATTTGTTATAATTATGTTTTGAAAATAAGACTGTTTTTGCAGCTTTTGTCGTGAAATATTGAAATTCTTTCCAATTAATTAATTGATTTTGAATTAAAAAAAAGCGTCCGTACTGAGTAGGAAAGAACATTGTAGAATGTAAAAAATAATATTTTAGAATATTTCAATTGTATATAAGGGTGTTATTTTGTCGCTTCGAAAACATTTAATTTTCCCTGTAAAGCAGCACTACAGATCGGTAAACCCTGAAACTAGTTTTTTAAACGTGTCCGTGACCTTGTTTTAACATTCTTTTATAAAAAAAATAGTATAGTTCTTAGCGATTCGATATAAGGATTTTAGCAAAAAAGGGTAGAGAGGACTCTTAAGGAGTTAAAAATTCGATTAACTAAATTAAATAATAGGCTAATCACACCAAACGTCCAAGTTAAATTACCCACGTTAAATTTACCATCATTCACAGAAGAGTACGATAAGTGGTTATCATTCGCACCTTCAATTCCTTAATCAAGAATAATGAGACCTTCAGTAATATTGAGAAACGAGCACGGTCAACTCGGCAATACCAACTTGGCAATGGTCAACTCGGCGATACCAACTCGACGATAGTCAAGTCGGCGATGGGAAACTCGGCGTTGGTCAACTCGGCGATGATAAAATCGGCCAAAGACACTCTCAATATTATTATGCTACCATTATTATACTGCTTAAGCTTCATTAATTCATTGTGCCTCTTGTGCAAATTGCATTACGTCATTAGTCAGTACATTCGATAAACTACTCTTTTGATGGTTAACATAGTATGGGCACAGAATACGGACAGAAGCGAAGGCTAGTGGCGGTGTCACACTTATTGAGGGGATTCGCACCCAAGCGTTAAAAAATATCGTTCTAAAAAGAATGCTTAGCCATCGCTTCTGCCCGTTGTTTATATTCTGTGATATGGGGTTTAATAGTTTCCAGATTAGATTAGTGTTCATTATACAGGGTTATTTCAATATGTTGGACCAACATCCGGTAGGTGTTGCAGGACCTTCAGTTTAGTACAAAAATGAACGCCAATCTATTTTGCAAGATTTGTTTATGTGAAAAAAGCGCTTAAAGAGCATTTAATTAGACAATAGATTTAATTGATAATAATTATTAATGGAACAGTAATGTGATACCATAGATATTTTTTTAATGTTACACAATTCAGAATTTCTAGTAACCTGACAACCGTATATATTTTATTACTTGCCCATGTTGCCGAAATTAATTCATTGTTTAATTTGCTAGTTACATAGATTCCTAATCCGGTCTATTCAAGGGTACTATCGCCTAAGGAGTACCAATTAGAAATACAATACAACTTTTACATTAAACAAAAATTCTTTTGTTGTTAGATTACAATACAAATGATGTGCATGATAATTTAAAATATTTTAGTATTACAAAATATAATCAGTAGTCCAAACTAAATGTTCCTTGTTTATTTAATTTCCAATACCACAGGTTGTAAAAATTAATAACGTTAATGACTAGTTAATCTTTAAGCCCTTCATTGTTATCATCATTATGTTAATTACCTTTTAGTTCTTTTTAGCCGAATTTACACAAGAACTCATTACGAAAACTACTATTTCCACCTCCACCTCATACAATTCATATTTTTACAGTATAAAGGTAAATTCTTGCTTTTCTTTCCAATTATTACAGATTTGTGTCTGAAGTAGTGACAGTGTGTGCGATTTTGTTTTTTGTAAGTTGTCGGGTACCGAAATACTTAAGCCAACGTTGTTATAATTAATTTATATTCATCGAACAAGGTAAGAAATATTATTTATTACAGTACTGTTTCAATGAAATAACAAATTTTCCGTTTTTCTCAGTAAGATGGAAAACGTGCTCAGCCAAAGGGGCCAGGCAAAATACTCCTGGGATGGATATCTCTACACCAAGGATAAAACCAATAAGGACAACACCATTCAATTCTGGCGCTGTGAACATAAACATGAAAATTGCAAGGGCAGGATATGGACCAATATTGTGGATGGTACTTTCAATTCAATCCGAAATCTGCACACATGCAGTACAGTAGGAAATGCTGCAAATGTTGTTTCGCAACAAATGAATACCACCGTAAAGCACCTGGCCACGACAACGATGGAAAATCCTTCTCAAATTAGAGGACGAATTTTAGAAAGTGTTTCGGCTGCCGTCAAAGGAATTCTCCCAAGTTCGAATGTTATGCGGAGGACCATTCAGAGAGTAAGAATAAACACGTCCAACGCACCGGCAAATCCAGAAACTCGCGAGGCAATTAACATTCCACATGAGTACTCGCAATACGAGTACAGCCCTACCAATTTTGAGAATTTTTGTTGGCGGATTCTGGAAGAATTCAGGTTGATCCACAGCGTATATTGATATTTGGTAGAGAATACCATTCAACGTGGAGTGCAAGTATGAAAGAATTATTTGTGGATGGCACTTTCTTATTGAGCCCACCACTTTTCGCGCAAATATTTGTCATTTTGGCAAGGAAAGATACGCACGAAGATAAGGGTCCTGTGTTTCCAATACTGTATTGTTTGCTACCCGATAAGACCGCAGAAACTTACCTTAGATTGTTCAACATGGTAAGAGAACTTTGGCCACAGTTGAATCCAAAGCATCAGCGTGGATTACGAATTGGGGATTCACCAGGCTATACGACAAGTTTTCCCAGAAGCAGATATTTGGGGGTGTTTATTCCACCTAGTAAAGAATCTTCGAAGGCATTTATTTTCTTGTAATCTTCTTGGTCGGTACAATTCTGATCCAGAATTTGCACTACAAGCGAAAATGATTACTTCACTGGCATTTGTTCCACAAGAGGATGTAATTGCTGCAATTGCTGAATTAGAAGATTCTTTGCCAGATGAATTCGAATCTATTTTGGGATGGTTCACCAATAATTACATCGGATGACTGAGAAATAATGGAACTAGAATGCCGGCAACGTTTCCATCAGCGATTTGGTCTATTTACTTCCGCACTTTGAATGGAAGAGACAGAACTAATAATTTCGCCGAAGCATGTCACCGTAAGCTGCAATTGGCTTTCGGTTCTGGGATTGCTCACCCAACATTATGGACCTTCATAGAAAATTTAAGGAAGGTTCAGACAACATATGATGCTGACTACGAAAGAGCAATAACCGGGCGCAGTGTCACAATTAAAAGAAGACGTTATGTGGAACTCGACCAAAGAATTTTAAATAAGGTGGCCAATTACAATAGAGACAATATAATCGAATACCTTGGAGGGCTATCCCACAATTATAATATGGAATAAGATGTTGTATATTATTGTACTTATTATTATGCATTGTAGATGATGAATAAAATCAAAGAATTTCTACAATATCATGTTTTTACTTTCCTTCTTATAAAAATTCTACTTCGCCGTCGCCAAGTATAGCATCTCTGAGTTGAAATGGCCGAGTTGACCATCGACGAGTTTCCGATCGCCGACTTGACCATCGCCGAGTTGATTCTCGCCGAAATGGAATCGCCGAGTTGTCGCGTACCGATTGAGAAATTCCATTACTTAAAATCATGTTTGAAAGGCGAAGCCGCGAGCGTAATAATATCATTAGGGGTTACAGCAGAAAATTACAATAGCGCGTGGCAACTTTTAAAGACTAGGTACGAAAACACACGTCTAATTATTAAAAATCATATTACAGCTCTTTTTAATTTGCCAACAATTCAAAAGGAATAATCACCTACCTCATGACGACAACTGCTAAACGAAATAAATACCCATTTACGGTCCCTAAGCACATTAAAAGGTCTAGTACAACACTGGGATTTGATAATTATTCACATCATTACCTTAAAATTAGATCACATAACTAATAGAGAATGGGAACTTTTATTGAAAGAGGAGTATCCGAGTCATTTTTAGAACGTCGTTGCCAAATGTTTGAATCGATTAACAAATCCAAACCCAATGTTAATTCTCATTATAATTACCAAAATAATTCAAACGCAAAAAAGATTCACATTGGAACAAATTTGAATAATATCCAATGTATTGCCTCTAATGAATCCCACAAATTAATTGAATGTCCGCAATTTCTGAAACTAACGGTCCCAGAAAGAATTGAAAAAGTCAAGGGCGGTAAATGCTGCGCAAATTGTTTTCGATCCAACCATCATGCAGGTCTTTCTTTCGGTGTAAAACATGTCGTAAAAAGCATCACACTATATTACATTTACCAGAAAATCCAAATATTCAAAGTGCACCGGCACCTGTAGAACAAAGCACCTCAACTTCAAACGTCAATCATTTCAATCAAATTTCAATTCAAGTTCAGGTCTTACTGTCAACAGTCTTAGTTGATATTTATGACGAAGAAGACAATGTTCATTGTTGTCGTGCGCTATTAGATGTCGGTTCCCAAGCCCATATAATCTCCGAACAATTATGCAAAAAATTAAACTTTAAAGTAAATACAATAAATACTTCCATTAGTGGAATTTCACAATCCGTAAGTCAGGTAAACAAATCGGTCGATGTAAAGATTAAATCTCGAACAAATAACTATTCAGTAAATATGACCTGTTTAATTCTTTCCAACATAACATCAAATATTCCATCGTTTTCTTTCGACATTAATAGTTTACAAATTCCCGAACATATTGATCTTGCTGATCCTAACTTTTATATATCATCACCAATTGAATTATTAATTAGAGCGGAATTATTTTGACAGTTCATGTGCAACGGAAACATCAGGCCCTAAAAGAAGTGGTTTTCTTAAGGGGGCAAGCGATTGAATTTACTTTAATTCACTGTCAACAGATGTCACTTGCGTCAATTGATCCTGATTGCAAAGAGGCGGCACATCTATGCAAAAAATGCCGCTTAAATGAGGTGTTGCACTAGTGGAAACCAATTTTGGTAACATGGAAGTTAATTCAAATAGAGGAAACCACTTGTTCCAGAATAAATACAACGTTTTTTTTGTATTCTAATTTATAGTTGAAGGTCGAAATGAATAAATACGGTTTGAAAGTAAAAACTACCACGGGATTATAACAAAAACATGAAACAAAATTAATCTCGATTACGCGTTATTATTCTTTATCAGAAAAACATAAATTAAAATTAGTTATTTAGTTGCATGAAACTGAAGTAGCATAAACAATACTGTTATTGTTAACACTGACACCGTATAGGTAAACGTACGTCGCCGAAATTACCTAGTACCACAGAAAAACTAGTACTAAAAGTTTCTTTTCTAAAGTCTGTATACTATTGGCGCCGAGTAATAAATTATAATTGCTTGAAATAATTCTTTATTTTCTTGTGAAAGCGGTACTTCTACGGTTAAGTAAAAACCAATAAATTCTAACCAAAATACGATCATTGTGCCGCTCTTGCAGCATATCGACCCATCTAGGGTCTGAGAACAATAGTTTAATCTGTGTAAACACGTTGCCATCAGCCCAGGTACTGACGAAACGAGAATCATAGCCGTAGATGTGGGTATTATACCAAGATACAAAAATAATGGTATATAATACGTAAGAAGTAAAATTTGTAACAGGTGAGTATTCCTCCAAGATTATAAATTTTGTATACAGTTTGCTCTTTTCGAGCCCTTCTAGGTGGAGGTGAATGAAACAACAACTCAATATGTTGTCAACGCCGACGTTTCGCCCCTATGCGTAGGGCTTTATCAAGGCTCATAACAGATAAAAGTTGGTAGTCTCAATTACCATCAATTGATGGAACGTCACACACAGATTAAAAAAAACAACAAAAACAGTCATACATTGTTGTTTCATTCACCTCCACCTAGAAGGGCTCGAAAAGAGCAAACTGTATATAAAATTTGTAATGTGATCTACTATACAAATAAAATAAATAACATATAACCACATAATAATTCATATCAAGGTAGATTTTACTATTATACTATGTTCACCTACTAAAAATATGATTTTCCAAACGTATCAGGTACCTACGCCACTGCAATACGGGAGATTCGATAATTCTGACAGGTTTATTACTCCGCGCCAATAGTATACTGAGTATTAGTAGGTTACTACAAATTTAATTTATTTGAGGTGGCGATTTAACTAGCGAAGTGTAGTTTATTGTTTATTAGTGAAGTGAATATCGTCGAATCCAGAATTTGCAATTTGACTAAAAAAATTTGCGATTTAGGGCTATGACAATGTCCGAGAATGATAAGCCTCTTTTACGATATAACGCACAGACAAATGTTTACATCAGGTTCTAGTGAAGATTGCTCAAGTGTTTCATTACAGTTTTTCGATTCTACTAAAATCATCAAATACAAAACCGGTAATAAAAAATAATATAAGGATAATACACGTACCTAAATTGAAGTATATCAATTAGAAAACGAAGGTGATATTCATGAAATGCTAATCTAAAACAGGGAGAAAATATTATGGTTTCAACCAATGATTTCACGTGGTAAAACGGAAAGTATTTTTGATATTCGGAGAAAATCATCTAAAATTACAGGCACAAGCGCTATCTCTTGACAAAATTTTTACTACGATTTACATTACTCTTATGGGCAATAATAAACGTTCAATAATAACAGTTGCATTTACTTTTAGAATATTCTCAAAAAGACTTACTTCGCCTAGATAGCAATATCTCAAACATGTTACAAGCATCAACAAATTGAGCCACTGGTTTTGTCTTAATTACAATAAGAAATTTGTCACCCACAACGTCGACTATTTGTTTATTTTTTAAACAAATTGCAAACTTTTGCGTGCTTAATTATTAACAGTCATGTTATGAAAAAGATTGATTTATACTTGGCATGAATTTGAAAGTAAACCATTACGTTATACGCGATTTTAACTAACGTTACGCCTTATGGTAAAATAACATGTAAGTTTGCCCCCTTAAGCGCGCAAAACAAACAAATAGTCGACGTTGTCGTTGATTGAAATATTTCAATCAACGACGTTGTGAGTGACAAATTTCTTATTGTAATTAAGACAAAACCAATGGCTCAATTCGTTGGTGCTTGTAACATGTTTGAGATATTGCTATCTAGGCGACGTAAGTTTTTTGAGAATATTCTAAAAGTAAATGGAACTGTTATTAATGAACGTTTATTATTGCCCATAAGAGTAATGTAAATCGTAGTAAAAAATTTTGTCAAGAGATAGCGCTTGTGCCTGTAATTTTTAGATGATTTTCTCTGAATATCAAAAATACTTTCCTTTTTGCCACGTGAAATCATTAGTTAGGGCTAATGCCTCATCACCTAGAATTACGTAAGGTATCTGTCGATTTCTACCAGGTAATATCTCTTCTTCTGGTAATCCTAACTTCTGCTTCTCAATAAGCTGGAAAAGCCTTGTATGCTTAAATACTCCTGCATCAGAAATTCTGCCTTGGCAATCAACGTCAACAAACAAAAAGTTATAATTTGGATCTACCAGGGCAAACAAAACTAAGCTGTAGAATGATTTATGATTATAATATTCACTGCCACTGTTAATTAGACTCTGTACTGCAATGTGTTTACCGTCCATGGCGCCAAGGCAATGTGGAAAATTGTTTAGTTACATCCAGTCAACCAGAAGGATTTGTAGGCATCTAAAAAAATTCTGTAAAAAGTGTTCTTGTTTTACATCCACTTATTTATACACATTTCATTCTGTATATTGTTTCTATTCTCTTGGTCTAAATATGGACGATGACTTTTTGTTTTATTTTTAAACTATAACTTTAAGCTTAAAATACTAGTGGTAAAAAATATAATTAAATTTTATATTTTCAGGTTAATGAAGAATCAGAACTTGGATCACAGAATGATGACAATTTAATATCTCATGAAGACGAAAATGAGCATGATGATGACATAGCAGAACAAAATATAGAAAACAATGGTCAAGTTTCTAATGTGACAAAAACTATAAGGAAGGCAAGTAGCGGTATATACGCTAGAAAGAAAATGGCATTGAAGAGGATCCTAGAATTGACAAAGCATTTAAAATATTAAAAGACACTTTTGCTAAAAGTACACAAAATACACTAGCTGAAAATCGCTTTCATATTTTTGGGAAACACGTAGCTGCGAAATTAAAAACTTATTTGTCGAGAAGCGAAGTGATGGTAGAACATGCCATTAATAACATTCTTTTTCAATCCGATATGAGTAATTATGATGTAGAAGAGCGCCGGGGAACTGAATATAATCAGTTCAAAGATACTCCCTCATCGCAGAATAAGTTATCATCCAGGAAACGACGAAATTTACAGAATCTCAACAAACATTGATTATTCAGTACCAAATATTGCTTTAAATACAACATTACATGACAATCACAACTACCAGACAGAAAATACACATGATGCACAAACCCCACAGCAACAGGACCTACGTTATATTTTAAATACATTTTCTTCCAACATTATTAGTGTTATTTCAGAAGTAAATAACTCATACTAGTCGGTATTATATTTTCTACTGTTAGTCATTTTAATATCCAGAATAAAATGTGTATTTAATTAAAGTTTTTTTCTTGCGCTCATTCTTTCATTCACTTACCTTTATATAGTCATTGAGTACATCATTTATGGCAGAACATACTTCCGGTACTATAGCTGAAATACCTTGCTTGGAGATTTTAAAAAGATGTTGCAAGCTTGTGTAGGAATCACCTGTTGCGAAGAAACATAATGTTACTGCTAGTCGCTCTTTCACAGGTATAGCTTTTCTAAACTTAGTATCCTTCTTGCATATTTTAGGTCCAATCGCATTTAAAAAAAAATCAAAATTTGTGGAAGACATGCGTACGAAATTTTGAAAATGAACTGTATTGGGTTCTAGTTGCATATCGTTGAGTAAATCCGATCCTCTATACACATCTCTGCTTCTGCATATTTGTGTCATCCACCATCTACGTTTTTCCTTCTTTTTACTTTCTTTTTGTTTTAATGTTTTGTGAATTATTATAAAAGCCGAAGCTGCTATAATCTCATAGGTTCGACATTTCTTTTACAGTATTATTAACGGAGTTTAACTTGAGTCTCGACTAAATACTACCAGATTTTTCGGAAGACGAAAATATGGGAAAGGACCGAGTGCACACGCATGCGTGTGTTTAAATGCTTTTTTTTGGTGCGGTAAGTACACATGGCAAGAGAGCGTACACATATGTATGCATGCTCAACACATGCGTTCTCAAAGTCTGTACCCGGCTTAAGATGTATTGCCAAATCAAAGTAAATAAATGTGATCGAGATTTTCAACGCATTTTATGGCGAAGTAATCCCACAGAGGAAATACAAACCTATCGTTTGACCAGTGTCACGTACGGTATCGCATGTTTACCATTCTTAGCAATTAATTTATTAATACAGCTGCTAACGATTCAAAAATAGAGTTTCCATTAGGGCATTAAATAATAGTTCGTGATTTCTATGTAGACGACTTACTTACCGACAATCTAATAGAAATTAAGCATCAGATCGTGTCAATTTTTCTAAAGCGGGTTTTAAATTTTCTTCAAATTGCGATAAGTTAGATCGCAAGCAAAATGACTCACATTCATTGCAATTTAACAAAGAATTCGATACAAAGACATTAGGTTTATTGTGGAATCCCAAATCGGATTGTTTCAAAAACGCGATAAACTTGCACTCCACAACAAATACTATTATTACAAAACGTATAATTTTATCCTCAATTTCCAAAATTTACAACCCATTAGGTTGGTCCAGTAACCATTAATGCTAAATTGATTTTACAAAAATTTTGGACGATTAAACTTGATTGGGATAAAAAAGTACCAAACGAATTTGCGATAAATTCAGTCAATTTAAACGATTTACGTATTCCAAGATGCGTAATTGGAAATAAACCCATAACAAGAACTGAAGTACACGGATTTTGTGATGCATCTGATTTAGCTCATGGAGCCTGTTTATATATTAGGACAATAAATCCAAACAGTACTTACGTTCAATTATTGTGTGCAATATCACGTGTAGCTCCCATTAAGAGATTAACCACCCCTAGACTAGAGCTGTGCGGCACACTATTGTTGGCAAACTTAATTCACAAAACATTAAAAACTCTAAATTTAAATATCTTTTATCAATTCTAATGGATAGATTTATCAATTGTTTTCGCATTGGATTACTAATTCAGAAAACTTAAAACCGAGTAGGCGAAATTCAATTACTTACAAAACGTTATCAATGGCGTCATGTACGTAGCCAAGACAATCCTGCCGACTTAATTTCACGTAGACTTAGTCCAAATCAGTTGATCAATAATGAGCTCGGATTTCGCGGTCCTTCTTGGTTGGAAGATGATTATCATAACTGGACAGAAAATGACGTAAGTGTCAATCACGATTACAAAGTTGAAAACTCAGAACGAAAATCATCAATTGTAATTCTCTTGAATAAATATTCAGCGTACACTAAATTCCAAAGAGTTATAGCTTATTATTTTCGATTCATAAACAACTCAAGGAATTTAACAAAACGTGTAGATAATCTAACTTGCGTCAAATTAGAATATGCAAATGTTGTAATAATCAGAACGTTACAAAAATACACCTTTAAGGAAGATTTTGATCATTTCATCAAACATCAAAAAATCTTAAACTCCAGTACACTTATGTCTTTAAATCCTTACTTAGATAAACACAATCTTCTTAGAGTGGGCGGTCGGTTAAAAAATGCACCCATAAGTTTCGATCAAAAATATCCGTTGCTATTACCACCAAAGCACCACGGCACAAAATTAATCGTTAAATACTATCATCTTAAACAACTCCATGAAGGCTCAGAAGCAACACTTGCTGCTGTAAGGCAAAAATATTGGGTCTTATCAGGTCGCAGGGTTGTCAGAAGTGTAATCCATAAATGTATACCGTGTTATAAAACGGACCAAAAATTTATAGAACCCTTGATGGGAAATTTACCTCCACATTGACTAAAACATTTATTAACTTCATTTTGAAGGACTCTAGGAGGCTGGTTAAAACTTATATCAAACGAACCGTGGGTAATGCCCATCTGACGTACAAAAATTTGCTAACGTTATTAACGGAAATAGAAGCTTGCATAAATTCCAGACCTTTAATCCCATTATCCAGCTTCTCCAACGATTTTACTGTGTTAACCCCTGGTCATTTAGTAATTGGTGACACACTTACAAACCCAATTGAAGCGTATTTAACACACCAGAAGATGAACCAATTAGATTGCTGGGAACGAATACAGCAGATGAAACAACACTTTTGGAAGAGGTGGTTTTACGAATACGTCTCCAATCTTCAACAAAGAACAAAATGGAAACATAATTCTAGAAATCTTATGGTTGGAGAAGTAGTCATCATCAAAGAAGACAACTTGCCACCATTCCAGTGGCAACTCGGACGTATCATCAAAATTCACCCTGGAGAAGATGGAATAGTGCGTACTGTCACAGTCAAAAGTGCGACAGGTAGTACTCTAAAAAGATCAGTGCCAAAAATTTTAGTTCTTCCAATAGAAACAAACTGGTGTCACTAAAATTCGCATGTGTATTTAGTAGTAGTTTTTATAGTTTATGTTCAATATATGAATTTACTGTTCACATTACCATTTAGTAAATGTCAAGGCTACAATGTATTAAAATATCTGTCAAGGCCGGCGCCATGTTTACGACAGTTCAACCTTAAACCGGAGGATTAGTGGTAGAAAATAGAGACCGTGCTAACATCCTTTCAACGATCAGTATCCTTCAAGCATACGTGTACCACTAACATCAAACACTTTGTTAACTAAAATTAAAATATACAGTATTTCAATAAATTAAGTAGTGTAACAAAAAGGTTTTAATTCCATTATCCTAAACAAATTCAATTATACAGCTTGCTCATCCCAGTTGTTTATTTGAGCCCTTGTTAGTTACATACTCAATAACTACCTATTAGTAATTAAGATTATTTTGTAGAAGACAACATTACGCATTAATAAAGTAAGATTTGATAGAGCTGTGCTTTGAAATTATTGTTTTACTACTGAAGAAAATACAGTAAAAGATGTGCTTTGTCGCGCACTTCTGATAAATATTATTTAATTTTTAAGCAATATGTTTTTTTCAAGAGTTTGAATAAAAATATTTCACCCCCGTTATTAATCTGTCATTTACTTGTTTAGCACCACTTTCAGAATCATACGCAGAAAGAACTTGTTTAATATTTTTAATTAAGCGTAATTCTAAAGATTTTACGCAAGGAACTGTGATCACAACAAAAATTATATTTTTATGCCACCCTAACAAAAAAGTGAATTTTTAGTAGGTTCTCAAAACCTGTCGCTTTTATTATTGGTCGCTATAGGATGTCGTGATG
The DNA here is from genome assembly GCA_030710515.1 of Abscondita cerata. Classification (NCBI taxonomy): domain Eukaryota; kingdom Metazoa; phylum Arthropoda; class Insecta; order Coleoptera; family Lampyridae; genus Abscondita; species Abscondita cerata. The sequence continues at coordinate 77,572 of JALBCR010002324.1, read as the reverse complement.
TATCGATATTTTTTAACTTACTAACGATATCAACTTTACCATTTGTATTTGATTGTAACCAGGGACATATCGAGGCGACCCCTTATGGAATATGGGAATGTGTAGTGTAGAAAGAAAAACTCCGGTAATGGGCAAGGCGACTTTTCGCAAAACGAGCTTTTTCTTTAACTACACATTCGCACCTTCCATAAGAGGTCCTGAGGTCTCAATACATCCCTGGCTACAATCACTCAATTTGACTTATCTGGGATGTTGGTTAATTTTCAAAACTTGTCGTTCCTCCAAAGTGTTTTTAGAATATTTCCAGTACTACAACACATTACAATGTGTACCTACTAGAAAACGATTTCTGTAATAATTTAAAAAATTTTAAAAACATCAAAAATATTTCAAAAAATGTATCGCGCCGTAAAAAGCTTACTTTACTTCCGTTGTTAATAACAATTAATAATACAACTAAAAAAGAAGAAATCGGACTGGTATTTTAACCCTCGTATGTAATCGCGATATTTTGGCGGTAATGCGCTTAAACACCTGATCCACGCCGGACTCACAATGTTTTCTAATACACATTGTAATGTGCTCTGATAATGGAAATATTCTAAAAACAATTTAGGGACATATAAATCGGATTTCAATTTCTCCATGTTAAGCAGAATGAAATTTTCCGGGACACACGGTATATCAAGAAAAAGAACGTTTTTTAAAACTTGTATACTCCGTAATTGACTTTTGGGAATATATAACCTAAATTTTGCTGTCGAATTGTTGTCGCAGCTGCTTCAACATAATTTCGAAGCTCTTCAAGTCTTCGTCGTTCGTGTATACTATCGTCTTCATAAGGCTTCATAAATAAAAATCTAGCAACAAAAGGTTAGGTGACCGAGGAAGTCATGAAATAGGACTACCTCGGTCAATCTACTTATTTGGAAAGGAAATGTTCAAATGCTGCCAAACTAGACGAATAAAATGAGGGGGGAACGACATTTGACTACGTACATCCAAAGGCACATCTTTCAATAGCTCTTGCAAATTAGATTGCAAAAAAAATAAATATTGATCTCCAATTAATTGATTCGACAGGACAAAAGGGCCAATAAGTTGTCCATTAACCAGTCCAGCCCAAACGTTTATTGACAATCTGACCTAATTACGACGAACAGCGTGTGGATTATCAATTGTCCAGATATGAGTATTATGGCAGTTGTTTATGCCATTACGAGTAAACTGCGCTTTAACAGTAGTTAACACAAAAGATAAAAAGTATGGAATTTCATCAAGTTGTTGCAAAAACCATCGGCAAAATTGAAGACGTAGAATATGATCTGCATGCACCTTTTGTACATAAAATGGGTACAATTGGTTTTACACCAAGCGTTCGCCAGACAATTCTATTAGAAACACTACTTGGTGAGATATTTTTCTTGTACTTGTTCACGGATTTTCTTCAGCGAGATTTAGCACTTCTTCTTCAGCATCTAAGGTACGTTGCTGCCGACTGCGTCCACCACCACGTCCTCTACGCAGTGCAGCAGTTTCTCTTGCACGAACTTCTAGATCCGAAAATGTTCATGAAATACGCGTTTGTCTATTGAGAAACCAGTCGGCGTATAAACGACTTGCAACCCCAATTTTGATGTACTTTTCTATACACCAATATCATATCAACATATTCACTATTGGTTTGAAGAGCCATTGGATTTAACTTAAATTTAACCAACACACACTTAAACAATCTAATGACAACAAAATGAAACTAATTTTTAGCAAATTGAAAAATTAATGACATTTGTCAAACGTTTGCTTCATTTTGTTGTCACTAGATTGTTTCCATTTTAGAGAAACTGACGTACTGAAAATTAGGCAGCATTTGGACAATGCTTAAAAAATAATTAGATTAGCCGAGATAATTATTCAATTAAAAAAGAAATAAAATTTAAAAAACCATATCTCGCTTATTATGCAACTTTAATTAAGGTGTTTTAGGTTAAATCAACTTCTTCTAAGGTGGTTAATCACCCCTTAAGAATAAAATCAATGTTTCGTATACACCCTGTATATATTAAATCATATACTGGGGTTTAAACAGCATTTCTTCAACTTCATTAAAAGATTCAGTAACATACCGGGTGTTCTATTTAAATTAATAATGATCGGGTTTATTTCCTGTAGATTTTAGAAACGTAGACAATTTCCTATGATACTGTAATATAATTATTTATGTTTTAAATTTACTTAGTTTACCATAAACTTATTTCAGGTAACCTTACGTAACATTTATGTAATGTTCATGTACACTCATGAAATTTAAAACTTGGACACCACAATTTCTGTAAACAAAAGTTTTCACATTGTGAAGCGGGCTTAAGGGTATCATTTACAATTCTAACAGCAGGTAGTCTCAGCAGGGGTTATCTTATAGAAGGACTGTAGAATGAATCATTACACTAAGCACGTTTTAGAAAATAGGTAATTTACGTTGCTTACTTAATTTTTTCTTTAAAGAATATATTTGAAGGTATCGCTAATTAAACACCATAGCTCGATTAATTATCGAATCAAAATTTTGTTTAGGAAATGTTTACAAAATAAAATTAGAAATAATTTTGATTTAAAAAACGTCTACAAGCAATAACTTTTAAATTAAATCAAAAACTAAACATGGTTATTTGGGTTGACTGATTATTACTTATTTTTAAATAAATCTAACCTACTAATTATTGTAAGTTATTAAAAAAATCATTAAACTCTCTATTCATAATATTTAGTCCTTACAAAATGTATATTTTATGACGTTTCATTTTTTCTGTAGTTAATATAAAAGTGAAAATAAAAACTAAGGCAATTCTTATTGTCAAGAATTTATTACATAATTATAATTAAGATACCAAGTTATAGTTTAAAATTAAATGAAAACGTTTTTTTTAAATAAAGGTATTACTATATAAATAAATATAAGAAATCAATAATGGGTGTGACCTCCATTATTATTGATACATTCTTGGAGGCGTCTGCTCATTGACGCTATCAAGGTATCAATATAATTAATATTAATCGTTTCCCATGCGGTATCAATGGCTGCAATTAGTGCATTACGGTTTACTGGTATAAAATTTGGCCCTTGTTGTCTTCGGATAACAGCAAGTATTCGAGCCCAAACATTTTCGATAATGTTAAAATCTGGGCTTTTGCTGGCCAGGGTAACAGCTCCAAGTTATTTTCTCGTATCCAATTGCGCACAACCCGCGAAGTATGAATAGGGGCGTTGTCCTTTAACAACAAAAATACATTATGAAAATGTTAATTCAACAGATCCCGAACTATTTTTGGAGAAAGTATAGTGAAATAAAAATACTTACTTGTTGGAAAATATAATCTTCGTCTGGATAAAACACTTCGACTGAAGGTTTCATAATAGTTTCCAAAATATCTAAATACGCAGCAGAATCAAGACGTCCATCGATAGCCCAACAAACTCCTGGACCCCGCGCGCTAACCCAACCCCACACATTCACAGAAAAATAACCACTTCGTTTTTAGGACATATGTGATTATTTTCGTAACGAGTTCCTTCCATTCTAAAAACTTTTAGTGGTCCATCGTTGCGGCTATTGAACGTTTTTTCGTCGCTAAAAATCACTCGATTCCAAAATTCCAAAGGTTCGTTCACATATCGCCTTGCAAATTCCAGACGACGTCTCATATTTTCGTCACTGAGAACTTCTTTCGCAGCAGCATTATACTTCTTTATTCCCATCTCCTTTAATCTTTTTGTGCAGTTATACGGCATCCGGGAAAATGTGTATCTGCTATAGCCCTGGAGTATGTAGCAAATGGTTGTTCTGTTACGTAATGAAACAACTCGAGATCTTGAGCACGTGTAGATACTTTAGGTCTACCACTTCCGATGGCTCTTTCCAAAGTGTGTTCAAGATTCCATTTTACTCGGTAATGCCCTACGGTGCTTTTTGGTATATCTAACATACGTGAAATTTCACGCACGCTACGGCCCGCCGCTAATTCCGAAACAATCCGCGCTTTCAAATCAGCACCGAGATGAGGTGGCATTTTCACAACACTTGAAATTTTAAACTAAAATGGAATTTACATTTCTTACTTTATTTATTGGTTCACACTACCCCTTCTCAAACAGTAGGTAATTGTTTATTTATTACATACTTCTAATGACCAATGTAACAACCCTTAGAGCAATATGACTCAAAGGAAGTAAATTAAACAAGCAAGGATATTCTATTGTTATTGAAACTTATTCATAAAGTAAAAGCCATTTCCTTATAATGCTAATGGACAGGATTTTCTTTTAAGTATTAAGATTACAATAGAGGACTTATAAACTTTCGAAAATATCTAATTATAAATATTTACACTGCAATTGCGCTTTTTCCTTAATAATTTCTTAGCAATAACATACACGTTCTTGGTTTTAAGTTGTCATAAATTTGATATGATATAAATTTGTGTTTCTAATATTACATCACAAACTAATCTTTATTCGCAAAAAATTGTTGTTTAAGTTGTAAAGCTTCGTACACACCTGAACAACAAACCGAGCAACAAACATAACAACGAACCGAAAGTCAAACAGAACGACAAACGATCTTTTATGATTTCCACAATCCGAACAACAAACGGAACGTTTGTGCTGTTCCCATAATTATTTTCAGTAGTTTTCAGTTCATATATATTTATTATTGAAAAGAGAAAATTGCGGAAAACAAGAAGATAGTGCCAACCAAATTTTTACGCACAAAGAAGAGTAAAAATTATAATTTACTTTGCTTTTTTTTTTATTTTGGAAATTTCCCGCCCAAATGATGCTAATAGGGACATCATTTTTTCTTGCATTCTTAAACACTGATTAATTTAAAACATTTTTCTTCTGTCAACTCCATAATATTACCTAAAACACAACAAACCCACAAAAGGGAGGACAAAAATAAATAATTTAATTCTCCCGCATAAGTTTGTTCGCCGTTTTGTTTAGATTCGTCCAAACCTGCAAACGCATTCGCGCGCATTTTCTTTGATGTCGGAGAAAAACCGACAAGTTGCGGGAACGCCGCAAACCGTTCGTGGAACAATCAGGACTTGCGAATCTGTTCTAAAATTCGTACGTAGCACCGTCCAAATTAATGTTCCGATTGCCGTTCGGTTCGTTGTTCTGTTTGTTCCTCGGTTTGTTGTTCAGGTGTGTACGAAGCTTTACAATAAGCATATTAATATGAACTATATCTTATGAAAGGAGAGTTATGTAACTATAATTAACGACTTAACGTTACGTTAGTAGATTCCATTTACTATTTACACATATTTTCTTGGAACATTCGATAATTAACTATCGGGATATGATGACCCTATACTTCGCAGGTTGTGCGCAACTGGATACAAGCAAATAACTTGGAGCTGTTACCCTGGCCAGCAAAAAGCCCAGATTTTAACATTATCGAAAATGTTTGGGCTCGAATACTTGCTGTTATCCGAAGACAACAAGGGCCAAATTTTATACCAGTAAACCGTAATGCACTAATTGCAGCCATTGATACCGCATGGGAAACGATTAATATTAATTATATTGATACCTTGATAGCGTCAATGAGCAGACGCCTCCAAGAATGTATCAATAATAATGGAGGTCACACCCATTATTGATTTCTTATATTTATTTATATAGTAATACCTTTATTTAAAAAAAAACGTTTTCATTTAATTTTAAACTATAACTTGGTATCTTAATTATAATAATGCCACAAAATGGCGGACGCGGAACAAACAGATTCCGAACGTAGTGAAAAAGTTAAACAAATATCAACCATAGCAGCTCCTAAATTATGTAGTTGTAGAGCAATAGCAAAATCAGGTGTGCAGTGTCCAGTGTGTGGGTGCTTATACCATAATAGTTGTGTAAACAGGATTAAATCTTGCTGTAGCATTCCGCTGATTTATGCAACATCGCCAGTACGTGATTCAAATAGCACATTACCTATATTGAAATGTGAGTATGTACCTCACTTATTTACTGCATTTAAGGAATTAATAACTGAACTTAAATTATCAAACAAACTACTTATGGATAAAAATGATTTACTAGAAAATGAATATAAATTGCTAAAAAATCAAATCAATTTAATGAATGCCGAAAAGCGTGCCAAAGTTCAAATTAAATCGCGTGATTCCGCAAATATTTGTGACATTGAACCTTCAATATGAACTATTTAAAAACCGGTCAATATTTCATATGCAAAAGCAACAAAATCTTCACAATCGTCCAAACCTCTCTTATCTCCAAAAACACCGTTTATTAATGAAACTCGGGTTGGGGAAAACAAAAACCCGGAATACAAAGCAAACACTGTATTAGAAGAAACACAACAAGCAACAATTAGTCAGGAAGAACAGTGGCAGTCTCTCACGTATAGACGCCGCAAACCACCGTCTACACCTGCAACATCAAAAAAATCGTCAGTGATAAGAGGAACTGCTTCGTGGTTACACGTAGGACGCGCCAAACCTGAAGCTACTAGTAAACAGGTTCAAAATTTCCAAATAAAACTTTCATTGTAGAAAAAATACAAACAAATAATGCTACGACATCTGCTTTTAAAGTAGGTGCGGACTTTGAACTACTAGATAAACTTAAATTGCCTGAACTTTGGCCATCAGGCATAACGATCAGAAGATTTAATTTTTTTCGTTCACAAAAAAAACCACAAAACATCCAGTGATAGCTCACATAATTCTTTAAATGTTTTTTACCTTAATGTTCAATCTTTGCGCAATAAAATAGATGAAATTGAAATGTTTCTGAATTACTATGAAACTATTGATGTTTTATGTTTAACTGAACATTGCTTGCTAGAACATGAATTAACGTATTCTATTATAGACAATTACTACATGGCTTCATGTTATTGTAGAAATACCCCTATGGTAGTTCAGTTATTTTATTGCGGAAAGGTTTAATGTGTTTAAACTTAAAACAAATTGAAAATTTGTCTATACAACATGTATGTGAGCTATCAGCTATAAAAATGTCAGAAATAGACCTAAATATAGTATGTGTTTATCGTGTACTTAACAGTGACTATAGTATTTTTCTGAGAACATTCTTTGCGGTAATGAAAACCTTAAAACACTCTTCCGCAATAATAGCGGGTGATTTTAACATACATTTTGAAAAAAATTATGTTCATTCAACACAATTTAAGGATCTAATAAATTCTTTCGGCTATACAATTCAAATTACTCAAAATACACATAAAAATCATTGTATTGATAATATTCTTGTAGACAACATTACACTAAATAATGTAAGTCTCAATACGAATGTAATTAACGCTGGCTTAAGTGATCACTTAGCCCAAATTATAAAATTAGATCTTTATAGACCGCCTGTCAATAGCATTAGTTACAGTAAACCAGTTACCGAGAGAGGGCTTGTGATTCTTTATTCCATTCTAGACTCAACAAATTGGTCTTTCATTGAAGATGATACTAATCTTGAAATTATTTTTAATAAATTTATTACTATATTAAAAAATGCGGTTCATGTTTTATTTCCTATAAAAAATAACTCAATGACAGGTACAAAAACTAAACAGACAAATTGGTTCACAGATAAATTAAAACATATGCGTGACAACCTCTTCTTTATAGCAGACTTACATAAAAAATATCCATTATTACAATTAGGTGATAGTTTAAAAACACTAAAATATCAGTACAAATCAGAAATTGAAAAATGTAAAATACGATCCAACGACATTTATATTAAATCCTCACAGAACACTATCAAAGCTATGTGGAATATCTTAAACAATAAAAGAAAAATTAGGAAAAAATTGACTGCAAGATTTCTCCCCAAAGCTTTAATACTTATTTTTCAACAATTACTGATGATATTCTAAAAAATACAGACTATGCATTCACAGGATTACCTCAAAAAACAAAGACATAAAAACGACCAAAAATTACTTTCATTTAAATTATGTTTCTGAGGTCCAAATGCGGAATACAATAAACAAACTTTCAAATTCAAATTGTACAGACGTTTATAATATAAACAGCACAATGATTTAAAGAACCAAAAGCATTTTAGTACCCATACTTACAAAACTATACAACAAATGTATCGATGCGAAAACTTTTCCCACGGTACTAAAAATAACCAAGATATTGCCAATTTACAAAAAGGTGATAAGTCAAGCGTAGTCAATTATAGACCAATTGCAATAATTCCAATAATTAGTAAAATCTTTGAATACATTTTAAAATCACAATTATTGTATCATTTTGAACACAATCAGCTACTTAGTGTTAATCAGTTTGGTTTCCGAGAAAACAAAAGCACTTTGGACGCATTATTGCAATTTGTTACATTTCTGTATAGTAGTATTGACATGGGTAATTACGTGAGTGCTTTATTATTAGACCTAAGCAAAGCTTTTGATTGTGTTTCGCATAAGATTCTATTAGAAAAACTGAAGAGGTATAAAATTGAAAATAGTGCTCTAAAATTTATAGGATCTTATTTTACAAACAGGCAACAGTATGTAGAAATAAATCACGTTAAATCCTGTACACTACCAATAAATCGAGGTGTCCTCCAAGGATCAGTTTTGGGATCTTTATTTTTCTTAGTTTTTATAAATGATTTAGACAGCTCTATTCTTTCCGATAAATTTATTTTATTTGCCGATGACATAACGTCAATAAACAAAGATGTTGACATAGACCAACTACGGAAAAAAGTAAGCAATAGTAAATTACAGATAAACAAATGGTTAAAATATAATGAATTAGTTTTAAACGAGTCCAAGACGCAAACTATAATTTTTAGTACTAGAGACATTGGAAGCCATCAAAACCTAAATAAATGTAAACTCTTAGGAGTATACTTTGAACCAAATCTCACTTGGTTTAATCACTGCGATGAACTTGCCAAACATTTATCTTCGTTAATCTTCTTATTTAGAAATATAAATGCCTCACAAAAAGTAATGCTGTGCGCATACTACTCACTATTCTACTCAAAAATGATTTATGGTATTTTACTATGGGGGCACTCAACTTCTGCAATGCGCATATTTGCTCTACAAAGAAAGATAGTTAGAGTATTGAGTGGTGCCAAATATCACGATGACACTATGCTTTTATTTAAATTTACTCACGCTTCCTGCAGTGTATATTCTGCATGCCTTACTTTATGTAAAACAAAATCAGCAACAATATGAAACTATACAAAATATTCATTCTCATAACACACGATCAAACCGTAATCTGTATCAACCTTACACTCGTCTTAAAAAAACCCAACAAGCGACTAATTTCTATGGAATAAAGTTTTACAACCATCTACCGGAAACTATAAAAGCACTAGAGATAAAGCAATTTAAAGCAGCAATTAAAAAGTACCTCATTATCAATACGCCTTTTTCTGTATTAGATTTTCTAAATTTTACCTTTTGAAGGTCTATGTATTAATGTTGACGAATGTAAAATACTATTATTAACATTAATAAACTAAACTAAACTACAATTATGTAATAAATTCTTGTCAAAAAACTAAATATATACGTTGACAATAAGAATTGCCTTAGTTTTTATTTTCACTTTTTATATTAACTACAGAAAAATGAAACGTCATAAAATATACATTTTCTAAGGACTAAATATTATGAATATAGAGCTTAATGATTTTTTTTAATAACTTACAATAATTAGTAGGTTAGATTTATTTAAAAATAAGTAATAATCAGTCAACCCAAATAACCATTTTTAGTTTTTAGATTTAATTAAAAAGTTATTGCTTGTAGACATTTTTAAATCAAAATTATTTCTAATTTTATTTTGTAAACATTTCCTAAACAAAATTTTGATTCGATAATTAATCAAGCTATGGTGTTTAATTAGCGATACCTTCAAATATATTATTTAAAGAAAAAATTAATTAAGCAACGTAAATTACCTATTTTCTAAAATGTGCTTAGTGTAATGATTCATTCTACAGTCTTTCTATAAGATAACCCCTGCTGAGACTACCTGCTGTTAGAATTGTAAATGATACCCTTAAGCCCGCTTCGCAATGTGCAAACTTTTGTTTACAGAAATTGTGGTGTCCAAGTTTTAAATTTCATGAGTGTACAGTGTGAATTTTGTTTATGGTGTTAAATGAAAGCACCTTTATTATTCAAGATACATAAAATATGATGTCGGTATCCAGGGTTTTTTTTAGAGATAAACTCTAATTCCAAAGCAAAATTTGATACGTCTAACCGCTTTCGAGTAATAGTAGAAAAACGAAAATTTTGGGTTTTAAAAAATTTTAAATAACACGTTTAGTTATGTAACGTCTACTTTATTTTATTTATAAAAAAACCGAATAGGCTAAATAAAATATTTTAAATGAACTAACTAACGAATAAGTGCAAAATTTCGGATCAAACTTTTCTTTTATTAAAGGGGATTGCCATTCCTTGTAAACAGAAGTCAAATAACTATACAAACCATATAACAAATATCAAATCAAGTGTGTATTGCGTTAGAATAGAAATAAACAAGAAATATACCTACAATCTAATATCTACAACTTTAACTAAATTAAGTTTACAAAATCAAAATAACGTTTTACAAGTTATTTACATATTTTATAATAAAATTTCTATGCATAAAGTAATTGCTTTTTAATTTTCAATAACCGATTTAGTCGTAGATTTAAAATAACTATAAATGTTTAATGAACATGAAAGTTCTATTGAATGCAACCAAAATTCAATACCGATTTTGTTTAGTTAAATGCAACCAACGATTTTCGCGTTGGTTTTTTTATATTTTATTGGTTAGTACACTCGGTAATATTTGGTTTTGGTTTAAAAAAGGTACTAATTATAGTGTACCTGTTATTATATTAAAAAATCTTCTTGCCGACGCGTTTCGACTTCAAAATCTTAAGTCATCCTTTTGGCAAATTGCTATAAAATTTTATAAATTAAAAGTTACAACCTCTGTAAGTTATACATTTCTAAATTACTTATTCTACTTCAAAATTCTATATGTTAAAGTCAAGTTTTTTGTTTTTGCAATCGTACTTATGATTTTTTATCCTATTACATGTTTTTTGTTTTGTTTGGCCAACATAGCATTTATTGCAGTCAAGACAGTCTATTTTATACATTACATTGTGTTTGTCAAAAATGTCTGTCTAGTCTTTTAATTGGGTGTAGATAATGTTGTAAATAGTATTGGTATTATAAAAACGTTAGTAGTTTTTAGTAATGGGATAAGATGTTTAGTCAAGGTATATTGAGAATTAGGGAGATTAGTTGGTGATGGTGAATTAGTGTTATAATTATAGTACAAAATTCTGTTAATAATGTTATTAGGATAATTGTTGTTTTTTAGTATATTTTTTAGAAAGGTTAGATTTTTAGGGAGATATTTAGGACTACTTAGTTTTGTTATTTTATTTTTAATAGATTTAACTATGTTTTTTCACTACTAGCTGTAAAGTGGACAATTATTGCGTCTCCTAGCCAACTGAGAAGTTGAATTTCTCTATTAGTGGTTAATAATTTGTTTTATTGTTGATCTAGGTTAATAATGGACAATTTCAAATTTTCTGAGAATCTAAGAATAGTTGTTTAACAGAAACGAGTGAAACATAATTTTGTATATCCAGGAGATTATCTTTAACGTATTTGCTGCTTAAAATTACCTAACACGATAAAATTATTTGAATAAAAAAATGCGATTAGTTTAAAATTCGCGCCCCCATCCCATAACCGCAAATACATAACCTGAATTTATTTATTTATTAAATATGATGGTAGAATTAGTTTTTTCAGGTTTCCCAAAAGAGATTTAACATGGCGAGTTAAGTTACATAAAGAATTTTACAACAACATTTTGTTGTAGGTGTTTTGAATGGTTAACAGAATGTGGAAGGTCCGATCTGTTGCATAAAAATCTCGACTCTAAAAACTTAACGAGTATGTGGCGAACACTTGCCATTCCTAAATGAATTACAAGTGTCAATTTCTGAAACCCAATATTCAAATGATGCAAGGTATATTGGCGAAGCAATAAATGCCCGTTAACATCTCTAGCTATACCAAAACTACTCAAGTTTGCAGCTCAAATACTCTTAGGTAAAGAAAATTACGGAGAAACATTCTTAAATTGCAATGTGAAAAGAAAGCACTTCAATTGAAGTTAACATCTCCCAACGATTACTTACCGAAAGCAGAGCACAAATTGTGACAGCCCAAGTGGACTTAAAAAATAAACCACTAAGAAGCAAGAAATATACAGAGGAATACAAACAATTTTCACTAAAATTATATTTTACGAGCCTTAAAATGTTAATTTTAAAGTAGTTTTTAAATTTTTGCCAGCTCAAACTGCTACGTGATCATGGTTAGAGTTATATATAAAAAGTTAAACAACCCTTGTGCTACATCTTTACAAATACGATATGCAAAGGTAACAAATTGAAGTCGATAGTATTAAACTGCATAGAAAAGCTACAACTACAATGCGGTGCCAATGTTAGGGCAGTAGTAAAATTTTCGAAACCTAATTAAAAGAATAGATGTATCACCGGAAAAACCATACCTTCTCGTAAACGATAAGAAAATCTATTATTGCTTCGATGTCCCCTATTTATTGAAGTCGGTGTAAAATAACTTGATTAAATACGATATAATCTTTAATAACAAAAAAGCATCTTGGAAAGACATTAAAAATTTCTACATGTCAGACAAATCTAAACCGCTGCGATTGGCTCCTAAATCAACCAATTTACATATTACTCCGAATAATTTTCAGAAAATGAAGGTCGAATATGCCACACAAGTGTTTAGTGAATCAGTTGCAGTTGGTTTATTAACGTATGTAGCTTTTAATGCTTTTTGATTTATTTGCATTCCTGTGCTACTTGATTTTTACAAGAAAAATGTTTATTTTTTATTTTTGGCTTAAATTTGGCTAGTAGTGGAAAAAATAGTATATACAATTATTTTTTGGTGCTGTTGGTGATGTGATAAGTAATTGATAGTCCTATTGGATGCTATGGATTTTAAATACCAGTCAGTTAATAATTTGATGGTGTCTTGATCTTTAATCAACCTCACATCTAAACAAGGTAATGAATTATCGTCGTCGTAAGCGATGATCGTCTTTATATATTTTTACCAAACCATATAATTTTTGTAGAACGTTTCTATAAGTTGTAATTTTTGATCGCATAGCCTACTAGCAGTCTACTTGAATTTCTAAACGTATGGATGCATCTTGCAAAGATATGATTTTAATTTTTTTCTGATCGAACTAATAACATTAGCGCAATTTAACAAGAGAAAAAAATGTTTTTAATTGTTTGTTTTATTTCTCAGAATTACTTTGGCTTCGTATCGTTGACGGTTGTTAAAATATTATTATTTATTTGACAGTCCCCGTATGAAAGTGACTTTTTCTGGGATCAGCAATTTGTCCACATTATACAGAAAAACGTCTTCGGAAGCAGACAACCAACATACGAAAGCGGAACAAAATCCGTCAAACCGTTCTCGAGTTATTCCCAATATACAATATGTTTTTGGAAAGTCTAGCGCTCTTATGATGCACTTTTGGTTATAAGTAAATTGGTGTCAAACGGTTTTATTTTGTGCCAGAAAACCTCTGGTAAAGCTATATACACACTTTTCAGAATCATCCTTTATATACTTGGTTACAGTCTTTACAATTTATTTTATAAATTCCCGATTTATCACACATTTCTATTAAGTCTTTATATTCAAATTTTGAAAATATTTTTTGAAGACGTTAGGCGAATGTGGCATAATTTGGTATTTTGACATAATTCTTAACTATTTTGCTGTTACTAGTTCCTAACTGTGTAATGTTCCTAATGTTTAACCTATGTTTTTGTTTTCTAATTATGTTTGTGACAATTGATTCCTGAAAACAATTGTATGATGCAATCTGCTTAATATTTTACAGTTCTTTATCAAAATTTTGTTTTGACAATAGGACATGTAATCTGTAAATCAAAAAGTTTAAAGATGCAAGTTTATGTTGCATACTATGGTTGGAATCATTTGTTATAAACCTCATAGTGTTAGTGTCTTTACAATAAATATCAATATCCAGTTTGTTGCCATTTCTTGTCACTAAAGCGTCTAAGGTTTGCTTCTGTTTCATAAGTAAACTTGATCGTCTCAAATTTTGAATTTAAAATTTCTACAAATTGCTGAGGGCTGTAAACCTAACAATGAAACTAAAAACGCCGGCAACCAGATCAGTGGTAGACGATTTGTGGACATTCTAAACTTTTTTAAGGAAATGCAGAAAGCAAATTATCACTTACCTTATACCTGCAATCTTCACCATATGTATATATCTTTGGAGTCACATGATGGATTAATATCTACTTATCTATACAGGGTGTTTCATTAATCAGTACAGAAAATGAAACTAGAGATTCCTTGCAAAATTTAAAGGGGGGTTTAATATAAAAAAAAAATTTCTTAAAGCCTCCCCTGAAGAGTTACAGCCCCTTAAAGATGTGTAAAAAATTCACATTAATCGATTTTTTTCTGAAATGACTTAAAATAAAAAAAGAAATCTAAACATTCAAATACTACTACCAAGAAGCCTCCATAATTTCATAATTTTATTCACCCTTGTTCTCTGCAAGGGGGTGAGTCTTACTACCCCTTAGAGTTTTTTACCAGAACTTTTTAACTAATTTTTTTCAATTTTAAAATTCAGATTTTGAAGGGCCAATTCAATTAAAAACTTTTTGTCTCTTAAAAATTTCACGTAAACTCAATACTTTTCACCAAAAAATAAATTAAGCGAACTTGCAGAATTTTTAATTAATAAGTTGCGTATGCAAGTTTGACATAAATAACAATATTATTATTAACTATCATTTTTAATTCAAATTAACAATATTATTTCAGAGAGTGTTCAAAATGGGCACCATTTTCTTGAATACAGGCTCTTATTCTTTGAACAAATTTCCGTTAACGCTACCTAGCATTGCTACAGATTGTCTAACTCTTCAGGGGAGGCTTTAAGGAAATTTTTTTATGTTAAACCCCCTTTAAATTTTGCAAAGGAATCTCCAGTTTCATTTTCTGTACTGATTAATGAAACACCCTGTATATATAAAAGCGAAATACCACTGACTAATCACGAAATCTCGGAAAGTACAAGGCTTGCAGCTGTGACATTTGGCAGGTGCGTCCTAAGAACCGATTTTGAGAAATTCCCTCGGGAAGTCGGTCAAAATTTGGATCAAAATTTCAATTGTTGCGATCAACAATCTGACGAACTGTCAACCAAACGTCAAAATTTCAATGTGTCAACAATCAATCTAAGGTTTGGTATAGTGTAGAAAAATTAATTTGTCAACTGTCAACAAAATGTCAAAAATTTTAAATTTGTATTTTAATAAAAAAATTGTAGATATTCCTGATGCAATGTGTTTTAAAAGGTTTTGGAGTACTTACAGGTCAATTGAACACAAAATAATTGTTACAAAACTTCAACTTACAAAAATATTGTGATTTTGTAAATTCAATACAAAATCTAGCAACCACTTTATTGCTGCGTCAATTATTAGATATCGACCTGTCATTTGACAACAATAAGTGGTGTTCAGTGTTGAAAGATTGGTGTTTCCATTGTTAATAATTTTCATTTACTATAAAATAACTTTTATTATAAAATAACTTTACAACAATTATGGAAGAAATTGTAACCAACGATGGATTACATATCCTTGGCCGAATTATTGATATCCCTGGTGATGGCGCGTGATTATTCTCATCTCTGTCGTATTTGGTGCACGGGGATATCTCAATGTCTGCTCAAATACGGGCAGAAATAGCGCATCACATATTCAACGAGTGGCAGAGATTTCAGTGCTTCACTATAAACCGGTCTGGAGCTCCTTATGCTACTAAACGCCTTTACGTTGATGAAATGTGTAAACCATACACATATGGGACTACATGTGAAATTAAAGCGTCTGTAGAATTATTTCCATACAAGTTTCAGCTGTTTCAAGGAGGCCGAATTATTGCATTTTATGGGGAGGCGCTGCAAAGAATCAAAAAAATCCGGTTTACAGGTTCTTTCAGTAAAGGGCATTTTGATGATATAATTCTTTTTTAAGAATTGATAAATCCAAATAACAATAATATTTAGCATGCATCAGTTGCCCCTGAGTTGCCAGAAGGAAAATCGGATTTCAGTTTAAACGAATCAAGTACAGAAGGCATACAAGTACATACCAAAGATCATCCTGGGATCCATAGAGCTGCTGTCACTAAATATGCTGAAAATTATCCTCAGGTTAATAGAGAGGCTACAGCCAAATATAATAAGAAGAGATCAGAACTTAGATTGCTTCTTTGGAAAAATAAGCATTTGTCTGGTTTTGCATACAAACTTCTAAGACTGATTACAGTAAGGACAAAATTGTTGATCTCAGACCATGGTTGTCCTGTATCTGGTGCCATTCTTTTAAATGGCAGGACGGACCTGATGGATTATGCTGCAGTGGCGGAAAAGTTCAACTTCCAGCTATTGAACCATATCCGGAACCACTACACAGCTTTCTGACCCATCGGCACGTAAAGGCAGAGCATTTTCTATCTTCCGCTCGCAAATACAACGGATGCTTCCAAATGACATCCTTTGGAGGTCAGCGAGGGTAATTTTATGCCAACTTTTAAAGTGCAAGTATACCACCGGATAGGGAGCATAATGGTTGAGTCTCACAAGCTGCATTTCTTCAAATATACTTTGTGGGTGATGATGACAATGAAAGGGAGATCCGCTGCGGATTGTTCTCTAGTGTTAATGCAAAACTGGTTGGCCAGTTGCAAAATTTGCTGCACAAATGCAATAGGTACATTGTCAATTTTAAGGCCGCTGTTGATTCATTACCTAAAGGAGAAAAAGACTTCAAAGTGGTAATTAATGCCAATAAAAAACCTGCTGATGAACACCCAGGTCGTTTCAACGCACTCACCACTAGAGAAGTTGCCGTTGTCATTGTTGGTCAGGAGTTTGAAAAGAGGGACATCGTTCTCCACAGCAGGGATAATCAAGTGGTTTGAATTAGCAAGACACATCGAGCTTATGACGCTCTTCAGTACCCTCTTATGTTTTGCCATGGAGAACACGGCTATCAAATAAATATCCCTTAACAGGACTGTGTCTGCAACAAATTTCTACAGCTACAGACTAATGGAGCGCGCTGGGGAAGAATCCTACCTTTTGCTATTTCGCAGTCTTTTAAATCAATTTTTGGTTGATATGTATGCCATAGTAGAGACTGAACGATTAAATTGGATACGTAACAACCAAAAAAAAAACTGCGAAGTGAGAAATATGTTCACTTAAAGGACGCCATGACCAGAACAGACAGCCAAGTTGCAGACTTTGGAAAGATGGTTGTACTGCCATCGACTTTTACTGGAGGACCCCGCTATATGCACAAACGGGCTCAAGATGCCATGACATATGTGCGCCATTTTGGACGACCGGATCTGTTTATTACATTTACTTGCAATCCGAAATGGCCAGAAATAGCGGAGCGTCTCAAGCAAGGCCAGAGATCCCACGACAGACACGATGTTATTGCTAGGGTTTTTCACCTTAAAATAAAACAGATTATGAAGCTGCTAACTAAAGGTTGTATATTTGGCACTACCAGCTGCAATATGTACTCCGTGGAATGGCAAAAACGTGGTATTCCCCACATTCATATTCTTCTGTGGCTGAAAGAAAAATAATACCAGAGTCCATTAACGAAGTCATCAGTGCGGAAATTCCCGATCCTGATCTTGATTCAGTTTTTCATGAAATTATCAAGTCAACCATGGTCCGTGTGGAACTCTTAACAGGAATTTGCCCTGTATGGTTAATGGTGTGTGCTCCAAGAAATATCCACGACCACTTTTAAAGGAGACTCAAACAGGAGAAGACGGCTATCCTAAGTATCGACGGCGATCTTCAGCAGACGGTGCGTTTACTGTCAAAGTTAATAGCGTAGATTGTGACAATCGTTGGGTAGTGCCAGATAATTCCGTCCTGTCCCAGACTTTCTCAGCCCATATAAACGTGGAGTTCTGCAACTCAGTAAAATCAATAAAATATATTTGTAAGTATGTAAACAAAGGTTCTAATCAGGCAACGTTTACTGTTGATAATCTGAATGAAGTAACAAGGTATGAGACAGGACGCTATATAAGCAGCTCTGAGGTAGTTTGGCGGATTTTCTGCTTTCCTATCCACGAAAAGTATCCTCCTGTTGTGCACCTGGCAATACATCTTGAAAATGGCCAGAGATTGTATTTTATGGAGAGTAATGTTGTTGATAAGATCAACAACCCTCTAAAAACCACACTTCTAGCCTTTTTCGACTTGTGTAAAATCGATTTCTTCGCAAGGACACTTTTATATTGCGAAGTTCGTAGCTACTACATATGGAAAACTAATAAATTTTTCCGAAGGAAGCAAGGACAATCTATGCCAGGGTATCCTGGAGTAAAAAAAGATCGTGTATTGGGTCGAGTATACACCATCCATCCTAGCGATTCTGAATGCTACTATCTGCGTCTCCTTCTTCACGAAATTCGCGGCCCAACATCTTTTAGTGCCCTTAAAACTGTGGCAGGAGTGGTTCAGCCAACATTTCAATTAGAAGCAGAAGAAATATTGCCATTGCTGTTGCGTCTTCAGGTATTGCCGCTACCTTGATTAATGGAGGTAAAACGGCTCACTCTGCCTTTAAGTTACCTCTTAACTTGAACCATTGTGAAACTCCACTGTGTAACATAAAAAAGCAGAGTGATATGGCGCAAGTCCTTCAAGATGCCAAAGTTATTGTTTGGCATGAGTGTACCATGGCTCACAAGAAAGGTATTAAGGCTCTAGATAGGACTCTGCAAGACATTAGGAGTTGCAATAGACTTATGGGCGGAGTTACGGTTCTATTGGCTGGTGACTTCAGACAGCATTACCTGTTGTACCAAGAGGAACACGTGCGGATGAGGTCTAGGCCTGCCTCAAGTTTCTTTAGAGTTTCTCCACACACTTGGACCACCAGAAATACCACCTCATATCCTCTACCTTAAAGTTGGTGCTCCAATTATTTTATTGCACAATTTAAACCCCCCAAAACTGTGCAATGGCACCAGACTTCAGGTGAAGGCATTGCACAAATATGTCATTGAAGCCACCATTTTCACGGGAGTCAACCAAGGAGAATCAGTATTCATCCCTCGGATTCCTTTGATACCTTCAGATTACTATATGGAATTTACACGTTTGCAATTTCCGGTTAAGGTATGCTACGCGATGACCATTAACAAAGCACAGGGTCAAACTTTGAAAGTGGCTGGTATAGACCTCAGGAATGATTGTTTTTCCCATGGCCAGTTATACGTGGCGTGCTCAAGAGTCAGTTCACCTGACATCTTAGTTATTCTGCAGCCTGAAAAACAAACTAAAAATATTGTTTATAAGGAGGTTTTGAAGAACTGATATTTTGTAAATTTAAACTTACCTATAGGTATAAAGCTGTTGACAAATAAATATATGCTGGGTCTGCTTTAAAACAGACTTCAGGGTACAGAAGAACTGTTGTTTTATCTTAAAAAAACATTATTATAATTATTATTATTATTATACGTGTATTCTTCTGGGATATGGTAAGTAGGGCATGAAATTTTGAAATTTTTGTTTTAGAATGACATACCCTGTACACATACTTATATATAGTTTCATTTAACTTAACACTTTTATCATCAAATAGGCTTCTTCTCATTGTGACGGTTACTCTAGAAACGTTTATAAGTTCAAACTACCAGCGTAATTCAAAATTAAAACATAACCTAACAAGAAACGGAAGGAAAAAGGAGAAGAAAACAACATTAAAATTTTAATGCAGCCAACATATTTTTCCGATGTTTCTCACTTACTATTATTGTAAACTGTTTAATTTAAAAAGGATATCTTTAGTCTAATAGCAATAAGACGTTAAGACGTACCATCAAAATCGTAATTTTCAGGAGGAACCAAAAACTTTCACAATATTTGAATATTCGATATCTGTTACAATTCCTGAAATTTCAATTGGCAACAGTGGACTTTGATATTTGAAAAAATGAAATGTGGTATTATAATAATATTTATTTATTTATTTATTTGCAAAGATTAAGTAAATTATTAAAAGAATGCAAACGAAGTCGCGGGTACCAGCTAGTCTACTATAAAACAGAAGTGTAAGATGTGCCATATTGAAAACCTTGTAAGAACTGAAGCTCCGTATGAAAATGTTAAGCTACATGTTTTTTCAATTGAATTTTCTGTAATATCTGATATGGTAGTAGGTGTTTCTTGAATGTTGGATTCATTTCTTGTAATATCTTCTGAATTTAAAATTTTTTTAGCAATAGAAATTTTATTTGAAATAATAAAGTATCTTCTCCTGAATCTGACAAGTGCTCTTCGTAGATAATGGCCACTGTATTCTTTGAGCAGCAGATTTGCCATTGTAATATTTAACAAATAATCGAAGAGAATTCATACCCTTTGGTTAAAAAAAAGTATTTTTGACAAATTGATAGAATATCGATTGAGTTTTTCATTTGGGAATGGCAAATAGTAAATGTACGCTGCTTATGGTTTTTCATGTCTGTTATAGGTATGTATTATTTAAATATCGTCTTTATCCATTACATTATCTAAATGCATATTATGATGAAATGAGGGTTTGGACTTTAATCACACAATTTTACTAACTCTTAATTTTATGGGTGCCTTTTTACCGAATAAACAAACTTTGTATGTGTAATCTACTTTTTTTTTCTTTTGAAGCTTTTAAATAATAATTCTCTGCATTTTTATCAGGAATAATAATTCTTTTATTATTCTTATAGAACGTAACACTGATTAAAATCTCACGACGTTACTATCAAATTAAACAAACCACAACGTAACCAACAAATAATTATTTATTTACACACTCGTATTTTATAAACACAAAACGATTTTATAGTGAATCGTGCAACGCTTTTTTTTATATCCGTCAACACGTTACACTTTCAAGCGTTCTAGGTGCGCGGCAATTTATTTACATTATCAAAGCTTTGACTTGTGACGTCACGTATAACTATCTCTTATTAAATTTTTATTTAATTGACTATCGTTCTATATCGCGGTATAAACGGAAGAGAGAGAGAGCGTCATGTCGTTTTGCATCCTTATGTATAAATTTTCAAACTATAGACAAGTTGATAGTAAACTTAAATTCGAATCCCGCTAAATCAACGACATTTTGTACCGCCATCTATTGGAATTTTAGTTTTATTACACTAATTCCCACTAGTTTTCTTTACTTCAACTATTAGTTTTTTGAAATTAATTGCTTTTATGTCCATTATTTAGAGATACAAACTGTTGTTTTGCCTTTGATTTATTTCGTATAAATTGTCTGCGCCATAAAACTATTGGGTGTTGAAAATTTGCGTTATCCTAACCGATTAGCATTTTTCTTAAATATTTT
This sequence comes from Abscondita cerata, assembly GCA_030710515.1. NCBI lineage: Eukaryota > Metazoa > Arthropoda > Insecta > Coleoptera > Lampyridae > Abscondita > Abscondita cerata. The sequence continues at coordinate 55,968 of JALBCR010002324.1, read as the reverse complement.
CTCGGACTCTTTTCACATTAATTTTTGTTTCTATTTTTGTTTTAAATTAAAACACATAGTTTCATACACGTACATAACTGTTTTAATTTCATATTTCGTTATGGGACCAATGACCTTGACAAATACCTATATTTTCTAAAAACTAGCACTAATTCTATTTTTATTTAAGGTTTGGTGCCGGATTCGGGTTTGGGAGCTGCTGTATGATCATTACCACGAAAACATGGATAAATTACTTAAAATTCCTAACAACTGCACAGGGAAATGTGTTAATAATTGGAGTTGATGGCGCATGCCGATGTGATGAGCTCATAAATATTGCAATGTTTCATCGGAGATCCGATCAACAACGATTTCTACAAATTTACAATATTTGGGGTTTATTTACATGGGAATCATCGTGGGACTAATTTGTATCTTTAATTTAGGACTTTGGGATACGGCATAACATCGCAATATTTATGAGCTCATCAGATCGGCATGCGCCGTCAACTCCAATTATTAACACATTTCCCTTAGAAATGTATTTATTTCCTGTTTTGAGAAGGTTTTAGACTTTTTAAGAATGTGTTCAACACTTTGCTTTTTCAGAAAAGCGGTTACTTTTGCGTAATTTTTGATGTCAACATTATGTTTTGCTAAGAGTGTAGCTTTAAGCATTGAGTGAGTTCACCACAATGTTGAACACTTATATTTTTGTAATACCTTAGAGAGGTACGTCAGAATTACACTTTCAGTATATTTTTTAACTTTTTTTGTTGCACACCAATCCATAAATACTGTATAATGTAAATTGTTTTCCCTAGATTTCTCTGGTAATAAATTTAATGTAACTTCTTTGGCTTTTTCGGTTATTTCTTCTGGTGTGCAATTAATGTTCTCAACAGAATTTTCAAATTGAGTCAAAACACAAATATGTAACAATAACTGTCCTTCAAATATTATTATCATCAAATGCATTGTTAATTTACCTGTTAAGATTTATCACCTATTTACTATTCAAAGAAAAGAATTGTAAATGTCATTTGAGATACAGCCGCCTGCGCTTGTGCATAGTTTTCAACCTCTTTTTCTACTATTTGAGTTGGTTTTTTGTACTTCACCTCCACCCAGGAGGGGTCTCAGACCAAATTCTAAACTACTACCTTATATTTTATAGATATTTGAAAGATTCATTGCATAATTTATCTTTTGTAACGCTTTTTTGGTTATTGCCTTCTCTAATGTTATGGTCACCTGATTTTGGTTATACGCTTCCGAGAGAGATGAGGTCTTAAAGTTGCGCATCATCTAGCGGTCTTGTTTAAAAACAATTTTACAGCCTAGCAAAAAAAATTAAAATTTTACCAGCTAGATGTGCAAATATACATTTTGATAGAGGACCGGTAAAATTAAGTTTTACTATAATGGAGGAAGAAATAGTACATAATTCATAAAAATAAATACAAAAAATTAAATAAAATGAGCGACATCTGATTAAACTATAGTAATACAGAAACCTGTATAAAAAGATCATACTAACGTCGACATACATTTATGAAAATTAATTCAGGCAGTTATTCAGAATGAGTCATACGCAATCTTATGTGATTTTAACTATACACACGCTACAAAAGAAGTACCTAACGTCTTTGTGTAGATGTGTAATTAAACTAAATCCAAATAAATTCACTACTCTGAACTAAAAATAAAATCAAGGGTTATATAACAATTACTTAGGTGCTACTATTTGTTACAAGAAGTACCCAGGAAAGCTAAATTAAAAATAAAAGCATTGATTATAAAATTTATAAAAGTTTTCTACCTTTGATGCTATTTTTTTCTTTTATTTACAAAACTGAAGAATAAGTCAGTGGGCTTCGGCTTGGGTCTTTGGTACTCAAAATTTCATGAGTGCCTGGTGATTTTTTGTCTGTCTTCTTTTGTTATGTGTAAAACTGCATGTCTATTGCTAAACATTCGTTTTTATTTGAGTAATGCAGAGTTAGTTAAACGCCTACATCAACTGGAGTTAAACCACAAACAGGAATATACCTTTTGATTATCTTAGAACAAATAAACTAAATCTGAAGCGATTATTTATTTTTGTAAAAATATTAAATAAAACTGTACTATTTTCATAACCGTTATAATTTTCAGACATTTTCCTTATTTTTTTTTACAAGGATTTTTTCCTCAAATCTCTACGAATTGCCATTTTCGAGATATAGCTGCTCAGTTCCGTACATCTTTTTCTATTATAACGAGATGTAATGAAAAACAAATATCTGTACCAGCAAAAACCATATAATTATTTGTTTTTTGATAACAAGTACCAAATATTCTGATATAGGAAAGTAGTTGGCGCTGCTGACACCTTGGTTATTGCTTCACATACGGGTGGCCCATTAGTGCGAGGAAGGTGGATATCTCGGATTATATCACTCAATGTGTAATAAGCCAATGATATTTAGGCATTAAAAAAAAACTCCAATTATGATGGTGTTTCTCAAATATACTTTGTTTTTTATTGCAAATTGACCAATTGCGTCTACAGTAGTATTGTATATTCAATTTGGTGTTTCGTTTTTCGATTGGATAGATTTTATTAGATAGCAGGCGTAAATAATAAAAAATGACTTTTGCAAACGTCAGTCAAAAATATTACAATTTTCAGAATAGGAAAATAAACAATAAAAATAGATTTGCAAATACAACTTGCTCTGAAATTGACCAAAAATATCAAAGAACATATTGAAGACTCATAAATATGTATGGAAGCAATTCATGGACTTTTGTAAAGAAAGAAATTATTATTTGGACAAAAACAACACAGATCACTTAATTGACAGAAATACTTAAAGAAAGTAGTTACAATAATATTGTACTTTTAACATTAATTATTAAGTAGTAGACTGTTAGAAACCTTTATTATGTTTAATTCGTTAATAAATTAATATTTTCAGGTTGTATTTTTTATCTTCTTATTTCGTGATATAATCATGGCAAATCATTCGAGCATTTCCTATATCCTAAATAATTTCCTTTTTTCTCAATTGATGTTGCTTTTAGGAAATACCCTCGCGCAAGCGCTCGGATATTTCCATAGCAACATCAATTTCCAAATCGGGAAAGTAAATTTGAATATACAGAAATGATTTTATGATATTGTTATTGAAAATATTAGGGTTAGAAAAAACTTTTGCAATGAAAGTTGTGCAAATTAATAAGCTGCACATTTTAAAATTATTTTCGTTTATACAGGGTGTTCCATAAAAGTGCGACATACCAAAGTTATGTGTTTTTTCTAACCCCAATATTTTCCGAGATATCCACCTTCCACGCACTGATGAGCCACCTGTATAGTAATATTAACTATAGTACATAAAATGTAAGAAGTCCGTTTTTAGATTAGCGCATATATTCTGCTAATACGTACGAATATACTTTGGTCTTTGTTACACGTATTGTATAAAGAAGACAAAAGATATATAAAATGTTTGTTAGCGCTGCGGGTGGTGAACTAACACATACATCTTACGTTAAAATGGATTTTCCATTTAAGTACCTGTATTAGAAGAAGACGGCATTATAAAGCGGCACGTTGCACCTACTTACAAATATCGACCGCAAGTTATGATGATGCAGTGGTACTACAAATTTTATTTTTATTTTTCTCAAATCGTACCACATAAATGTTATGCAGGTAAGTAACCTGTATATCTATTTTTTAAACAAACGAATTAAAGAAAGAATCATTTATTTAAAATATGAATAAAGCTATTGTTACAGCAAACATTAAAATAATTATAATGATATAAACATTAAACTTACTGAAGTATCCTACGTACACAATTAACAATAGATTAGGTACCTATTAGATATGTTATTCCAGTATAACTTTCTCTATTAGTTAATTACGTGTATTTAGTAGGTAATTATAAATAATATAAATCTAACAAGGGGAGAAATTTGGTTTATCATTGCTACAGTAAACATAAAAATAATAGGTACTTATTTCAATAAATACCTATACAATTAATTAGAATTAAATTAATCACTAATTAAGTGCAGTTAAAAAGGAACTTCACTGTCGTCATAATCCGAATAACTGTCTTCTGTATCACTACCACCGACAGAAATTATTAACGGTTCTACCGATACATCTAGCACTTTTTCACGTGACCATCCATCCGATATAAGTTTTTCAGCATGCAAAATTGTTTTTTCCAAATATCACCGTCACACTGTTTTAAAGACTCTTCCCACATTTGTAGTACATTATTGTCAGAATATCCATCTCTACCAATGTTTTTATCATAATATGATTTGCAAATTCCCAAATGTTTTCAATGGCATTAAATTGACAGTGATACGGAGGTAATCTCAGAATAAAATGACCATGTTCTAAAATAATGTTATCAACTACGTAGCATTTTTCACTTTTATGTTGCTTAGCAAGATGCAAAAGATCTATCCTTAAATCACTGTCAGCGAAGGGTATATTTTTGGTTTGTAGCCACTTTTGTATCTCTAATTTTCTCCAGCTAGAAGACGGCATCCGTTCCACAAGACGAGAATGATATGGTGCATTATCCATCACGATTATAGATGGTTCGCTTAACTTTGGTAGTAACTGCTCCTTTAACCACTTTTCGAAAACTGTTGCATCCATATTGTCATGATAATCTGATGACTTTGATTTTGCGGCAAATATTAAACTTGCATCTTCAATGAAACCACTTGAATTACCAGCATGCAGAATTATATATCTTTTCCCAGTTGAAGAACACTGTGTATTCTTCACAGACTTTGGAGTATCGTCCTGCCAAGACCTTTTCACTGACCCTTTATTAAATATCCAGGTTTCATCTAGAAACACGACCGGTAGAGGCGATTCTTTTTGCATATTGTGGATATAATTTTTAAAAATCGTACTCTTGCGAATGCCACATCTTTTTTTCGCAAAGTGCTCTGCGGTTGCAGTCTTTTTATGTTTAAATCCAATGCTTCGTAAAATATTACGTATAGTTGGTAGTGATGCTTCCAATAATCCCTTATCATGCAATACATTTTTAACTCTTTGCAACGTGACATGTTCCTTTTTCGCGTACATGTCATAAACAGTATCTCTTATTGTATGTTTTAATGGTTCGGACATGTCTCTAGTTTTAGGCTTTTTACAGGATCTTTTAATCCTTGTTGGTAATGGAGTACCCGTTCGTTTACTCAAAATAATTTTCCTTATTGTTTTCTCACAAACTTTTAGAGCACTACACGTTCTTTTTATCACTGCTTCAACATTTTCCAAAATAGCAAAATTATTTCTTTCTCGGCAGAAGTATTTGTATACGTTACAAATTAGTTCTTGACTACGTTCGTTTAAAAACTTTCCGGGCATTTTTTAATTTTTGAAGTACGATGTACGTATCTAAACGTATTATAAGTAACTAAACAAAATTTCTCCCCTTGTTAGATTTATATTATTTATAATTACCTACTAAATACACGTAATTAACTAATAGAGAAAGTTATACTGGAATAACATATCTAATAGGTACCTAATCTATTGTTAATTGTGTACGTAGGATACTTCAGTAAGTTTAATGTTTATATCATTATAATTATTTTAATGTTTGCTGTAACAATAGCTTTATTCATATTTTAAATAAATGATTCTTTCTTTAATTCGTTTGTTTAAAAAATAGATATACAGGTTACTTACCTGCATAACATTTATGTGGTACGATTTGAGAAAAATAAAAATAAAATTTGTAGTACCACTGGATCATCATAACTTGCGGTCGATATTTGTAAGTAGGTGCAACGTGCCGCTTTATAATGCCGTCTTCTTCTAATACAGGTACTTAAATGGAAAATCCATTTCAACGTAGGATGTATGTGTTAGTTCACCGCCCGCAGCGCTAACAAACATTCTATATATCTTTTGTCTTCTTTATACAATACGTGTAACAAAGACCAAAGTATATTCGTACGTATTAGCAGAATATATGCGCTAATCTGAAAACGGACTTCTTACATTTTATGTACTATAGCAAAGTAACACATTGTTTTTAATTTTACCACTTCTCCGTCTCTAGCTTTTGCGATATCAACAGTAAATAAGTTCAGAATTGAATAAATCTGTATTTTAGAGCTCAAAATCGTGTGTCCGGTATTGTAAGGAATTGAGATAATATAGTTTCCAACTTTCCAACATTCTAAGAGTTTAAATTTTATATTTGTAAAAAATAGTATGCCTATGATGAATAGTAGGTATTTTACAACGTTTACAAAAATATGATATTAGATATATTGCATATTTATTTTAAACCCAATTTTCTCTACATTGTAATACTACATACCACTAGTAGGTGTATAAATACAAACTTAAGAATTAGTTTTTGGGGAAATATACAAAATACCCGTAAGTTAATGACGCTGCACTAAAGCATATTCCGAAAACGAGTAATAAAAATAAATAGCAAATGTAAAACGAAACTTTAATTTTCTAGCCGATTCACAAAACGCACATAAAATTCATGTTAAAAGAAATACGTAGTATGTAATACGTTGTATCTCTGTGTTCAAAATAATTTACATATAGATATATTATATTCTCCAAATTCATTTACATATTACTATAAAAAGGTCGATAAATTACAGAAGTATAAGTTATTTAAGCAAATTCTATTTCACATATCTAAAGCATTACTTTTTTCTCCTTATTTTGGTTCGTATATCGGTTACTAAAGATTCCGTAGCTTGCAGCACGGATTTATTGCAATACTTTAGTTCGCTTCGTAAAATCGCTTATTTATTTCAGTTGATCCATTGGCAGCCGCAAAACTCGGATTTATAACACTTTTAGTACTTTCTTTAATATGCACTTATTTTCTTTATATACGCATAAAAAATCTGATCAACATTATACTCATAAATACATATTTATATTAAAACTAAAATATTGTCAAATACTTCCTCCAAACGGGCCATTTACTTAACAAAATATAGATTGTGACAATGAAAACTATCAAGATAAACACCGCCCTTAATAAATATGATACCATTCTCCAGTTTATTACCATGAATGGCGACAAGAGACTATAAATTAGATTTACAACACTATTCTGTTTTAACGACAGATAATCTTTTAGTGATACATAACTCAATTCATATCGTTTAGTGTATGCTCTGTTAATGGATTTATTGATTAAAAACAACTGACACAAATTGTAATATTATCCCGTACCCTCTAAAAGAGGAAACGCTATGAACAACTGGATTACAGGTCGTACAAACTCACTTTTACTTTAACGAAGAAATAAGTATCATCTTTAAAGTAATAGTCGATCAAGTCAACTATTAAATATGAGTTTTATTGGCAATAACCATTCTACAGCAGAAGTAAAACAAGTTAACTACGAAGACTGCATTTCAACAATGTTTCAAATAGCTCAAGTTTGCACTTCATAAAATAACATGTCTATATTAAAGTAATTGCGGATTAAAAAATGATAATAAAAAAAAGTTTCTTGAAATTTCGTTAATTTATGTTTAGGGGAACAGAACGCCATTAATTATGACGTCAAATTTTTTCCCTAATTTAACATTCATAGAATCAACCTCTTCCAATAGACCATCAACTACAATTGCAGATAAAGCTTTTTCAATCAGGCTTTTTCTTCTGACGTTTTGTAAGTAACGACCTATGACATGTACTACTGTCAGTTCTTTTTCTATCTGTCTGACAATCAAAGGCATGGGGATCTATATCTGGGTTTAGTAGAATGTTCCCTTCTATTATTGTATCTAATGTTATTTTCCATACTTTGTTCAAATTACAAAGGAAAATATATTTGAGTACAAAACTAAATTAATTGTTAATAAAAGAAACTTACATTAAAATGATCATAGCAGAAAAAAATATATATATATTTGCTGTCCAGCCCGAGCGGTCGCCGCAGCGCGCAACCATATAAAGCTCATACAACTACAAACAAACCGAAAAAATGTGGTTTTCTCAACCACAATTTGCGATAGCACTAACCACAACCAGTGGTTATCTCAGATAGAAGTTGTACTTCAAATCTTCTTTTGGGAATCAAATCTGATGGACAGGGTTTTGTTGTACAGCTAGATCGTTATGAACATCAACAGTAACAACTGCACTACAGAGTTTTACGTGGAGAATTAAATCTGCAGTCAAAAACTCTGTCGTATAGGAAAACGTTATAAAAATAAGCAAGTTAAATTGACGGTCGGATAGAGTCAGTTTTCTAGCGGGTAGTCGTCAACAATTGTTTAATTAGTTATAATAAAGAATAAGGGTTTCTAGAGGATATCAGAAGGATTTCTCAAGAAGAAATGACATTTTAATTCAAAACTTGGATTTTCATAATACAAATTTATCAAAATTTCATGTAGGGTTGTGACGAATGTGTAGAACATGAAAAGCGACAAAACAATGTACACACATGAAATTTAAAACTTGGACACCACAATTTCTGTAAACAAAAGTTTGCACATTGTGAAGCGGGCTTAAGGGTATCAGTTACAATTCTAACAGCAGGTAATCTCAGCACGGATTATCTTATAGAAGGACTGTAGAATGAATCATTACACTAAGCACTTTTTAGAAAATAGGTAATTTACGTTGCTTACTTAATTTTTTCTTTAAAGAATATATTTGAAGGTATCGCTAATTAAACACCATAGCTCGATTAATTATCGAATCAAAATTTTGTTTAGGAAATGTTTACAAAATAAAATTAGAAATAATTTTGATTTAAAAAACGTCTACAAGCAATAACTTTTAAATTAAATCAAAAAACTAAACATGTTTATTTGGGTTGACTGATTATTACTTATTTTTAAATAAATCTAACCTACTAATTATTGTAAGTTATTAAAAAAAAATCATTAAACTCTCTATTCATAATATTTAGTCCTTACAAAATGTATATTTTATGACGTTTCATTTTTTTCTCTAGTTAATATAAAAAGTGAAAAATTCGCAAGTCCTGATTGTTCCACGAACGGTTTGCGGCGTTCCCGCAACTTGTCGGTTTTTCTCCGACATCAAAGAAAATGCGCGCGAATGCGTTTGCAGGTTTGGACGAATCTAAACAAAACGGCGAACAAACTTATGCGGGAGAATTAAATTATTTATTTTTTGTCCTCCCTTTTGTGGGTTTGTTGTGTTTTAGGTAATATTATGGAGTTGACAGAAGAAAAATGTTTTAAATTAATCAGTGTTTAAGAATGCAAGAAAAAAATGATGTCCCTATTAGCATCATTTGGGCGGGAAATTTCCAAAATAAAAAAAAAGCGAAGTAAATTATAATTTTTTACTTTTCTTTGTGAGTAAAATTTGGTTGGCACTATCTTCTTGTTTTCCGCAATTTTTCTTCTCAATAATAAATATATATCAACTGAAAACTACTGAAAATAATTATGGGAACAGCACAAACGTTCCGTTTGTTGTTCGGATTGTAGAAATCATAAAAGATCGTTTGTCGTTTTTATATCATTTATATCATATCAAATTTATGACAACTTAAAAACCAAGAACGTGTATGTTATTGCTATGAAATTATTAAAGAAAAAGCGAAATTGCAGTGTAAATATTTATACTTAGATATTTTTGAAAGTTTATAAGTCCTCTATTGTAATCTTAATACTTAAAAGAAAATCCTGTCCATTAGCATTATAAGGAAATGGCTTTTACTTTATGAATAAGTTTCAATAACAATAGAATATCCTTGCTTGCTTAATTTACTTCCTTTGAGTCATATTGCTTTAAGGGTTGTTACATTGGTCATTAGAAGTATGTAATAAATAAACAATTACCTACTGTTTGAGAAACTTGGAGCTGTTACCCTGGCCAGCAAAAAGCCCAGATTTTAACATTATCGAAAATGTTTGGGCTTGAATACTTGCTGTTATCCGAAGACAACAAGGGCCAAATTTTATACCAGTAAACCGTAATGCACTAATTGCAGCCATTGATACCGCATGGGAAACGATTAATATTAATTATATTGATACCTTGATAGCGTCAATGAGCAGACGCCTCCAAGAATGTATCAATAATAATGGAGGTCACACCCATTATTGATTTCTTATATTTATTTATATAGTAATACCTTTATTTAAAAAAAAGTTTTCATTTAATTTTAAACTATAACTTGGTATCTTAATTATAATTATGTAATAAATTCTTGTCAAAAAACTAAATATATACGTTGACAATAAGAATTGCCTTAGTTTTTTATTTTCACTTTTATATTAACTACAGAAAAAATGAAACGTCATAAAATATACATTTTGTAAGGACTAAATATTATGAATAGAGGTTTAATGATTTTTTTTAATAACTTACAATAATTAGTAGGTTAGATTTATTTAAAAATAAGTAATAATCAGTCAACCCAAATAACCATGTTTAGTTTTTGATTTAATTTAAAAGTTATTGCTTGTAGACGTTTTTTAAATCAAAATTATTTCTAATTTTATTTTGTAAACATTTCCTAAACAAAATTTTGATTCGATAATTAATCGAGCTATGGTGTTTAATTAGCGATACCTTCAAATATATTCTTTAAAGAAAAAAATTAAGTAAGCAACGTAAATTACCTATTTTCTAAAACGTGCTTAGTGTAATGATTCATTCTACAGTCCTTCTATAAGATAACCCCTGCTGAGACTACCTGCTGTTAGAATTGTAAATGATACCCTTAAGCCCGCTTCACAATGTGCAAACTTTTGTTTACAGAAATTGTGGTGTCAAGTTTTAAATTTCATGAGTGTACGTGTAATTTAATTTGATGAGTTTAATTTAATTAAACGTATATTAAACCTACATCGCAATACAATAATTAAATTGTAAAATTAATTATTTGAATATACAGGCTGTATCATAATGAATTGGAAATATTGGAATTGTAGAAAGCTGAGCTCAAAATATTAAGATTTAACCCAAATTATTTAAACAACATGTGGCTGTTTACTGAGTTACATGGTGTTTTTTTTTTAAAAGTTTAAAAAACTATTTGACGTATCTTTGTCATAATTGATAGAAAGTGTGGGTACTAAACACCTTACTAAATTATCTTAAATCAAGGTTTCTGGCCATAACAAAAGGCGTACAACAAGGACAAGTAATTTTTGACCCCTCCCAAAATCTACACCAAAATTGTTGTTTTAGTATAATTTTTCAATGTTAAAGTCGTTATTTTTTCGAGGTATTTAAAGTCAAACATAAGGCTACATAGTTATTTTGATTTTAGTGTATAAATTATGTCGGTGCTTTGGTGCCATAGGACTACATCCAATACTCAAATGAAATGTCAATATGGTACTAACAAAAAAAAGTAATGTTATTTATTGAAATTTATTGAAACAAATATGTAGATGCATTGAACATTTAAAAACAAAGTCTGGTAGTGAAAAGAACCATACCGTTTCTAAATGTACTTATTCGTTTCAATAGTTTTCAATAAATAACATTTTATTTTTGTTAGTACCATATTGACATTTAAGTATAGTCTTATGGCACCAAAACACCGACATAATTCATACATTAAAATCAAAATAACTGTGTAACCTATGTTTGACTTTAAATATCTCGAAAAGTAACGACTTTTTCGTTACGAAGAAAGGGTATCTTTTTTTAGAATAATGTATTGGAGAATCAAAAAATTGTGCTAAAATGACAATTCCACTAATAGGGTAAATTTTGGGAATAGTCAAAAAATTACTTGCCTTTGTTGTAAGCCTCTGGCAGTAGTTAGAAATCTTGATTTAACATAATTTAGTAAAGTGTTCCGTACCTACACTTTCTGCTAAGTATGACAAGAATATGTCAAATAGTTGTAAGGTACTGAGTACAAAGTTTTTAAATTTTCAAATAAAACACCCTGTAACTCAGTAAACAGCCACATTTTATCTAAGTAATTTGGGTTAAATCTTAATATTTTTAACTTTTAAAATATTTTAATTCATTATAATTCACTCTGTATAAATAATTTAAATAAATATATGAGAAATAAACTGCATTTAAGCCCATACTTATTGCGGTGATTGCATTTTAGTGTTAAATAAAATAAATTTCATATTGAAAATAAACATGAGACTCTATCAATTTTTAATCTGTAACTAACTAACCCAGAATCTTGGATTCATAATTAAAAACGTGGTTTATATCTTTAATAAAATTTTAATACCAGAAAATAAAATAATCGGACGTACAATTCTTTACAAATATTAATTAAATTTTAACAACTCTGCGTGCACGACGTTACGCAACTAAAACTAACTAACGTGTTTTGGTCAGTGACCTCTTGATTTTGAATTATTTCCACGATGTCTTCTTCGTTTATTTGTTACTTGGACGTTTTCTTCTTAACCATTTAAATTGTTTATAATTTTATTCTTCATAAAGCACTTTGTTATTTATCGAACAGATTTCGATTTTACTACAAATACGCGAGCTACTACAAATGTGTTGACTTACTACGAATACGATGCTTTTTGGTCTTTCTAATTATTTCCAGTAACTCGGTTAATTAACTTCATAAATATAGACACGTCTTTAAATTGTTAACGAGGATATTTTTATATTCATCAGTTTTATGCACGGTTACAACTACAAACCCATCATTGTTCATTGCTCCTAACCATCTCTTCGCCACTTTCACTTCACTTCATCACGTACGCACAATAATCGATAACTCGATATATTCTGATGTCGTACAATAAACAAATTACATATTAGTACTAAACAATATGTATAGTTTACATTTATTTATTATATATGACGTCGCAGTCACTGCATTATGTTATTTATTATTTTTAACTACTTAATTAATAACATACTTAATAACCATGTAGATCAATTCTTCATTACGAAATAAATAATTTAAAGTTTTTATATAGTATGCATTCTTTCTAATTTTGATGTTGGTTAAAATATAAGCATAAAAACTGAATTTGAAGATTGTTTGTTTTTACGGGTATCGTCTCTAATCTCCTAGTAGTGCTTTGGCGATAATGTAATTAGAGCTTTTACTTTCGATATAAAAATTACAGTGCACGAACTTCTTTAAATAATTACAATGGTTCATCTAATAAAACCTCTAAAATAATGTTATTAATCGTAGGTATGTCCTTGCGAGTTTTTAGAACATGTTTTGTGGGACTCGGTAATCCAGCAACGTTGGAAAACGCCGTAAGTTGAGTGTTATCAGTAATTGCCTTCTTCGTCACCGATAACCTTGGTCACCGCTCTAGGAATGCTGTCCGATATTGCCAAGATTACCAGTCCTATCTTAGGTGGTGATAATATGTAACTGTTCTTGTGAAGCTGTCACCAATATAGATAAGTCAGATAAGTGTAGCTTTAAGTATTTGTATTTATTAATTGTACGGTGAAATTGTCCTTAACTTCAAAACGCGTGTTTTGGGCATGTATAGAACGTTATTTAAATTACGATTTCCATTTTTAAGATACCAGTTAAACATTGGGTTTACCATTTGTAAACTCAAGAGTCTTTGTCGTCATATCGTGTGTCGTTGCGCGCGATCATTTAGCTTTTGAATCGGACGCTTAGCTTAATAAACTCGTGGCGTCTACTTTCAATTTAAATTTTACATTATCAGACTGTGAAATCGGTACATTGTTGTGCCTCTTATTACTTTAAAATTGTTGATGTTTTGCCTTACTTTCGCAAACCTCGTCAGAATAAACTGTCTAGTCCTTCTTCTACAAGTTTATTTGTTTACTTCTTTTAACTTCTACTGCTTAAGAATAATTACTAGGATCTTGTAGGGGGCGCCCCTTGCTGCTTTAGAAGTCTTAAACTACGTTGTTTGTTTCTTTTCTGGGACCCAATCTTTGACTTAGAGCTACGTGTAGGTTTCTCAGCAACTTTCTCAGTTTTAAATATTTTTTTAATACCTAAGCAACAAACCTGCAAGTGTGAATATGAATAAGTTCAAGGTGCCCATTCGTTTATCTAAGATTTGTATGAAATATTATACATCGACTCTGATTCGACAATATTTCTTAATTTTTCACTTCCACACTCGCTAAGCAAACAGTAATATTGTTTTTTCTCAACCAGATTAACGTAGCTATAACACAATGTCTTACGACAATTTCACAGTCTAATATTTCGAAAACAGTTTATATGACAGGTATGAAATTTTGCAGCTATAAAATGTAAAAATTTATATTTTTATATAAGTATACCTATAATATACGGTTTTCTTTCATTTCCGGTCACATGATTTTAACTTAGTTTCTTTCAAATGGGAAAACTTTCATAATAACACATTTTATAGTGTGCAATGATGATAATTTGGACCAACATATTATTTTGATAGTGGGGTAAAACGATATTTTACATTTTTGGAAAGAAAACTTTATTAAGAATGAGTTTGAAAGGAAATATGACTTATTATTCGCACATTTAATTTTTAAAAATGTTATGTATCAATAGACTTTTAAGTCCACTGTTGAAAAAGAGATAGAAAGTTAGACGTAGTGACATATGAGGATAACGACATTTATTACGTCAAATGTAATGTCAAGTTTGACAATAGTTTGAGGTTATATTCTAATTTCTGTTTTATTTGTTGTCAGTAGTCACTTGTCAAGTCTGACGTTCAACGTTCAAACCAAAAATATCTCCACAAAGTAACAAAAAAACCACATATATGCAACGCGATTGCGCAGTGACGTCACATGCTAGACAAGGATGTCTTTCTTTGAAAAAGTCCATAATCTATTTTATACAAGGTGATCCAATCTATACGACACAATCTCTCAAATAAGAACCCATCAATATGTTACAAAGATTTTATAATTATTTTAATATCTCAAAATGTTTTGAGATAGGTATAGTGGATGTAACATCAACTTATCTTTATTTCAACTCTACAATCCAAATTTGTCTTCAAATACAGGGTGTTCCATTAAAAAAACTGCAACTTTGGCATCTAACTTTTTTTTGACAAACCCTGTATATTAAATATTATTTTTAAATTATGCTCAAAAAGACAACATATTCATGCGTTCTCATTTGAGAGACTGTGTTGTATGGATTAGACCACCCTGTATACATATTCATTTTAAAACGTTCCATGACGTTACAATTTAAAATAATAATAATAATACTTAAGTGCTGTTAAAACTCAACATATTTTACTCTATTAATATTTTATTGAATAATTAGTACAAAATTCCTTTATAAAATTTGTATTTAATAAAATATTAATATTTAAAAAATTATTTATTATACTTTTATTTCTTTAATCGAAAATTTTAAAACGTAAAATAAAAATAATTCTATTGTATTGACACAAACCTTTGTTTAAAAATTTGTAAAAATTCATTCTAACTCATTAGCTTTCATTTAACCGTGCGTCGTGTTATTCGAAATGCATTCATGTGTAAACGATGAATTAAGCAACTAACTAATCAACTGAGGACCATAATGTTAATAATAATAATAATAATACAAATCAACACATAACAAGTATCACGACGTACTAATCAATGTTATAAAATGCATGTCCAGAGTATCACCGTATATAATAATAATAATAAGAATAATAATAATAATAATAATAACAAAGAAAGTTACATTTAAAATAAAATGAATTTTTGTTGTGTCGTAAGAACGTAATGATGCTTTTTAAATAATTATCTACTTTAAAGTTTACCAACGAATTATTTTATAGCATTAAAACGATAAATAATGTTAAACATTGTAAGGCATACATATGTCAAGATTATTTGAAACCACGTTTTAAAACTATTTTGGATTGTACAGGGTGTTCTAGATTTTTACTAATATACACGTAATTTATAAAAGTTCTGCATCTTCTTTACACAGGAGTTCAAAAACCTGCATCTTTTAAAAAACAAACTTATTATGTTGGATTGCATATTTAAGTTTGCCTTAAAAAGTCAAAGTAAATTACATAACATACTATGAGTATACTATGAACTTATATCAATTTTATAAAAAAATAGAGCATTATCAGTTCACTTGTTGCGGTGAGAAGCTATCAATTGTACCCGATCAGCAAAGTGTAAGGCGTGGGGTTAGACCATATTCAATTAACAGTTAACAGTTAACATAAGAGACAAGTTATAGTTATCACAGTAATCATATCACACAATAGTTCAAAGTTGTCCGACAAATTACAATTAAATCATACACAATACGTTATTGTTTAATTCGCGTAGTTAGAATGCATATGCGATTTTTATGATTTTTATGGTGGAGTCTGGCGGATCCAATCGGGACATACAACTCCGAAATTAGTCCAGTTCTTGAGACACCAGTAACGATTACCCAGTGTTATTTCAGCTCGATTATATCCACGACAACCCTTTACGTCTAGCCGACCAGGTGGTAACCTAAGATGTTCGCCGCTTCATCATATAGCAGATTCAATTGGCGTATCCAAAACGTTCAGGGTAACGCATAAGAACCAAAGAACTTCTCTGCAGAAACTTCGCCAAAAATTCCGAAATTTCCTTTTACGGCAATGCTCGGGTATCAGGATAAGGTTTCTCCCTTACTGGACATTTACGATTTTAAAGAAACGACACCGATGGCATGGAAATAAACTGGCAATCGCAGTGAAATTCTTCACAAAAGAAATTGCATCACCGTAAAGAAAATGAATAACGGAAATCGATTACCAATCGAAGTTGAATTGGAGCTAAAAATCTTGGAAGTCAACCATACGGCATATTTGCACCGTAGAATGGAAGGTTGCCTATACGACTGGATTACTATTTTAATATCCTTTCTGTTTTTCCGCAAAATTCCATGCCTAACGTTACAAACTAAATTACATTTCATATTCAAATAAAAAGTTTTATGAGTTTGACTTTTTCAATGACTTTAGTTATTATTCGTTCTTGACCTTTTTATATTTAGTTAAAAACCAGAATTTAAATTTTTGTCATATTGTCTTCGACTTCAAGTAGTTCAACCAAAGCCTGGTCCAGACGCAACGATTTACACAACGTTTTTCCTACACAGTTCAAAACGTTACAGACAAAACGTTGGGTCTGGATACTAAAAAGTGCAGTTTTCAGCATTGCGGGGAGACAACACAGTTGCAGCAATATCATAGGTCGTGGGGCATAGATATCCATGATTTGAGCAGACAAGACGGAACGTATAGACACTTATATATCTGTTAATCGTAGTTTTGTGAGAAATGTCAGATCTTCGACAATGTACCCGGGAGTTGCTTACTCAACTTATTGGGCTATATAGAAGTTATTCATGTATTTGGCGTAAAAAAAAACAGACAGAGAGATGGGCATAACCGCAAACAGGGAAACGGTTGTAAGAAAAATTAATTCCATGAGGAATGTTCACCAAAAAATTGACAAGAGTAACAAAATCTCATCGATCTGGAGCTGGAGAGTAATACTTCCTCCATAGTCGACGTCACTGAAATTGTGTAAAAATAGGTACACACAAGATGTGTACCGTGTGGACGCTATATTTTTTGCTACGTTTTCATTCTGTTTTAAGGCTGCACAAACAAAACGTAGTGCAAAACGTTGCGTCTGGACCAGGCTTCACAGTTTCATCATAAAGAAATACTTTTAAATATTAATTCAGTTGTGGAAACAGTACAAATTAGACACCCTTTCGGAACGTGTATTATTTTTAAACTGTGTTTAATAGTTTATTGGTGCTCAATTTTGTGGGCAAATTGGCATCATTGTTATTCTTGCGTAACTATACACATAATAAATTATTATTTTGTGCCAAATCGTATTATTAAAGTTTATATCGTAATTATTTTCCAATACTACCTACATCAAGTTTAGATTTATTTTCAGACTTTCTATGACAACAACACATATTCGTTTTTCATAAAATCTCAAGCAATTACACTGTGTTTTTAATCAACAACCAGTAATTTAGAAATATGTTTGTAATAAACTTAATTTAATTTACAATAACGTAAGAACTTCTAATTTTCATATTAAATTTTACATGAATGCTTAAATATTAAACATGTAAATTTAAATTTGTTTGTAAATAATTTAATTTAATTTGCTGCGAAATTCGTGAACTACCCACTCACAGGGTCAAGATTCTTTCGTAAATCGTTTATTTTACACCTCCATAACTTTCGAGATGAGACACAATAGGTTAAATACCTATCGACAGTTTTTATATCATAGACACACAGTTTTTTTTTGTAAATTAAAATAATGAAAATGTTGCGTTTGTAATATATGCAGATTTTGAAAGTATTTTATAAAAATGTTTGTGTTTTAATCTTTCAAATGTTGAGTTTAAATCACAATTATCAAAAAAGGAATTTCTCCTCAGGCGATTGGTAAAATATTATAGAATGTTATCATTAAGGTAATTCGAGGAAAACGTAAATAACGTTGAAATGAGCATTATCAGGCATTTTGTTAAAATCGATACTTGGTAACCAAAAGAAAAATCGGGGAAAGCATTAATTTATTCAAACTTGTATTTCTTAAAGTGAACAAGTCATATTTACACAGCGTTTACACAAATTACAATTTGATGTATTGTTGGTTGCTTTAAAGAGGGTCATTTAATATGTAGGAAATGATCATAATTACAACACTTGTAGTTCCACTACTAAACAGATAAATAGCAAACAACGTTTCTTCATGATCTGAATGCCACTTTATCTGTTGTAACTGTTAATATTAAATATAAGTTGTTAACTGTACGCCATTATGATTTTTGGCCAAAAGCTTAAATAAAATAATTTTTAAGAGGGCGCGTGGCATTTATAAAGTTAAATAAGTACTAGTGTAATGGGGGAAGTTAAGATCAAAACATAAGAGTAGTAGGCGCCACGGACTTTAACTACGCTAGAAGAAATTGGTAAGATGTTAAAGACGGAAAACACACCATAAACAACCAAAACCAATTATACACCCAGTAGCATAATTCATAAAATAAATATTTTTTTTTATATTTTATAGAACGTACATTTTTTGCAATTTATTTACAAAGCTACGTATTAAACAAAAACAGAAATAGCTTTCATTATAACGCTCCAGTATTAATCTCGTATCAAAAAGACCCGTTCCGAGGTCGTTGCTTCAATAAACGCCACGAAGGTTAGAGTTTGCTTAATTCGAATTAAAATCTACATATACTACTGGCATTTTCGTGTAGTTTCGATATGGGAGTAAAATTTAAAATTTTTTAAACAATAGATATCTTGTTTTTCCTTTTAATTAGATATGCCTAATTCTAGTAATCTATCAGTAGTATCCTTAGATTTAAATTGACATTTAGCGGACTCTATCCTTCGTCACGATTATCAAAGAATCGACCTCGCAACGCCCCTTTGTAATACGAGTTTACTACTCGATTGTGCTTTATTACATTATAATGAAATCTATTTAATTCTTGCTTATTATGTTGTTTTGTAAACGAATCTCATTGAAATTCTGTTGTAGTCGTTATTTAGTTGTATAAATTATTAATATAAAAATATGAGCGAAAATATTTGTTTAATACTGCTTTTAACACTTGTTTACCTTTATTCTTTTATTTTGATGTTAACTTCTCCCACCGTGTCCGTACTTATTTGATTGCCTAAATGCTACTGAAAATTTTTTTTTGACAAGTTTCAGTTAACATCATATGTGAAATGTGTGCTTTACGACATCTCGTGTAATAGGGACACGTATAGATTACTTAGTTTAACATCATATATTTAATGTTAATAAATGTAACCGGTAAATTGAGTTTGTACATAGTATGTAGATAATTTTATATTAAATATTTTTAAAATGTGGTCTCAAATAATCTCGATATATGTGTGCCTTAAGATTTCTTACATTATTTGTCGTTTTTATGCTATAGTATAATTTAATGGTAGTGCCCCACCCTGTATATAAAAATAAATGTGTGTGTGTGTGTTTGTTTGTTTGTTTGTTTGTCTTCAAACTCCTCCGAAACCGTTAGTCCAATTACAATTAAATTTTACACATTTTTTCAGGTCGATCCAGATTAGGTCACGAATGTTTGATTTTCCCGATTACCCTCGCGGTTTACGCGGAAATTGCAAAAAAACGCAAAATTTACCACTTTTTAGTCGTTTTTCGTCGCACAGTGGGTGTGCATGTTTCTGAGGAGATCGAAATGTAGGGAGCGAAGGTAGCCAAAATATGTACCTTTCCAACAAAAAAAAATTTGCGATTGGAGATATGATTTTTTGAAAATCGGTGATTCTTTTTTGCTTCTCTTCGGGAGGATAACAGATAATTGCTAACAGTTCTTTTATTTGGCGTAGCGAGGCGGGCCGGGACAGCTAGTTGTTAATAAAAATCATGAAAAATCTACACAAAGTTATTAAAAATGTAAAGTGCCATCTATCCATTACGTAAATGACTACAACTGAAAACGTCAACTCATAGCACTCTACACTTTTTATCATTCTAACTATATTAAAATTTGACATTAATGTATAATGGTTGATGTTAATATTTATTAAAGGAATATTTGCTCGATACAAAAAATATTGTACGAACCTCTTGTGGGAAGATTATTCTAGCATTCACGCTCGTGTAGAAAAAGTTTTCCTAAACTTGATTCGAAAATAACCATTAACTCCCTCGAGATTTAAAATGATACTTTAATCTTTGACAGGAAAGACTTAAGTTTATACTTAGTGCATAAAAGAATGTTAACTAAATTGAAACCGCAGATTTGTATACAGGGTTCTGCATTAGTACGTTGTAGTAAGTAAAAAAACTTTATACTAAACATAATTGGTTTAAAAAGATCTACTTTGTAAAATTATTTTTAACGATACAGGGTGTCCCATTTTTACGGGATGCCAAAGAACATGTTTTTTTTTAATGGAACACCCTGTATATTTTAAAGTGTTCTGGGGTAGTTTCTCAATCTCTACATAGCCAACTAATAATTGTTTTTCTGAAAAATTTTTTATGAACAGGCTTCACTTTAAAAAATCATAGCGACTTTATTTTAAAAATTCAATAAACTAATTTTAGCACCAAGGTTAGACCCGATGAAGGTTAATATTTTAATAGTTAGAAATTTAGATTGTGTGCTACGGGGTGTTCTAAAAAAATGCAAATTTCTTAAAACTCAAAAGGTTATAACTCATTTTTTTCAAATGAAATGACATTTGTTTTATTTTGCTATAAAATAGCATTTTTTTTTCTCTTTGATTTTCTCTGAAGGTGTCCTATTATTGTTATTTAATAGTTAAGATAATTTTAATTACAATAAGTTTTGCGACACTTATTGTATTATATTTTTTAGGCCAAAGAAAGCCGTTGGTGGAAAATAAAATGCTTACTATCAGATGCCATATGTCAACGTCCAAAAAAATATCGCCTCTTAACATTTTTGCAAGAATATATCTCGATGAAATCTTTTGAATCAATGGATTGGCAGGAATATACCCACTAGGTAACCGGCTAGATTACTTGATCTGACAAAACTAGACTTTTTTGTAGGGATATGTAAAAGAAATGGTGTATAACGATCCACCAACAACACTAATAAATATGCAGCAAAGAATAGTGTACACTCGTTTGCAAGCATTTTACCTCAAATGTTTAAGAGAGGTTTTTTCAGCAGCGAATCAATTGGTGCTTCAATGAAAATGAAAGACATTTGAAACACTTGTTAAACTAATTTTATTCTTTTTTTTTCTTTTAAAGTTTTTTAATGTATTCAATTATTTTGTTGGGTAAATAAATAATTAATAAAAAATTCTTAAGTTATCCAAACCCCAAAGTGACACTAAATCATCGTCATTACTCTTTGGGTGTATAAAAGTGTAATTAAAATAGTTTTTTTTAACTATTAAATATCTACAAAACTATGGGGCTTAGCTATAGAACACTTTTAGTAAAATTAAGAGGAAAAAAATGCTATTTTATAGCGAAATAAAACAGTCTATATTTCATTTAAAAAAAATAACTTTTTGTACTTTGTAATTAGCATATTTTTGCGAACAGAAAATTTAAATTTCTAACTATTAAAATGTTGCTCTTCATCTGGGTTAACGTCACATTTAAAACTTGTTTATTAAATTTACAAAACAAAGTCGCTATGATTTTTTAAAGTAAAGCCTGTTTATGGATTTTTCCAGAAAATCTGTTATAAGTTGGCAACACTGACAGGGAATCAAAAAATAATTAAAACGCATTGTAGAGGGTGAGAAACTACGCTAGTACACCGTAAAAGATACAGGGTGTTTCATTATAAAAAACCATATTTTGCCATCCCATAACAATGAAAGCCTCTAGGAGAGAACGACGCACTAATGCAGGACCCTATGTTTAATGATATGACATTTTATGTTTGGTCTCGGTAAATGTAAATGCATCTTGTATGCACTAATAAATGCTAATGCATTCAATATCTTCTTGTCAGAAAGATCAGAAGCAAATTTTAATACTGAAGCATTCATAGTGAAAATCTTTTAAAATTTTATTTTCTCAAATATTTTGCGTCACAAAAAAGTATCTATATCTATGTAATAAATCTCATTATTTATTTATTTATTTATTTTGGTTGCACTTATTACACTTAAAAAATATTGACTGTGTATTTGTAAAAATTTGGAGTGACTTTATTTTGCCATTTAATGAATACATTAAC
This sequence comes from Abscondita cerata, assembly GCA_030710515.1. Lineage (NCBI taxonomy): Eukaryota > Metazoa > Arthropoda > Insecta > Coleoptera > Lampyridae > Abscondita > Abscondita cerata. Next base: position 33,298 of record JALBCR010002324.1, on the reverse strand, counting down.
GCTATGTACGCCACGCAACACAATTAGTTTATAGGATGTGAAAGTTTCTAAGTAGTTCCGCATTTATGACTTCATTATCTTGTTTAATAGTTTAAGGGTTCTTGATGAATTTCCTACCTATTCAAAGATACTAATTTAATTAAAGCCGGAAGCGATACAAGTACCGCTTCCTGTTACCTAAAATGGACAAGGTATCAGTAATAACTAATAGCAAATGAACGCACACTCGTCGTTAAATTTCCCTATGGTCAATCTATTTGCATGTTCTGTTAATGTACGTCCGACTAAATTCTGACAAAGGTACGTTTAATTAATAGAAAAGCACGAATTTAGTTTTAGATGGTTTTAGTTTATACGTTTTTTACTTTGCTTTTTTTACATTGTAAGTAGAAGTTTCTTGTATCGTATTAAGTTTAAACTTTCTTAACAACGCAAACAGAAATTCTTCTTCCGTAGTTTTATACAGCTACAATAAATTAACCCAAAGTTAATAACAAGACAGTCTATGGACAATATACCAGCATGAGAACTTTATCTTGATAGCAGGATTCCCAGCAGGAAATCTGACTTCAACCGTGGTTTTATCCTTACTTTGCAGAAAAGAGCCTTTACTTTCCGACGTTGTTTCTGCTTTACTTTTATTGCAATTAATCAGAATTATTATTATCTCAAAACTTGTTTTAGTCCTACATTTAAGAATTACTTTTCTAACGAAATTGATCTTACTTAATTGCGAAAACAGATTGAAAGTATATAGGTATAAATTTTAGCTAGCTCTTTTTTTATACATTTACATTCCAAGATAATTTCTAAAGAGTATAACTTAATAAAAAATATTAAAAGTCTATAATTGAATACATAAATAGAAAGATAGATAAAGTGCAGTTAATGACCAACGTAAAATTCAAAATTGTGTCCGAAAAACGTTTTTACGTAAACCATATTTGAGACATGTCTGTGTTTTTTAGAATAAATGACAAAAATTATTCAAACAACTGTATACAGAGCGTTTAAATTTAGTTTTGTCGTAACTTGTATTCTATAATTTATAGATAATACGACGAGTAAGTTTAGCGCGACATCTAGTGTCACAACCTCGTCCTATCTTAGCACGTTCGGATAGTAATCTACTAGTTTATATTCGCCGATCGATATTATAAGTTTAGAAAAAGTCGATTCTTAGATCATTAATGCCAACGATGCTTTGGCATAACACATTGATAAAGCAAAAAAGTAATACGAACCTTAAGAAATTTTACCACTGTTAAACGAAACTTTTATTTTTCAAAATAGCACCGTGTATCAAATCCAATTATAAAAAACTTAAGCTGGAGCGTGTTTAAACTTTTCGTGGACATACTTCGAAAACTCGTTCCTTTGAAAAGGGAAATGTTTATCATTTTACTCTGTTAATAACTTTGTTAATTCACTTCAGTTGATTATGTAAATCCATAGCAAACCTTACAGTTTATTTTCGGGAATAAATCTCTAACTTTGAAAGAAGGGATTATGATAAATTATATAGAACATCGTTGTTAGCATAATGCTAACGTCTCATTAACTATGCTAATATTTTTAACATTACAAATTTCAAGTTTTATTTAAATATAAATGCCAGAAAATAAATAACCCTTTTGATATACAAGAAATATTTAAATTTTCTTTCTTTCCGTAACTCTTGTGCTAAATTTTTTTAATCGCATGCTTTAATTAATGCTTAACCGAATTACAACTGGAAATGTCGACAATCTCAACTTTGTTGTTAAATCGTTGTATTGAAAATTGCATAGTAGGTATTGAAAAGATTACATTTTTTATATAGAAAGCTTTTGTTTATCAGCAAGGATATTAATTACCAAAGAACATTAACTAAATCTAAGAATGACTCCCAAATTAATTTAAGTTACCACGACAATTTCATTGTAATCGAGATGCCATAAATATTTGTTTATGTAGGTTCTAATTCACATAATTAGAATTTATTATTTTTAAGCTTAGATGTTTAGTTAATTATTCTTACCATATTCGTTAAAATTGGTGTTGTTGAATCGTTAGCTCTTTTGTCAATTAGTTAATGGTTCAAATAATATAGAAATAAAAAAATTTAGTTATTTCAATAAAATTTTTTTGACGACAAATATTTTTTACATTGCCCTAGCTACCACAATGTTTAATGAAAATATCAAGCTTTAATCCAGAGATTCAAATTGAGAAAGAGTTGTTAATGATGCAATCGAATAAAAATGTGTATTGTTTAAAACTCATAGAACTTTTTTTTCGATATCTCAAAAAGTTCTACTTTTGAGATCAGTGATGAGAGCAAATGTCAGATGCTCAAAAGAAAATTCGAAATAATCGCCGCGAAAACATAGTCCTAGCATACATTATGGTCGGAATTTTCTATGATAAAAACTACGCAGTATGTATCTAAAAAACCAAAAGTGTTTACCCAAGACGAATGTATCAAACTTTTCTAACAGACACCGAATGAAAATCTTCTCATAATAAAAATGAGTCTTTCGAAGCTTATTGTGAGCTACAGATTAGATTTTATCATTTTATTCTAGGTTGCAGTAATCAAGTGTATATATGGAGCCTGTCGTCGACTAGAATTAATCAATATGACTTTAGAAGATATAAATGAAAATACTTTAAAATCAGTTAATCTTGCGTATGTAATAATAACTACGTAATTCATAGAAATTAATACAAAAATTAAATAATTAAAATAGAAATTTTAATAAATAAAACGCGACCAAGTTGAGGTCAATCGGTTAAATACACTCAGAAAATTAAATTAAATTAAATACAACTTATGATAAAATATCATTTTTATAAACTAAGCAAAATGCCAACAGTTAACTCTAACGACATCTGGTGTTAAGTGCATAGCGTTATCTAAGCAATAACTTTAATGCTTAAAACACACGTGTTGATGAAGCCAAGTATTTCTTGTACAGAAGCACACACGCAACGAAAAGAACACCTGATGCAGCATTTCGCTCTTATTATGAGCTCATCAGAGGTGTATACTTAAGTGCGGTATACAACTGTACAAGACGGCTTTATCGACACACATGTGTTTTAAACATTAAAATTATCGCTTAGATAGCGCTATGCACTTTAACACTCACATGTCGTTACAGTTAACTGTTGACATTTTTCTTAGTTTATACTATTCACACGTGTCTCTGTTATACACGAGTTGTCGTAAGACACACATTTTACTTATATCATTTTTATGTATTTTCATGTAATTGTGTTTATTATTTACATAAATAATGTATTCGCTTCGGACCCAGTTGGAAAAGATTTTTTTGAATCGAGAAGGACGTCCTCGGTTGTAATTAGCTTTGCGAGTTGATTCTAAGAAGAAAAAAATAACATAAATTTACTGATCAAAGTATGATGAGTCAATTGTATTTAATTTTTAAATATTCTTCTCAAAATTAATTACACACAAAACTTTTAATACCTTCTAATGACAACTTTTAATGTTTAATAACAAATAACAAAACAGTTGTTAAAGGACTTTTCTATTTTCTTAGAAACTCTTCTGATCGCTATATACGTACGCTACATTAATGCATAAGCATAATGTTTATCTGATCAATTTGAAATTAAAAGAAAACCCTAAAAGGTATATAAAAATAATAATAATTTGCTTACTTTCTTTTTTGAATTTTACAGGCACTGATTTTATACGTAATAATTTACTTTTATTGTTTATAATAATTTTGGACGGTAAAAAGTTTTTACATATTAACTTATTTTCTAAAGTGTCAATATCACAACCGCAATACAAATTTTTCTAGAACTTTTTTGCTACTCCTTGTACGCTTTACATTTTTTGTAGGAATTTTAAAAAAACGTATGTCTACGGCGTCTACGCTGTTCTTTTTATTATTTGTGCAACTGACGTATTCATATTTACGAATTGTCACAAAATTACGGTAACTAATTTTATAATCAATTCAGTATCTTGTAACAATGCAGTAACTTCAGACCTCAAACCACTTTCATATTCGTATTCAAGAAACGCGCTTTGAGACAGGTACGGTGGAACTGACATAAAAATAAAGGAGGAGGAAACTGAGAAATTTCGTCGCAATTGGACGGTAGAGCCATCTATGTTTCGTCAATGGTTTTAGTTTTTATGAAATCATAGAAATTGTACAAAAATTAAGTACCATGTGTATAAAAAAAAAAAAAAAAAAAACATTTTGAAAATTAATTCAATGTCTAATAAAATATTATATTATCGTTTTATTCTGGTTTTTTAACGATCGCTAGATAGCGTTGTTTGACCAATTGTTAATTTTTCAACTTTTTGGAAATTTTCAAATGCAATGTTATACCTTTAAATTATTTATTTGAAAGAGCATGATATTAAATAAAAAATGGTAAAAACTGCATCTCAATATCTATTTTCTAAGTGAAAATACGAAAAAAATATGGTACAATTAGGAATCGACTTTTATTCTTAACTGAATTTAAAATTTTACATAATCTAGTAGGCGTCCAGCAGCTTGGTTCAGAAAAACGTTGGCTACATTGTTGGCCAATTCAGGACTGATTTCTTATCCTTATTACAGCACCGAGGAAAAAAAGTCTTACCACGGTGACAGAGTGATATGTAGATCAGTTTCTACATGCTAAACTTAAAATAGCAACAAGATCCCAGCTGATCAAAATGAATCAAATAAATCTTAATTTTAAACGTGTTGTTGAGGTTGCAGGTACTTCTGGTTTTTTAAGCAACACAACAGGAACGTTCCTGTAGCAATGCTGAATTCATCAACAACAACAATAACAGTAACTTTGTTAAACTTTCAACAAATTGTATTATAACTGTTAATAATGCTCATCAAGGGTTCACCATAATTAATTATAATGGTTTGTTTTGTCGAAGAGATATCAACGGAACCTCCGTTAGAAAAAGCACTTCTGTTTTAGTGTTTGGCGACGTTTCGCATCGTAAAACTTAGCTTCATTGGGCCATTGCTAAAAGTAATTGAGTTTATCAATCTTTTGTTAGTAGCTTTATTAATTTATCCAAACAACATCAAAAATTTGTTAAGATTATGTAACTTGTATGGAAACTTGATGTTAAAGTTTAGGAGTAATTGAGTTTCTTTTAGAATCAGCCAGGCAAAGGAAAACAAAAAAGAAATCATTTATTTACAGCTTACATTTACACCAATGCAATAAATAAATTATAAACTGTAGGTTTTGCGACATCTAGTATCGACTCGTGTTAGCGATCACGTACGCAATGGTTCGCATTAAGCAACTTTGTCGACAGGTATGTAAAAGCAGTTACATAAGTCGATCCTTCGATAATTATAGCCAACATAAGCTTTGGCAAAAATAAAAATCTCGAATCGCCTGCTGTAAGTTCGCAGAGATTGTACAATAGTAAACAAACACTGAGAATCACTCGACAGCTGTTTTCGTCCTTTTGGGATTCTTCAGGAGTGAGAGAACTCGAGTGTAAGTTTACTATAGTACAAATGCGTGCTGTCAACTATATTCCCTACTGGAGGGTACATCATATTCAAACTGTAGGTTTTGCGACATCTAGTGTCGACTCGTGTTAGAGATCACGTACCCAATGGTTGCGATTAAGCAACTTTGTCGACAGGTATGTAAAAGCAGTTACATAAAGTTGATCTTCGATATATTATAGCCAATCATAAGAGTTGGCAAAAATAAAAATCTCGAATTGCCTGCTAAATTGGCAGAGGGTTGTACAAGCAAACAAACACTGAGAGGCTGACAGCTGTTTCGTCTCTTTGGGACTCTTCAAGAGTGAGAGAATCGAGTAAGTTCACTATTGCACAAATGCGTGCTGTCAACTACAACCTACAACCTACTGTTTGAATATGATGTATCCTCCAGTAGGGAACATAGTTGACAGCACGCATTTGTACAATAGTGAACTTACCCTCACTCCTAAAGAGTCCCAAAAGGACGAAACAGCTGTCGAGTGGTTCTCAGTGTTTGTTTGTTATTGTAGAACCTCTTGCGAATTTACAGCAGACGATTTGAGATTTTTATGTTTGCCAACGCTTATGTTGGCTATAATTATCGAAGGATTGACTTATGTAACTGCCTTTACATACCTGTCGACAAAGTGCTAAATAAATTATACTTAACACATTAACATTTCGTCACATTGTGTGCTTCCTAATTACGAGTAACAAAACATTTTACATCTGGGAAAGAAGTTTTCTGCATTTGAAAGTCAATTAAACTAAAAGCGCGGCATTCAAAAAACAACCTCACTTTGTGACGTGGTCACGTAAAACTGATTCCTATCAAACACCGATTGTGGCTTAAAACTATAGTTTCACAGAATTTACAACGTCGTCCTCAAGTTTATTGTCGTAGTCGGACCATAACATAATTTTTGTCACAATCTTGAATTGTCGGGTAAGCACTCATCGACCTACCTATTTATTTGATTTTCTTGATATTCTTTCCCTTAGATTACTATCACTGACAATAACTTAGAATTTTCACAGACAAAACAAAAAGTTTGTCTAATTTTGACACCATTCGTGATGAACACCAGACGACTTGACAATCGACGGGATGGTAGAGCTTTCACAGCCGCAGAAATAAAGATTCCGTGATTTCTCAATTTCCGGTAGTTTTCTTCTTAATTATGGCCCGTAAAACGTACGATTTGTTAAATTTTAGCGGGATATTTTCATGAAAATAAAATATCATGTCAGTGGTATATCGCGTACCTCTTACAGCAACCGCTGCAACGACTAAAACCCACTGTTTAGTGTTTACGATGGTGCAAGAGCAAACAGTTGAATTTGACAAAATTGCAACACGAACTTTAAAATAGAAACTGAGAAAGTGCAAACGATTCCTAAACTGCTTATTTTTTTATTTTGCAGGAATTTAATTTTATGGTGAATGACAAAAGAAGCCCACAAAACTGTTGCCGTAAGAGTGTAACAAAAAATTTTGATATAATAGGACAGCAAGATCTCACTGGCGTCTAGCAGACTGTATGTCTCTGCCAGGGTGTCCACTCATGTTCCGTCCCAAACAACCGGACGTCCTAACTTCCATGCCGATAAAGACATTCAGTCTGGCCGTTTCCAACTGTCCGAGACAAGCCGGGTGGTTTTAGTATGGCAGAAGTACCAGCAGAAACAAAAGTTCTTTAAATCATTTTATTTAAAACGAAATGTCGAAATCTTCTGACTGAGTATTTAATACAACTTAAGCAATGGTGGGCAAAGCAATCGATTTGTATGGAGCAGGGACAATTAAAACGTTCAAAAGTCGACAACCTAAACATATCCTATAGTAATTCGTATTGTATTGTCGTCAAGTAAAGTGCCCTGTGTAGAACATGGTGAGCATTTAACCATGCCTCAGACTCTCGTGCAGTCACCGCTAGCAATCGTATCATTAGTTAATAACCATTTCTTGGACATCAAATTTAAAAGTTGGATCGAAGATATCTGGTTGTTGCGAGAAGAAAATTGAGTTAAACTCACACTCAGAGGTGTTACACCAAAATGTCTTCGCTTCATTTAGATATGAGTCTTTAAGAATGGAAGGAGATGGGGGCCGTTCTGTAAACTGCAACTTTTTTAATATCTTATCTGCATAACTGTTGACAAATGCTTTTAAGCAATCAAGTGTATAAACTTACATTTTTTCTAACGATCATTAGACACCTTAAAGCCCGTTGTTAGATTAGCTGGTAGAAAGTTTACAGAACTTTCGATTTATCATATACAGTGCTTCTCAAAGTCCCTCCCTCCTCAGATCTTTGAGCGATTATACATAAACAAGTAAAATTTGGAAAGTGAATATTAAAGGTTGTAAAATTCTCTACTAGTGATGATAGATGACGAAATCGTCAAAGATAACGTCACAAGACCATTGTGACCAATAATTCAATAGCCAGTTGCCAAAACTTAATAGATTTTTTCGATACCTTTTGAAAGAGATGTCGCTTACCATAGGGTTCCATTTCAAATTATTGGTCACAATGGCCTTGTGACATCATATTTAACGATTTCGTCATCTATCATCACTAGTAGGGAAGTTTACAACCTTTAATATTCAGTTTCTAAATATCACTTGTTTATGTATAATCGCTCCAAAGATGGGAGTGGAGGGGACTTTTAAGAAGCACTGTATATTTTATATAAAAATCAATACTGAGATGAGTCAAGGCTCTGAGGGACATTACGTTGAGAGCAGAATCACTTTCAACACCTCATCTAAGGTGTGAAGTTGAAAACGGAGGATGTTTTTTATAAAGCGTGATTACCAAACAATTGTTTAATAAATTGTTTAATATAAAATGAGCTAATTGCTATTCTTTCTAAAAACGCCCGTAGTTTGCAAGATATTTACAAAAATTTGATTTTCCTCCTCTTTAACACCAAATAAAAAATTTAGCAGAGGTCGGATCGTTGGGGACTTTTGACACAATGTATATAATGACAATATTTTTCATCAAAGTAGACCATGAAAAAATTCACGTACGTCTACTTTAAATGCATAAAACTGGCTGTGTTGGATCTACCAAAGTACTATTGAACTATTGAAATCATCTGAATTGTTAATCGGCAAATCGGAAAAAACAACTTCAATTTAAGGAAACCTTTTAATGCAACAAATGTAAATGATTTAAAAATAATCTAACAATAAAATTTAACTTAAAACAGATGGTAATATGCCCACCACCCTTGATCTACCGCTATATTCTTTACGTCCTACACATCCACGTTTCCCTGAATAAGTCCACAGATAATGCACTTGTCTATTAAATTGATCAAAGTGAACGATAACTTCAGAAAAGGTTTTGGAATGCTTGAAACGCAGCACGAGTAGAATAAACCCATTGCCCATTAATTCTTACACCGTTAACATTTCTAACATACAGCGTTTATAGTGGTCGGTGAAAGCCATAATATCAACACAATCATAAATTGTGTAACGGTTGTAGTTCACAAATACTAATAAGATAAAGTGACGGCTCTAGCAATACAACCTAGAGAAGAACAATACTATTTGGCTCGAAATAGCGCACTAAATTCATGGAAGATTCCGTAGTTGGTGAGTTGGGAAGGTCTTTGAGGAACTAAAGAAATAGACTGTTGCCTAACGAGGCGCCACCTGCTAGGTAATAGAAAGATATAAAACCGACCAACAGGAATTCACTAGGTTTTACTTAAGGTCAAATACGCTAAAACAAACACAAATCAGAGAAACAAATAGACAATTTAATATAACAAATAAAACTTACACTACTAGGAGAATATGTAGAAGTAAGAGATTCTGTTGCATAAGACTTACGGGCGTTAGCAAAAAACAAATTAATTAAAGCTTGCAATCAATATGTTAAAATTCAGTTTAGCTTTTGTTTGTTACCCCAAATTAAAGTTAGCGTTCCAATTGAGGAATTGGTTAACAAAGAAAACTCGACGTACACACGTCCACTTACATGGTGACTTAAAAACTAAACTTAAACTCAGACTAGCACGGTAAGTAACTCCCGCGAATCAAAAGGCCTTTTGTTTTAGCTTTACCCACTTTATCTAAAGCGCCCAAGCTCTTTTGGAGCTAGTTAACACAAAACCAAGCGTCGGTGGTGGAGTCTACCCTGAATAAATATTTACTCATATACTAGAGATTCAAACCGTTTAATATTACATGTACGTGAGCTTCATACGAATGAAGCAAACAATTAACTTAACTGTGTTCTGAGGCATGTAGTTCTGATAAGGAAAGTTCTTGCTAACGACAGTAGTTGACAGCTTTAGAAGATCGGTAGCCACAGGATTTCCTTAGGAGAACTAGACGACGCAGCACGGAAGGCAGATATGCTCCTCGAAGCAGCAGGCACGCCGCGTGATTGACCCTCAGCCGGTTGAGTTCATCGGCCGTTGGCAGCTTCAATGTAGGCAAATCCAGCTTGTAATACACGAGTAGAGTATGAGGTCAAGACACGTACTAAAGCATACATCGTAATTAGAAATAATTCAACTACGAAAAAAAGAAACAACCTGTACTTACGGTGAATGCGGCCGGACTTAAATTTAAACACCAATTCGACTTGTTATTGAAACACACATAAATAATTTAGCTTTAAAATGCACGCAAAACACCCATGTACAAGAAGGAAGTAGCACAATGTCCGTTCATCGTCGCGATACATTTTGTGAATTAAAAAATCCAGGTAGCGTGCGCGGCAAATTTGACTTTCGTCGTAACGTGCAACTCACGACAAGCGTTATTAAGAAGGCTTTGCGACATACGTTCGAGTTCAAGAAATTTAAACCGTAACAATTGAAATTAAATCTGTCAGAATTGACAGATGTACATACAAGCTAAGCTAAGATACACCTGTTATATCTTGCTTTGTCGTTCATGGTAAAGTTCGATGAAAAAATTTTTAAATTACGCGTTAGTTATATTAAAAAATTACAATACGAAAATAAATGTAGAGTATTTAAAAGTGGGTTTTAATTGCTACATTCTGTATAATTTTCGAGAAACAATTAATTAGATAAGCAAAAGGTAATTAATTTAATTTGTTATTTTTCTTCTAATTTTAAATTATGTGTTCATTAGGTTTTGTAAGATGTTACGAGAGAAAATCTCATTTTTACAGTATCATTCCTGGCCTACTGTTTGTTTACTTAAAAATATACGGGACGGAATAGTTATATTTTATAATCAGTATTGAATTTATTTATAGGCATTAGTTTAAAAAACTTTATAACGAAACACTATGTTCATTAAATTTCAAATAAATAAATAAAAAAATAAAATAAAACCATATTTAGTTGAAAACACTTTTCTCCATTTTGCATAATAAAAATTTTTTTTCATAAAACAAAGCCCACAATAGCTTAACTTAAAAAAAACAGATATTTTGTGCTTCTCTAACAAATTAATATTTGTTCCGATTTTTAAATTATAACAAAATATACAGAAAAAAGAGTATCTATTGCAAAACAACCAAATTTTTGATATCATATTATTCACCCTTAATTTAATTTAATTTACCTATATGGTTGCAAGACTACTTAAGTACGGCTTTTTCTGAAGTTGAAGAGTGGAAAAAATGATGGTCTGGAGTTGATGTTTTCAATAAACATCTCATTGATGATCCAACAATAGAAGTCCCGGGTTTTGATCAAAACAGAAAAAATTAGTCAAAAGTAAATCGCATAAGAACAGACCATTCAAAATGCAACTCTATGTTGTTCAAATGGGGTGCGATTTCTAATCCAAGTTGTGACTGTGGAAACGAACCAGAGACCCTTACACATATTGTAGAGGATTGTCAATTAACTAAGTTTAAAGGAGGGTTTCCAAACATTCATAATTTAACGGATGAAGCAATATTATGGCTTACGAATCTGAAGGACATCTGAAGTTCAGCAATTTTTTGTATTCTTGTCTTGATTATCTGTTTTTCCATTAATTTGTTTTGCTATTTCTTTAAGCTACTATTTTTTTCGTCATTGTCATGACTGGCGCTTGGACCGGTCTATTATATGTCGTCATGCAATGGCTGTGCTGTTATATTTTATGTTCTTATTTACCTTCTATAATGTTTACACACTTAATTAATATTATTACATGTGAACACTAGGGTGGGTAAGGGTTGGCATGTTTAGGTTTTAGTGGTTTTCCTAAACCTTGAAGTAAATGCTTTGCCAAGACGAACCAATCCACTATTGCACACGGTTTCGTCACCACACTATACAGGTTTATACTGATCTTCTGGGGCACCATACATAACACTTACATCACAATACAATATTTGTGTAATGTACCATACGAATAAATAAATAAAATAAACCCTTAATGATTGAACATTAGATTTTATGCAAAATCAACAGATATTATTAGTGTCACTCTTAAAACGATAGTGGCAGTTTTTGTGGAATGAAACTAGAAGCATTACGTAAATTTTTATTTTGAATGTATACTTTTTTATGCGCTTATTGATTGTTTCAAAATTGAGTTTTTATTTTGTTAGTTTTATATAAAATTTATTACAATAGTAAACAGTACAAGAAACGACTTAATTAGCCTCAAATTCAATAAAAACCGTTTTTATGCAAAAGTATTTCATTGTGCTTACTTCATACGGCCAGCATTCTATTAAAAAACTTTCAAAATCTATTAGAATTTACTCAATATAATAAAATTTTTAACAACCATAACAGTATTCTTGACCTCGTATTTAGCAACGATCGTTGTGATATAGACAAATCGGAGAACTGCTTAGTAATTGAAGATTTATACCATCCTGCGTTGGATATTAGCATGACAGTATCAACCCCTGCTACGCCTAATTTTAATTACAACTCTGAACGTGTACGCTATAATTTTAAAAAGGCAAATTTCGTATTATTATATGACGCTCTTATGAAGTGTGATTGGAACTTTCAACAACATGTCGAAAATAGATGAAGCCTGCACTGCATTTTACACAAAACTTTACGAAATATTGAACTTATATGTCCCAAAACACAAACCTCACAGTCGAAGCAAGCACCATTATCCTTCTTGGTTTACAATTGAATTAAAAAAACTACTTAAAACAGAAACATTACTTTCATAAGCAGTGGAGATCACACAAAATTGTATTTTACTTGAATAAGTTTAAGTTATACCGAAATATGTCTAAGCTGTCTTATTCGTGTTGCCTACAATAATTACTTGCGCTCTGTTCAAGTCTCCATTAGTGTAAATCCCAAAAAATTGTGGTCATTCGTGAAGAACAAAAGAGGGATTAGTCGCATTCCCGGTGTTATGTCTTACAACGGAACAACCCTCTCGTCACCTTTAGAGATTGTAAATGCATTTGGTTTATTTTTTTCTAGTGTTTACATTGAATCAACAAACGGTAGTACATCTGAGCTTCAAAGACTCTCAAACACTAATGCTAAGATAATCGCAATTGATCAATTCTCCGAGAAAGATATTCTGAAGTCCTAAAATCCTCTAATAATAATTTCACTTCAGGCATAGACGATATCCCCAGTTTTCTGCTAAGAGATTGTGCGAATATTTTTGTCAAACCTCTTCATAAATGGTTCTCTTTATCGTTTCGACCTCTACTTTTCCTACCATATGGAAACAAACATTTATTGTACCGATATTTAAAAACGGCGATAAAGAGAATATAAACAACTACAGGCCTATTTCACTTCTTTACAATTTTTCAAACATTTTTGAATCGGTGCTAGTTAAACATTTATACTTTAAGGTGAAACATATAATATCTCCTTTACAACATGGTTTCGTGAAAAACGCTCAACAATTACTAATTTGGCATGCTTTAGTCAATTTATAGCCGAAGTTATCGACAATAAGGGACAAATAGACAGTATTTACACAGATTTCACAAAGGCATTTGACAAAATAGATCATTATTTATTGTTACATAAGCTTGATTCATTGGGTTTTTCTAACAATCTCTTAATGCTGCTTAAGTCGTATTTATTATATAGAAAGCAATTCGTTTGTTATGGTAATTTTGTCTCAAATTCATTTCACTCAACTTCCGGTGTACCTCAAGGCTCCAATTTAGGACCACTACTTTTCTTATGTACATTAATGACATAACTTCTGCAGTACAATGTAACATTCTATTATACGCCGATGACATAAAACTTTACTCTGCAATTAACTCACCAATTAGATTGTTTAATTTTACAAAATAATATTAACAAAATGGCAAAATGGTGTGCCAGAAATCGACTCGCCATTAATATTCCAAAATGCAACGTTATCACCTATTCCCGAAAAGTTAACACTGTTCAGTTTAATTATTCCATTAATGAAGTTAGCTTGTCTCGTGTAAATTCAATAAAAGACCTAGGAGTTACTTTTGATACATTTTTTAACTTGAGAGAACATACACAAAATACTGTGTCAAAAGCATATAAAATGTTTGGTCTTATCTATCGTAATTGTAAAAGTGGTTTTAATCCGGAGTGTTAATTCTGTTATATAAGTCCCTTTGTAAGATCGCAACTCGAATATGGTTCACTCATATGGGCGACTCGCTCTAAACTTTGATTCGATAATTAATCGAGCTATGGTGTTTAATTAGCGATACCTTCAAATATATTCTTTAAAGAAAAAAATTAAGTAAGCAACGTAAATTACCTATTTTCTAAAACGTGCTTAGTGTAATGATTCATTCTACAGTTCTTCTATAAGATAAACCCTGCTGAGACTACCTGCTGTTAGATATGTAAATAATAAATTCTTAAGCCCGCTTCACAATGTGCAAACTTTTGTTTACAGAAATTGTGGTGTCCAAGTTTTAAATTTCATGAGTGTACATGAATGGTCGTCAATTTACTGGTGTCTGAAGATAGTAAAGATTCTTACGTGAAACGGCATTTGGAGTGTTTTCAAACATCTAAAATAGTTTGGTTGCGAAAGAGTTACAGAAAGCTGAAGAAAGTCCAGCTTTAAGATCGGCTCACAAAAATGTACATATCCTCGTTTGTTATGCGTGGAAATGAAATTAAGAAAACGACTCGACTTGCCATAGAATATTTGATAACAAGAAAAGGTTTAACTATCTGTTTTAAATAAAAGTTGTTTATAATTTAATTATACATTTTTTTGTTCAAACTACTTTTTGATTCGATAAGGAATTACTGAGATATAACAATCACGTAACCAATATGAATTTTACAAAAAAAAGTTGAGGAAGAAAAGTTGTTGAAAATTCTATTATCTATAGCTTTTGTTTGAAGCATTTGTTTTAAAACGCAGTTTTATTTTAGCTTAACGGTGCGATGTGGAGTTCTGCGGTAAACGCTTGTTTGGAAGTTTTGTATAATATCAGCTATAAACTAATGATGAGGACTAAACAATACTAGCGTCTTTTCAACATATATGTTATTCTTGTGTTTTATTATTAAATATGTTTAATTTTTAAAAATCTAATTTATGTGAGTTGAGTTGGAGATGACATAGCTAACCATTTAATTGTTTATATTTTGGTCCCCCATATTTAGGTGGCGTGCATGTAGTGTTTATACATTGTAAAATAATATAACTTCGTCAAATTTGACGCTACATTTTTTGACATTAGATGGTTATAGTATATTACATACCGAGGCAGAAAGTTTTATATTCCTGTCGAGAGAATTATAGTTTACCGAGAGGCGCAGCCTCGAGGTAAACTATTTCTCGAGACTCGGGAATAGAACTTTGCCGAGGTTTGTATACTATTTTATTCACAATCATTAATTTTTTCAAAAATCTTAAAAAAAATTAATTACTGTTACTTATCATAATGCCATGACTTGACATCAATTTTTAAAAA
Source organism: Abscondita cerata (assembly GCA_030710515.1). NCBI lineage: Eukaryota > Metazoa > Arthropoda > Insecta > Coleoptera > Lampyridae > Abscondita > Abscondita cerata. Next base: position 17,940 of record JALBCR010002324.1, on the reverse strand, counting down.
AGCAGGCGATGGAAACAGCCATATTGTAATGCAATCAAATTTTATTTGTCGCGTTATTTTAATAATGTCTGAATCAAGCGAATTTATACATTGTACTCCTCCAGAATTACGCGAAGCGGCCGAAAGCGTGGAAAAAGCTTGCTTCCAGAAAAAGTAAGGAGAGATATGAATTAGTTTATCGTATGTTTAAAGATTGGTGCAAGAATAAAACAGTACATAACGTTTCGGAAAATGTCGTGCTAGCGTACTTTGGGGAGTTAGCTAAAGTTAAAAACCTTCTACTTTATGGGCGACTTACTCTATGTTGCGAAAAACATTAAATATAAACGAAAATATTGATTCTGTCGCGATTTTCAAAACTACAGGCGTATTTAAAAACAAAACGTTGGATACTTAGCTAAAAATCGAGCGTCTTCACAGCTACTGATATTAATACATTTTTAAATGACGCACCAAAAGAATTTCTTCCACAAAAGTAACTTTCATTTATTGAATGCAACTACATGCTAATATATAAATTTTAGGTTGCTCTAATAATTGGTGTATCTGGTGCTTGTCGCAGTGATGAGCTTTACAAAATGAAGGTTACAGACATCAGTTTCCTAGAAGATAAAGTTTGTATTACGATTCCGAATACTAAAACCTATCAACCTCGTTCATTTGTTCTTACCAATCCTCAATGGATTGCAATGTTAGTCGAATACATTGGTCTTCGAGAAAATGTTATAAATGAGAAGTTGTTTATGCAGCTGCGATTTGGCAAAATTACAAAACAACCATTTGGGCATAATTCTATTGGATCATTTCCAAAAAATTGCAGCTCACCTAAAATTAAATAATATAGAAGCATATACGGGGCATTGTTTTCGTAGAACGGCTGCTACACTACTTGCCGATAATGGTGGAGACGTGATACAATTAAAGAGGCTGGGAGGGTGGAAGTCTAGTGCGGTGGCTGAAAGCTATGTTGACAAATCGTTAGATGGACAAATTCAAGTAGCACAAATGTTATCTACGCAACGTACCACACTTGCACCAATCCCCATTATCACAGCAGGAGACATATACAACAAATCTTTTCTCACTGTCACAACCGGGGCTTTTACTTCATCCAGTGTTGATTCACAGTCGGCACACTTTAATATAACAAAGGAGGAAATGAAAGGATGTTTAAATGTGAACATAAACACTTACGGTAATTCTAATGTAACTATTAATTTTTCAAAATAAGATAATTTGTGTTTTATTATACCGCTTATCTTGCTCTATTTCCATTTGCGTTGTAATCGAGACTATGACTACCTCAACAATAAGATAGCCCTATAATCGAGGTTAGGTATACACTCCTGGTGTAAACAAACCTTGCAATTTTATGGAAGTAAGTAATTAAAAGATTTATGTGCTTATTTATTTAAGCAAATGGTTCCATAATATCATTAGTAATTACGTCTTAATTTAAATTGCTGTGGTGTCAAAACAATGTGTATATTAGTTGTTTGTCGTGGTAAATCATGAGTTACTCTGTTGAAACTACGGATAGCAGTAGTTGAATGACCTTCTTGAACAGATCTATAATTAGTAGTAACTAATGCAAATTCACACATAAACCTTCAAACATCTCATCTCCACTAAGCTTATGTTATGGTCACTTTCATGATCGTATAACCGTCTCTTCATGCTTTTCCTTTTTCGTTCGTACCAATCTAAACTTGAAACAGAATATTGTTTGTCATATCACAAATACAGAGTTAGGATCCAACTATTATTTAACTTATCTGTAAGTTCATCGGATGTTCCTATGATCGTATAAACCAAATACTATATTTTCCTTTCGGTGATCCTAATAATTAACTGATATAAAATGTTTAAAACATACAAAAGCATTCTTCTGCTTGCATTCATGAAAATTTTTTCCTTTAATGGCGTTTAGCTATTTCTCTCTCCGATCTGTGATGATGCAGTCAAATGGGGTTGATAATCGCTGATGTTTATAGTAAAATCACTGGAATGCGAAAACCGTACTTATACTTTTTCCTTAAAACTTTATACACAACTGAGTACTTCCACAATTAACAATATAACAAAACCAAGATATTTTAAATCGATTTCTAAAGCCATACGACGAACTTAAGGCGTATTTTATGGTTATGTTTTTAATTGTGTTTACATTTTTAGTATACTTCACAAGCGCTCGAGTGGCGTTTTTAAAGAATTAGTAACCGGTCAGTAATAATTATTCCTGGCTAGCTGGTAAAAATTTTGAACACCAATTGTGTAATCGCCTATTTCCCAACTTTTCACATGCAGTGTAATTGGCATATTACAATATGATTGTGAATAAACAATTTTTACCGGGTTTTTGAATTTGAAAATTAACAAATACTTTTGACGGATTAATAGAAATATAAGAAATACATACATTATCAGCAGAATAAATCATCAATTACGTGCCAGACACTGTGTTACTCTAGTTAACTTCTCACAAAGTTCTTATTATTTTGAGATTTTCTGAAATTACCGCTTACTAATGTATAACATGGATAATAATTAGCTCCTTTGTTTGAAAAATATTAAATTTATGAATTAAATTTACAATAAACAATATAATTCTATCCGCTTTGCAAAGTTTTAGGTAGTCAACTGTTTTGCATCAACATTGTAACTTTCAGAAAGTTCAACAATGCATAGAGTTAATAAGGGTAAAAGTTAGAACGCATGCCATCACATTAATTTATACACCTGAGTTTATTACACGTTGTTGATGAAAAGAAAAGAGAGAAGGCATAAAAAGCATGCTGTATAAATTTATTATATAACTTATTAAATTTTACTCGATTAAATGGAAAACTTATTTAAGAGTATCATGGCTGCTGTCGAGCAAACTTAATAAAAGTTGTTAACAATTATTTTTAGGTCTGTGAATTTATATTTAGAATCTAATAAATTGGAATAGATATCAATATTATTTTTTTTACTGACTGCTATTAATTGTTTTTGTTTGCCTTTATGTCTGGTTCTTTGTGGGTTCCAAAATAACCTGATAATATTGCATAGCTTTTTAATTTTATAAAATCTTATTGATTCATTAAATGTGAAAACAAATTACCTATCAAAAAAAATTGTAAATAAAACAGTGAAAAGTGAAGAAACAAAAAAGTTGCTGTCATTTTTACTTCTTGATGTTTTAATAATTTTTAGTTTGAAAATGGCTGCTTTTTTAGTCCAGTTAAAAATCAGTTTACAATTAAATTAAAACTATTTATTAATAATTATTGGTATTCGCTTAAAGATCTCAGAAGTCTTCGACATAGTTTTTAAACATTCCAAGCAAGCAAGAACAATTTAAAAGTGGAAGAGTCTTGGTGAAATCATTACCCATGTAGCTATACCTAAATGTTGGCTACACGTTGGGAATAGGTGCTATGAAAAATTAACAGGTAAATTATTCGGGTCTAATTTATTTCCTGTTTTTGAACATAGGGTTACAGAGTCATTCTTTGATATTCTATGCAGAATATGTACAATCTGTAAAACAAGAAAACGGACACCTGTTATTTATAGTTTTATGCAACTAAACTTGCAATGTAATTTGAATTGATAAATTCGGCAATAAAGTGAAATGGGTACAAAATAGAGGGTGTATTTAGAAACTGGACATGTTTGGTATATAAATAATATAAAATAATATATTGATATTCACTCATTCTCGATAAGAATGGAATATTGTATTCCTGTGTCCATAGTATTTAACTGTTGGTTTACCTTTATCCCAACTTTTAGCTAGATGGAGTTATTTCTTTTTTTTTATCTGATTTATTAAGTACATTAAACATAATAGCTATAGCTTTTAAGTGGAGAACGTCATTATCAATTCGAAACTAGAAAGTGATACTAAAATTGATCAAAAATTTTAGAATATTACTAATTCTGTCAAGCACTAAATTTGTTTTTACTCTTTCAATGCTATTAACAACCTAATGAAGACAATTTTATGCAATCATTACCAATGAACATATTGCATGTTTAATTATTACCAAAAAATTTTTAATTGCATTGCTAAACTACAAGATATGCCTTGATATCCCATCGCTCAAGGAGTCGACATTTGAAACAAGGTGAAAAATTGTATAACAGAAAAACATTTTATAAATTAGAATTTGAATTTTTTGTAGGTCGGTACCAGTTTATGCATTAATTTTTAAAGCATTCCTGTTTGCGTACTAGCACCATAACTGCAATCTTTTCTGAATGTGATTCCAGTTGTAAAGAGCGTATGCTATATTAACAGACGGTCTTCCACTTTACGTGAGTGTACTACGGTCCATTCTTTGTACGTTCTTATTTTCGGTGAACCAAATGATGGACCGCAATTTTTAAATACAAGACTTAATGAAACAAATGTGTGCTTAAAATGTATGCCGCTTAAATTTTTCCACGAATGGAAAACCTTTTCTAATGTTAACTTGCTTTAGCAATGGAATACAATAATATTTTAGTAATAAATAAACTTGCATTGTTTTCATTCATAGTAACCGTGCAAAATTGTTGTCCTTAGATTACAATAACATTGAAAGAATAAAACTAAATTTGTACTGGCAGAATACCTTCGTAATGACTAATATTTTGATAACGTTTTCTAAAATTTTTTACTTTTCCCTCACTTTTTAGTTTTATTGATAACGACGTTCTTCATAAAACTATCAAAATTTAAATAATTGTTGTTTTTACTTAATAGTTCAATCAAATCAGATGGAAGAAAAAGAACTCCACCTTGTTATATATTGTGTAATTTCAATAGTTCCCTATGTTCATTTTGTTGATATTCTTTTCAAGGGCATTTCAAATTATTTTTATGATAAGAACAACTCCCTTTTGAGGATATTATGTATTTTTAATCTTCATATTTCAAAATAAAAAAGCTAGAATTTTGGCATATAACGACGAAAGCGTACTCAAGCAATGACAGTGTATACGCCATATGCTCTAAACAATGAACCAATTCAAGTTTTAAAAATAAAAACATTAAGAACAGCACATGAAAAATATTACACGTTCACGATGTTAAGATAAAATTACTACAACAATTAAATACTATCGATAAAAATACAACAGTCTATTCTTATTGACAGTGAGTGAACATTAATTTATATTTTATCAGTTTTACACAAATACACCAAATTACTTTATTTTATAAACACACCTTCTATCATTATACCCATTTCATTTTGTTGGCAAATTTATTAATTCGAATTACATTGTAAGTTTGCTGGGCCTAAATTATAAATAAATGTGTCCGTTTTCTTCTTTTGCCGATTGTACATTAAAAGATGTTGTCATTATAAAAGAAAGAAATTTAGTACATTGTAGCATTTCTTCAACAGTAGTTGAGTAGTGTGTCTAGTTTCGGGAGGCGTTATTTTTTTCCCTTGTCGTTGTCTTTAACAGTTTTTGGTAGAGGTAATTTGTTGGCAAAGAATAACGCACTACTACTCTCCGCCAAAAATATAAAAACACCTTTAATATATATCACGAAGCTATGACAACATATTTCTTTGAGAAATGGGTAAAAGAGCAAATGTTCTTTCAGATCTCCGTTTATAATTATGAACAAAGCTATAAAGTGTAAAACACCGAGTATAAACACAATAAAGTGAAAAGTTTTAAATTTTATGTCAGAGAAAAATATGACAATTTTAAGAAACTGTTGATGCATTGTATAAATATCTTGGGCACGCGTTAACTGTGTTAATTCGGTCGACAAGATTACATTGTAGAGAATAATTGAACGGAATTGTACACTATTACCTATTTGCAATTAGAAACTGTCGATGACAAAACGAGAAATATGCGCTTCTACCAATTAGTTACAGTTACAGCGCTTACCAGACGCATTGGAAGAATTAAACTATATTTTGAAAAATAATCTGAATCTGTACAACAACTATAAATTGTTTACCATTAAATGTCAATACTGATTTTCACAACTGACGTTTACTCATTACGCCAGGAAGTTTATCCTGTACCGTTTTATTTACTAAATATTTACATTTGCAATATAATGACTAATATCAGATTTTTATTTTAAGCAGTCAATACCTTTGAACTTACCGGTGATATGTTTTATATACACTAAAATAAACAGTGGTCTGATTATCACGCCATTGTTCTAACAAACAAATTTATCTTTTTTAGCACCTAAAGTTTCAAATCATCTATACTTGTCAAGAGCTTCAAACTTTCTATACACTTTTAAAAAATTGTATCCATCTAAAATTTGGAAGGAAAAGGATTTGTGTACAATATTTGCCTTAAACTGTTTCCATTTTTTAGATGTCTTCTTTACAGTTAAGTTTTCTATTGTAGAAACGGAACGAGACAAAAGATCAGGGACAACATTATATTTCCCCTTTCAATGCACTACTTCAAAGTCGTATTGTTGCAGTTGTACTGCTGAACGACCTAATGTACCCGCTAGAATCATTTAGTGATTGTTTAACCATATTAATTACCTCTGAAATTTGGTAACCTTCAATATAACGATAGAGTTTATTTACTCCCCAAGTAACTGCCATACATTCTCGTTCAATTACCGAATATTTCCTTTCGACTTTAGTATAAAATTACCTTTTTTTCATGTAGAAAATTTTGGTTTAACACACAACCTAAATTTATAAACACGCATTTAATGTGCATCTTTTACGCAACACTCATTAGCTTTACTAGAATGGACTAACAAAACAAAATCTATTTTTTATTTTTGGAAAGCATGCTCTATAGTATATTCCTATTTTATGTGACACTTTCTGGGGTGCAACCTAAAAACCAGATGGCAGAGTCTTACTGAAAGCAATCTTTCAAGAAATTAAGTTTAAAAGATATTTTTGATTTACTGTTAATTGTTCAGAGGATACAATTGTATTTTAAGTTCAAATTTTCTCAATTGCGCTTTTGAACATACTATTCACGTTTACACAAATTGTGAACAATACCAAAATCGGCAAAAAATTACTACTCAACATAATAGAAAGCCGAAGTACCGGAAATATAATAACAATGAACAAACTTTGGTTTTATGAAGCAGTAAGATTGGAATGATTTATATAGCTAAGTTTTTTATATTATTAACATTTAAATAAAAATATCATAACATAACAACAAAGTACATTATGACTGATTCTATTTTAACTTCTTGAGTTTCATCTTTGAAAATCTAAACAGAATTGTTTATATAAGTCATCCCGATAAAGAAATGGTGTTTCATATATTATGAAACCATAATATGGTATGCTTTTAAATAATTATATATTTACCATTTTGTTTAAACCTCTAGGCGTAGTTAAATCTGAATACGTCAAAGTTATACACCATTTATAAACTGGAAATATTGTGCATACGAAAAATGAAGGCCAACATAGAAATCTTTGAACTAAATGATTAGAATTGATTTAAAACTATACTACAAAGATAATTTTTTCCGCTTGTAAACGTCCACCTTTGATGCGTACAGTGGCAATTAAAAATTGTAGTCTAAAATAAAAGGAGCGTACAAAATTTATAATTAAACCGTGGGTTTAGTTTCAGTCAAAAAATAATGTCCAGAATTCGAAATAATATACATATATAACCGTATTTACAGAACAATTTTACAGTAATTATTTACACGCGGTGATAATATATAAATCAAAACTATTTAATTCGCACGCTCGGAAATCTCTTCGGTGGAATGTGGCGTTGATGGAGACACTGCCGTGATCATGTCCCCGGTTTGTAGTTTCTTGGTGTACGGAGGGCAAATTAGGTAATTACATCGTGCAGCCCTTTTTTACGGTTGAATTTAAAGTGTCCCGGTGCTGTTGGTGCAGAAGGTTGTTTTAAGTAGACGGTGTTATCGGATTGTTGAATCAGATTGTGCATCAGCGGCCGTTATTAAAGACCACATTAATCTTGTAGGTTAGAGCAACTTCTGACCGGTCTTGCTCTCAAAGGATAAGGAACGGAGTTTAAGATTACGGCTTTACAAGCGACGGGAGTGCGTTGTGGCGGCACAATCGGATAAACTATAGTCACCTGAGTACGATGAAGCCTCGTATGCTAGCGGTCTATGCACGAGAAGTTAAACCTCGGTTTGGGTGTGATGGTCTGGCTGCGGCTAAAATTAAAGTAAGCGAAGTCATCTTGACACACTCTTTGCCAATGCTACCGGAGTGAACTCAGTTTAATTGCAGGGATTTCGTGATAAGTATGTTTTGTGGCTGTAAGAGAACGGATTAATAATGGTGGTTTTATAAGTGGGTCTTTAAGCGATTAATGATGGTTTTGCCATTACCCAAAATTGAATGCTAATCAGCAATAAAGGTGTGAGCTTTGAAAATACTGTTAATGAAAATAACTTGAGGCCTGTGTCTGAATCGGGATGGAATTCAATCACCTGTTTAGAGTAGTATCGCAGTTATTGAAGTGAGAAGAATAAAGTACAGTATATAGTAAAGCAAAGTTTTAGTGCGGTTATTCAAACAGGATTTGTACGGTTGCTAAGGAACTTGGTATTCTCAGAGAATTCTGAAGAAACCTCGAAGAAAGAGTATCTTTTTGGCATCGCGTTCCTAATTATAAAGGGGACGTATTGTTACTAACTGAACAGTGGGCAACAGCTGCACGGGAGGTGATACTAAATGGAGTGTTGCGTACGCCAATTCCTGAAGTCATTAAAATTTTAGTTGTGAGATAATTCCTCAGCAGCAAATTTATAATAATCAATTGTCGGTTTTGTACACGCTTGATAAAATGAACTACTGGCGGCATGAATCGGATCAGGCGCTAGCTAGGATGGAATAAAACTTTGTATTCTTAACAGAATGTTTAGGATGAGAACCTTTAGTAGAACAATTAGTCAGTAACGCTTTTAAATTCTTTTCAGTTAATGAAATGTCATCTAAATATTTACCCAACATTTTAACGTTTCATTAGAAACGGTTTCAACATCTATTGTTTGTGACCAGCAACGTTCCCAATAAAGATCATAAAACAATTAATAACTAATTTTAAACTCATCCATATCTTTTCATCTTTAACAAATTGCGTAGAGAATTTCTTATACTATCAACTTCAGATTCCAAAAACATCACCTCTAAACTTTAATTCCAAGATAAGCCCTTCTTTAGGTAAATAATTTACATGACCGCTTGTTCAACTAGTCATGTTTAAAATAAATACCAACACAATCAAAATTAATAAAACAACCGAATTTAAAATAAGCTGCTATAGATAATTTTAATAAATTGAATAGACTCACGTTGGGTGCCAACTTTAGCAAAAATATATACAATAACATGATTCAACTACACACCCTTGTACTACATATAACTTAAGATAACCCCTAAATAAATCAATAAAATCTTAGCAGTGAGCAGAAATTTGGTAGAGTCACCCACTACTGCTAAGTGTAGAATAAAAGAAAGTATAATTCTATTAATTAAATACAATTCTAATAATAAACTAAAATATTATGTAAAAAATAAATTCACATTAAAAAGGTAATCAAAACAAAATGAAATTATGCGCGTTGTTGGCGAACCACACCAGTGACATCTAGTGCCAAATATATATATATATATATATATATATATATATATATATATATATATATATATTTATAATTTGTTATGAGTTGGTTTGGTGGTAAGGAACTAATTACTATTTCTTTATCTTCGGATCGCAACATCTACCCGCAGCTCCAATTTTTTTGGTAGAATGGGCGTGAGCAGTAAGTAGAAAAATAATAGAAAAGATGTGGTGATACGGCAATGGGGCGCCACCTACCGTTTTAGTTGAAAGCTTCTCCCGGTCAGTAGGGAACCAGGCAAACAACTAACTCGAGTAACAAAGATGAGTATATTCATCAACCAAATACAGAGTATACAGACTTATCACACAAGAACCATTAATAACAATCCCAAATTTTATAAATAGTAACACATAATTAAAAAAACCCCGACAAGAATAAAGACACAGAGAATAATGAATAAAAACACACAACAATTGTCGTTTCTTCTGCACAAAACTACAATCAACTCTGACCGAAAACGTACACTACAACCGATGAAATGTAACAAAGTCAAAAAATCACAGCAGTGTAATCTTTCACATAAATGGGTGTTTTTATGATAACAACTAACTTTTAAGTATTGTCTAATAATGTACCAAATTTCAATTTGATATAATAAAGGCAAGTTTTTTATGACTTCTTAAAGAAGTTTCTGTAAAGCCTACTTAATAAATAAAAAATAAAAATTTTAAACAGCTTAACTAAATGTTAAAATAAAACATATTTGAAAACCTCAGATTATTATTTATAATTTGTAGTAGTTTCCTTGATAGAAGGCCTTCTAGTAGGAGCTGGATGTATAACAAAAGAACTAAATTATTCTATAGTCGACGTTTCGGACAACTAGATGTTGTCTTCATCGGAACGTAAAATACTAGTTCTTTTTTATTTATTATTTAGTCCCCGATGAAGACAACACACTTAGTTGTCGAAACGTCGACTATAGAATAATTAGTTCTTTGGTTATACATCCAGCTCCTATAGAAGGCCTGCTATGTAAGGAAACACAAAATTAAAAAAATAATAAGAGGGAGCAACGAATAATTTCAAAGATTATTATTGATCTAAATATGTAAAATATATACATATTTCAAAAAATTTAGAACCACTTTGTATAAACGATAAAGTCTGTATATAACAACAAAACATTTTTAAAAACTGCGCTCAGGTGTACCATTTACAATGCCGTGCCGTTTGAATAATTTTGATATCTTTATATATAGGATAGAGGAGTAATCAAGTTATCCTGTTTTAAAACTTCCGTATACACCTGCACTATTTCATACAACACATATTTCTGATACAAAACGGATACGAATTTCAATAAATTCAAAATTTTTGATATTTTGAGAGTGGTGTCTCGTAATGTTAATGGACTAAGTGTTATAGTTTATTTAATTTACAAGAAAGTGTCCAGGGTGAGTACTAGACACCGATTTAACCAGAGAAAGAACTGCGTTGTTCTTTTAGTGTTTAAAAGCGTTTATTTTACACTCCACTTACAGTAGATGCGATGGAATATTTACATGAATAAATGGATGTTGCCTAGGTCGTCAAATGCACTTGTAGCGTACGAGATGCAGCGTTTGCAGAAATGTTGGCGTTTGTATTGGATGTCGTCCGAATTACTGGTCGATTGACGCTGTCGTGCGATGTCGTTGGTCAACGACTCCAGGTTTGGTACACACTGTGGAACTGCACTAGGTTTGTAACTTGTCTCGAACTGATTGGGCTTATTGTACCCGCGTTGTTTTATATGTGATAATTAGGTTGAAGCTCGTTTGGAATGCTTCTTGTGGTGTCAGCATTTGTTAATTGCATTTGTTTTGCTGAGTTCTCTCTTCCGCATTTCGTGAGTTGCTTCATGCGGATGTGAATTAACGATGTCCATTTTGACGGGGTTGAGACGGCAACCCCATAATTTTCAAGACGTAACAACTCGTCGTAGACAACTTGTTGTCGATCATTTTGCTGTCGAACATCTCTTCGCCAGGACAACTGCTTGTTAGAACAACTACCTATTCGGACAACTCGTTGAATAAATTTTATTACCAAACATTAGTGTGGAATATTTCTAATGCGATATCGGCGCCTGTATAGGTTGATGTATGCTTGCCCTTTTGCATTTTGCCTATTAATTTTCATACAGTTGGGTGTTGCATCCCAAATTCAAACTAGAATCTTTTGTGAGTGCTCTTTTAATTCAGCAGATTATGTTCAAAACTAATCAGATGTTTGGTAATAAATATATAACCTGTATGCCAAGTTTCATTAAAAATCGGACCAGCGGATCCTTGGATATCTTGTTTACATAAAACTGTCGGCCGCCCGGCCTCAAGACAGAATTTTTTTTTCTTAGTTGTAATGTACTATTTGTTGAAAAAAAGGTGTTATAATTCTTGACTTGGAAACCGTTGCATAACTTCCTATCTTGTGTACGTAGAGTAAAACTTTTTTTTAACGCGTTTTCTCGCCCGCCAATTTTTTAGTCGATCAGTCCTAGTACAAAAGAGATGTCGACGACGAGATTGCTCTACAGCGAGTTATCCCGTTCTGTAGAAATGCTATACTGTTACTAAGATATTTAAAATGCAAATTAGACCTAAGCAATAATAATATTGTAAATCTCTACAATCAGTACTTATTGAAAATAATAACATTTTATGCTACTAGATTAGACCGCTTCTTTGTGTAGATGGTATTAGATGAGGTAAAGTTAGGTGTGTCTTTTAGGATGCTGTTATTAAAAATTTTTCAATCGTTTGTTCTAATAGAACTAAACCTGAGAATGAAACTATATATACAAATAATTTACCATTAAACTCGTTGGTGCAAAAACTCTAATTAAAAAGCGTGTATTAACACGGTTTATAAAACTAAAATTTTGTATTAATCTTGTTGATTAAGAAGAAACCTATAATTCTTTAACAAAACAAAACAATAATAAGTGTCGTTCAGATGGTATGGATACATTCTTTTGTAGTTATATGGCTTATAATTTGATTCTCAGTTTTTGTTTGAAACCTTTAATGTAGACTTAATAATATTTGGTTTTTAATTATTAGAACTAAAAGAAAACTTACGTTCCATTTTAATTAAAATAAAAATAAACCTGAGATGGAGAAACTGATTAAGTTTACCTGATTTTACGGTATATGTGTTACCTTCATCGCAAAAAAATGATTACAAACGACGTTTCTTTGAAAGGGAGTCTTCGATGTATCGTCATCTACATTCTAAAAATTCATTTATTTTGTGGAAAATGTATAAAACCATCTACTTACACAATGTAGCTGAGGTTGTCGCAGTGTATGACTTTTTGTTCTTTAGTTAGTTCTTTGCCAATAATGTGAAATATGAAGGCAGGGTACCATTTGTAGAATTAAAATCATTCTTTTTCTTTTTTTATTTTAAGTTCAACTTTTCTAAATAAAATTTATAATGCTATGATAAAGACTGGTTACTAGTGATAGTGTTCGGTCTTATTTTTATCTTAGTACTGTCATCTCGCCATAATGTGGTGATTACTTCCAAACTACGGTGTAAGAAGTTATTGAGGTAATCTTAGACAAGCATTTTGAAAGTTATTAAAATGTCCTTGTGAGAAACAGTTCTGGCTGATGTTCAAGAATGAATATTTAGTTGCTACGACGTAGTATTGCTGTTTGAATATATCTTGAATAGGATTTCATATTTTCGCCAAATGGGAAAAATACGCTAACAAAACGATTTTCTGGGAAATAGATTATATTATTCTGCGCCCATTTCAAAATTTATTGTAAGCCAAATCAATATTTTGCGCGAATGTTATCGAAATTTCAAGTGTGAACGGCGATTTGTTTTATTTGTGTGAATTATTAATTCGGTAAAAAGTTTACGTAATTTTAAAAAGTTTTTCTACCACTGGTATTAAAGAAATAGAGTTGGCACTAAATAAGTAACACTTGTAATTGGAACTTGGGAATTTAATTGCATCGGAAAATCTCAGATAAATAAAGTTAAGCTTTTTATACTATTTATTAAATTGTTCGGAACGTGCGCTTAAATAGTTTGGTAAGTACAATCGATACTAACTTTATGAAACTACCTGACTACAAAAACATTTCTTAATTAAGGGCAAGTTTAGGCACTGTTAAGGGTGAAAGGGGGTTTATGGATACTTTTGTATTTCTATAAAATAGATTTTAGTTGTTTGAAACCTTTTAAGTAGACACAATAAGCATTTGGTACATTGGGCACAATTATAAGCATCACGGTATAAATAAAATAAATGGAAACTGATTGTTTAATTTATATTCTGTGCCAATCGCAAATTTAGTTTTGAGTCCCTTTTTTCGAAATGATGATGTCGTATCAAAACAAGTCCTGTTCAGTAAAAGCCGCCCACCATATATTTCAACATGTTTTTAGGTGGACGAAAAAGGGAAACGTGTTTTGGGTATTCAAATGATAGCCGCTTTCTACAACTATTATATGCAATGTAAAGCAGTTAAGATAAATGTAATAAACATGATACTGGGATAAGTAAAATGTAGTAATTTTTGGCGACATCTCGTGGTAAACATTGACACGTGTGAGATGGTATAAAATCCATTTGAAAAATGCCAACAGTTAGCTGTAATGACATGTGTGTGTTAATTGGAAAGCGCCATCTAAGCGATAGCTTTAATGCTTGGAATAATACATGCTGCCGATAGTGCCAAGTATTAACAGTACAGATGCAGCATTTTACTTATGTTCATTGCTCCAATAAGAGCTTAAAGACCAACCGCCGTATTGAAACAGTCGTATACCGCACATTTAAGTATACACCTCTGATGAGCCTATAATAATAGATGGAAATGCCACGCATCAGGTGTCTTTTTCGTTGCGTGTGTGACCTGGGTAAAAAAATTGGCCACCGCAATCGCCTCGACTTGACTCCACCAGATTTTTTTATGGGGTATGGTAAAAGCAAGCTGTTTACCAACACACCTAAAACAAAACCAGATGATATGAAGGAGCGAATCAGAGAAGCTTTCCAAAAATATAGGCCTAGAAATGTTGGCAAATATTGCTGAAGGTTTCAACAAAAGAATACGTTTGTGTTTAAAGTCAGGCGGTCGTCATTTTGAACATTTGCTATAAGCTCCTATTTTTGGTTTTTTTATTCAAATTAGTCCACAAAGTACTTAAAAATTAAGTACACACTGCTAATAAAATAGTTTTGTAATAAACCTGTTGTTTGTTGCTTTGAAAATATGCATTTTCCATGATAACGTGAACAGTTAGGTATAGGAAAGTGTAATAGTAACCGATAGAGAATTAAATCCTGCAACTGCTGATGACATTTATTTGAAATAAACAAGTTATTATCATTTAAAACTTGTTATTATTTAGTCACATTTTTAAACACCTGTATACGTTATTAAATTTTTTACAAGTACGACACAAAACCTACTCAGTTAGTAGAACTCCAGGTCAAATTTAGTATCAAAATCAGGTATAAAATCGAAAATTCAAACGTGTCAAGTTGGTACTACATTTTCACAAAATACAGAAATATTTAAAAGACCTTCAGGTTTAGATGAAGTAAATCTTTATAAAACTCACTTTTTATTTTAATTGTAGAATCCGAATATGTCAAAATATATAGGGGTTCTATTTAAAAAAAACACAACAGATATGTTTTATGTCTTTTGAACACCCTGTATATCATGAATATAATTTTAAAATGTACCTCAATGGTCCCTATTTATTCCACAAAAAACTAACTTCAAAATTAAAGGATATGGCCATAATCTTTCGTGTCGTCAACGTGAATAACCCTGTATATACACAGAAGGAAAGTAAACAATTTATATTTTTTAAAGATATCTTTGCAGGAGTCTGTAGCTTTTAACTTAAAATCAATTTCAAAATTCTTTTTTGTTCTATGGCTTTTGATATTCCACCCTACAGAATAACCCCATATGATAGATGTGAATAACCCATGCATAGTACATCTGTAGTTTTGTTTCTAAACACACTAGTGATTTTTTAATCTAATGAAAGTAAAATAGGCAGAACTTATCTTGCTACATACAAAGTCGACATGTTTTACCCACCTAAACTTAGAATCTATGACAAACCCAAAACTTAGTACTTTCGACAGAACCTTCAATTGATTCCACAGACATTAAAAATTGTATGTACAATAACTGTTTTATTTAACTTCAATATCATATTGTTTTGATTACACCAGCCCTTCATTTTCAGACAAATACTGTTTATTTTAATTTTAGCAATTTCGCACTTTCAGCACTTACAACAATACTTGAATCGTCAGCATAATTTGTTAGAACACCACCCTGAACATAATCGGATAGATCGTTTTATGTACAATAGAAAAATTAACGGTCCAAGCATCTAATCCTTGAGCCACACCATAGTCGATATCACATGTTAATGAATTATCAGGTGAGTACTCCTCCAAGATTATAAATTTTGTTTACAGTTTGCTCTTTTCGAGCCCTTCTAGGTGGAGGTGAATGAAATAACAACTCAATATGTTGTCAACGCCGACGTTTCGCCCCTATGCGTAGGGCTTTATCAAGGCTAAAAATTTTTTTATTTAATATAAGACATGAATGTTATACATAAACTAATACAAATTAGAAATTAAAATTAGAAAACGGTATACATTAATTATTGTAATAAGGAATTTTTTATATAAATACAATTAAACAAAATATATTTTTTTATATATATATATGTATAGTAACAAGTGACTAATCACCAACAAGATTAAAAAAGAATTCTTAGTTATATAAGTTTCAATTAAAATTCTTTTTTTATTATTATAAAATATAAATTTTGAAAAATTATTAAGAATAATCGCGATAAAAAGATAAAAAAGATAACCGGTGATTGGACTCACCTCATAACAATAAAAAGTTGATAGTCTCAATTACCATCAATTGATGGAACGTCACACACGGATTAAAAACAGTCATACATATATATATATAAGTTGTGGCTAAAAACGATATTTAATTAAAAGTCAAACAAACAAACCCAACTTGATACAAACGACAAATAACGAATGAATAAAATTCAAATCAGTACTTTTCAAAAAATACAGATAAAGACCGCTTTATATTCTGTTTGCGTACATACGTAAAAGGAAATCAAAAACATTTGTTAAAAATATATGTGTAATCTATTTATTTTTTATCTATGTAAATATGTAATTAGTAGATTAGTAATTAGGATAGTTTATTAGACTAGGTAATTAGACTAGGTGTTGATTAGTTCGTTAGTTTTTTAGGTTAGTTAGTTAATTTATTAGTTAGTCAGTTAGAGTATTTTTCATGTTAAGATTAATTAGGCAAGTTTGATAGTTAGTTAGTTAGTTGGTATTAAGTGAAGGGTTTAATTTTACTGATAATATTACTATAAATCGTACTTAAATTATTTTGTGTCTGTATTAAAATTTCACATTTTGGGGGTGAATCCTAATCGATATCATTTTTTATGACCAGTCTTTTCTTAAAAATATGTTCCACATCTAATATTACCGGTTCTTTGAAGTTGGAACGTATGCCCTGTATTTTTATGATGAGAGGAGAGTCCTGTATCTTCTGTAAGTTTTTACAATTATATTGGTGTTGTTTTATGGCACCTAATTTTTGTTTTGTTTGACCAATGTAGCTAGCTTGAACAATTGTTGCAACAAATTTTGTACACAACATTAGATTTATTTAGAAGTTCAGTCTTGTCTTTTAAACGTGAGTAAATGTTGTTGTAGATTGTAGTTTTTGTTATATAAGACTATTTTGGTATTGTCACTTTTAAGATGTTTATGATTTTTAGCTAAGAACAGGTATATTGATGATTTTTATATAAGAACATGTTTCAATTAAATTATGGGTAAGGTCTCGGGATTAATGTGGAGATTGAGTGTTTGGGCTACTATAGTTCATTAATTAGCTTATTTATAACTTTGTTAGGGTAATTATTATTTTAATATGGATTTTAAAATTTGTTTATTTTTTCTATGAAAAGTGATATCACGCTAATTTCAACATTTTTTAAGCATGGGCGTAATAATGTTAGTTTTTTGATGTAATGGATGTTTTGAAAAATAGTTGATAGTTCGCCCTGATGCCATAGGTTTTTTATACCACCAGTTTTAATACCATCGTTAGTCCTTATAAGTAAGACATCTAAAAAGGGTAGCTTTGAATTTTTTCGAATTTGCCAGCACCAGATGTGGGTCATAATTATTAAATAATCAAAGTCCTATCGACCAAGTCTTTAGGAATGCAAGTAATTATATCATCGACGAGCAATACGTAACTGAACGAAGTACAACA